>OY754882.1:14915802-15515802 GCA_963576445.1 Lithosia quadra | reverse complement strand
TCAAATTTAATGAAATATATCCGCAACATATCATGAAAGTAAGATAATGCTGGACCACAACACCAATATCTATCGACGTCGATGGTCCGATTCACACTATGAAAGTTAATGAAATAATACTGCTTTAAGAATTTGTGGTGAGGCCCCAGGATTTGCGTGGGCAAAACCGTGTGGTGATGATAGTAAGACATAGTATACTAGTCTTTCCTTCTGACACATTGCTATGATGTTTGTGGCAGGCACCGACGTGCGGCTGCGGCACGTCGCCACACCGAGGGCTACAAGGCAATTAAAACTACGAAGAAAGATGAGGCGAAACATTCTACTGATTTGGCGTAAGTTCTTTGCTATATCTATCAAACTTCATAGCCCTTTGGACAATAATGTTGAGAACATAAAATGTTGAATTCGCAAAATGTTAGATTTGTCATTTTAATTTTCCATCCGGACCCACAATGTCAATGTGCAAAATGTATTGTCTCTGACATCCGTAAAACTCAACATTTTGGTATTCAATATTTTGCAAATTCAACATCGTGGTTCCAGAAACTTGGCAAATTCTACATGTTGGGATTCAACATTTTGAGAATTCAACATTGCAGTCCTGAAGGTTATTTACTTTTGTGGTTTCAGGGATCATGCCAATGAAGATGACCGGCCGAGTAGAAGGTTTGTTCATTTCCAATCTTTATTTTCTATACTAACGTAGCAAACAATCACAGGGTCCTTTGCTTCATGAGATCAACTCTATGATATCCTTCTCCTTTCAGTTTAGTTTGGTTCGCTTTTACGAAAACGACTGACGTTTGACCCCCTCCCGAACCTGAGGGAAAAGGCTGCGCTAGGGCCTCATCCGTCAGTCAGCAGGTGTATAGCCTTGTAGTTACTTAGGTGGCAGACAAGCACACGGCCCACCTGACGAAGCGGTCACCGTGGCCTAAGGACGTGTGCAAATATCAGGGGTGTCACACTCGCGCTGAAAACCCTGGAAGAGAGGTTGAGGAGTTGTGGAGAAGGTTTTGAGGAGGAAATTGGGAATGAGGTTAAATGTCTGGCCTCTCTCGTTGACGACTACGGAGTATCATACCAAGCATTATGACATAAGCGAGGCGTGAAAAAGCATTTGATGAGGCCGTCAAGGTGAGGGCCGCCACTGCAGCACTATCGGTGTATGTAATGGCAACCCCCGAGACTTTACATTTAGCTTACCATCAGACGAGGTGAAGTTATTTTCATGTGTCCAATGTAAAAAAGTACGTATGAATTTATATCAATTTGTGTGCATAGATTGGGCGGTCGTACAACGGACAAACCGGTGCGCTTGAATTCGTTATCGGGATCCGCCTCTGCACCATCGGACCGCTGCGGCCGACGACGTAGACGATCGGTTTGTTTCAATTTACCAATTTTTCTCGCTGGATAACTCCATTTATTATTATTCCCATGGTCATGTAGCTAGATCACACTTTCACACAGCCTCTGTGGCGTTGCAGTAGTGAACGCGGCCGCTGCCCAGGAGGCGCGGGTTCGATCTCCGCTCAATGCAAATATTTATATGCATAAATGTGGGTATTTGCATTGGTCTGGTCGTGCCTCGGAGAGCACGTTGTTGGCCCGGTTGCCATATAAACATCATGGCAGTTGTTACGGGTAGTTGGAGCCCTAAAATGTCCAGCAACGGTCTAGCTGCAATGCTTCAATATCGCCTAATGTCAACATTGGGTTGTGAAGGTCAGATGGCAGTCGCTTCACGGAAAATATCGAGGTCCAGCCAAATCCGCAGTTAAGACTGGTAAAACGGACTCCAGACTCCGAGGTGAAAGCTTTGGACACGACTGGGACTAACGCCAGGTTGAAGAGTAGCTAGATCACACTTTGCCCAGAGTTTGAAAGACGCGGCCAAAATAACTCCAGCGAGGGCAAGAGTCGGCAGGGGCATTAGGGCTATTGGCAGAGGGTGGTAATGTACAGTCTCCTGAGGGATCGAAGTGGAATAACGAGTGTTGTACAGTCCCCTGTGGAACTGGCTGAGGGATCCTAGTGGAACTAGGGTATTATTATTATGCACGTGCTGGATGGGTGATCTACAGGCTATTTCACCCTTTCGTATTGTATATTTTATCCGACCTACGTGTTTTCTTGCAGAATCTTACGCATATCCACCTTCATCTCCTCCAGGTCTTCCATTCCATCCAAGTTCTTTTTATCAATAATTATTATTTGTTTAGCGTCGCCGTCGTCGCCGCCGCTGCGGTCGCCGCCGCCGCCGTCGTCGCAGTTGCCGCCGCCGCCGCCGCCGCCGTCGCAGCTGCCGTCGCAGGCGCAGCCGCCGACGACGTCGCCGCAGTTGTCGCCGTCGCCGTCGCAGCTGTCGTCGCCGCCGCCGACGTCGTCGCTGCTAGGGCGAGATCAAACCTGAGCCCTATACATGTTTGTTACTAATTCAGTTTCAAATATGTGCTTGTCAAATTTCTAGTCTGTATTAAAATATTGCGTAACGACATGATCTTTTATTAGTTCGATTCCGAAACCGCAACTTCATATATTTCGCATTTGGTACACTTCATCCATATCGCAGCACGTCATATTCATGAATAGTCCAATACGTCAATCGGATCAATTAGCCTGTCGACGTCCACTGGGCGTTCTCCTAATGGGCGCCATGCCTACCGATTCTCTGCCTTACACATCCAGTCCAGGGTACACAGGGAAACAAGGGCATAGGATCCCAGCTACCTTCAGTCGTCGTCGTCAACTAGAGGGTAGCAACAGTTCGGTGATTGAAATCAACCGAACTTCTGCTACTAAAAAGTTGCATTAGTTCGGTCAACCGAACTAGCAACCGAACTACTGCAACTAGAGGTTTCATGCATAGGGCGTCCCTCTTTTCTAGGAATCGCTTGCAGAAGCAGTTCATTAGGTACCTACCTACGTGAATCGTACAATTTCGTAATTCGCCCAATTCGAGAAATTGTCCATTAGCCTCGGCTGGCATTTGTCGCTGGCGGCATCAAGTGAGAGACGCTGTCGTAGGTAGGGTTCATCACCTACCTGTCGTAGGTAGGGTGTACCTACTCGATGGCCGGGGGTGAACCACGGTGTTCCCGTCATGCCCACGGAATAGGGAGGGGGAGCTCTCTGCGGCCTCTCTCCCGGACCCTTTCCGCCGCCTCCCATCACTTGCTCGCAGAAGGAGGCGGCGGCCGATCACGCATCCTCGGCACCTCTCACACAGGACACTCAGCCAGTGTGTGCAGCCCTGAGTCCTCCAGCCCACACCCAGTGGTTACGGTGTAACTTAGAAAGGAAATCTCCTGGAGGCTCCAGCAGACCTCACCTTGCTGGAGGACATAGGAAATAACCATCGTGTTGTGTTCCCACCGGTAAGTAGGGTAGCCAGTGCTCACTATACCCCTTCCTAGCCTATCCACCCCTTCCTAGCCCCCCTTCCCTTCAGGGTAGGCAGCGCGTGTGAGACATCCCTGGTGTGGCATACGAAGCCACGGTAACCGCTTCCCATCAGGTGGGCCGTGTGCTTGTCTGCCACGTACGTGGTATAAAATAAAATAGAAATCACATGGTCAAAATATATCTTTATTTATCAACTATCGAGAATTTTTTTAACAATACTAAAATTAAAAATATCACATTTCAGCCTTATTTTAAACCTTAATCATAATCTCGTGCAGGCACTTTCTTGAGAGGTCTGGCACCGTGGCCTCTTCATGCGGTCTTCCTACTGGCAGCAGCAGTTCCAGCCTTTCGTTCACGGGCCTGGAGAGCAGGGTGCGGAGACGGGCGTTGCAGTTCAGGGGTGTTGATGTCAACGCCACTAAACCGCAATACTAGAAATAATATAATGGACATTAAATTTTACCCAACGCTTCTAGACCTAACAGCATACCTAACTTGACTAGTTTGTGTTGTGGGTTCGAGAATGCGGTAAACATAAAAATATATTATACACTGAAGCACCCAGACCAATACAAATATACATTCATGCTTACAAATATTTTGCACTGAACAGGAATCAAACCCGAACATCGAAGGTTGTACGCACCAGAGCCTCGTCTGTCAATCATCAGGTTAACCAACTTGCAAGTGAGGTTGCCTTAGGTTCCAAAGAACTTGATGAGGTCCCAAAAACAACGAATTCTGGGTTTCCGGAAAGTTAACTGAACAGGTTACTTCAGGCAAGAGTGCTCCACCGTCGACCACATCATCACTTACCAACAGGTGAGACTGTGGTCAAACGTGAGCCTAAAATACTGTAAAAAAATTACCTGAATTGCAGCCAAAAGTATTCCAGCAGCTATTGCTGTACTGATATCGCTATAGTAATGCATTCTTTTTTTCCCATCTTCCCTCCATGAGTGCGTCTGTCTGAAGACCAGGAGCAATGCTGGGGCGTCTGACAGGTATGGCTTTATATGCCTTGTAGCAAAAGGCTTTAGGTCAGTTACCCACTGTCGAGACATTCTCTTCTCGTAATTTAGTTCTTCTTCTTCTTCTACTATGTTCCTAATAGCTTCTTTCGTATCAGGATCTTGGACTACGACGAACGTCCAGGGTTCTGTGTGTGCTCCTGATGGAGATGTGCCTGTAAAGATTAGAAAAGTAATGTTAGTAAAAAAAATCTTTACTGCATATTTGTTAAATTCGAGAATAAATTAAAAAACCAAGACTATAATTTTCCACTCCCACACCAACAGTATTATTATTGACTAGCTGTTGCCCGTGGCTTCACCCGTGTTGAATTCTGACCCTGTTCGTTTTACACATGGGAAGCTACTCCAAAGCAGAAGTAGGATACTAGGATGGAATTTGTATTAGTTTACTTAAATTAAATTTTTAATGACCGGGTAATATCAATATTTCTCTGTTATATTTTTTACTGTTGCTCAATGATATTATATATATGTAGAAAGAGGCTGTTGCTGCTATCTTAGCGTTTCGTATCTATGCGTATCTTTGTTCCTACTCTGTCTATGTTATTCTGTAGACTGCTGTAGACAGAGATGTTATTCACAAGCGTTCACAAGATTGTCATTCCATTGTCATCATTGAAATGGCAGACATGCAAAGTTTCCTTCAATATTTATAAAATTCTCAATTTTAATTTAAATGATTTATAACACCAATCATGAGTTTAAATCCGAATAGTCTAATCAGAATTTTCATCGCACTGTTTCTGTTCATAATGGGTGTAATAGCCTATTGTGTTTACCAACACGTATTGTTCGTAAAGAATCAAAGAAGACAGCTCATACACAACTTTTATGATGCCGATGTCGATAACGAGACCTATGATGAAATAGTAGATGAAGACTTTTATCAAAAGAAGTTAAACAGGAATAAAATTCTGGCAATTAAATCCGACATTAAAGAAATCAACTTGAGGCAAAAGGTCCACAACGCTGAGTATCTTTACGGAGTCACCAATATTTCATACATCGTCGTTATACAAGTACATTCAAACATATATTTACTCAATAATCTCTTAGCTTCACTGAGAACAGCTCACTCAATTGCCAACGCCCTTCTAATCTTTTCGCACGATGTTTTTGATAACGAAATCAACGATGCTATTCAAAGCGTAAACTTTGCTAGATATATGCAAATATTTTATCCATATTCTGTACAACTTCACCCATATGTGTACCCTGGAGGGCAAAACATTGATGAGCGTAACCAGAAATCTAAAAGAAACCCTATCGCAGCTCAGAAGAAACTTCATTGGTGGTGGCAGGTGAACCAGGTATTTGATAATCTAGAAGTCACAAAGAATTATACAAACAGTATTTTATTTTTAGAGGAAGATAATTACGTAACAGAAGATTTCTTAATTGTACTCAAACTTCTAGAACACGTGAGAAATGTCCACTGTCCAGTTTGTGAAATGATCAGTTTGGGAGCACATACGCCTGAACCTAGTCAATATTTAAACAGAACAGCTATAGTGGCTATAGAAACCTGGGCCAAGAGTATGCCCAGTATTGGAATCGCTTTTAACAGAATCATTTGGCATTTGATCAAAGGTTGGAGCCGGGAGTTCTGTGTCTTCAATGACTACACCTGGGAAAACAGTCTGAAGTATATTGGATCTCAACACATGGATATCAATTTTTATTTTATAGACATTCTTGCTTCCAGAGTTTTTCGTGTGGATGGATGTAGGAAAGATAACAGGGCTTGTGATTTGACAGAAAACGTTAATCGAGTAACGAATTTTACTAAAAATATCCGTCCGGCAATGTATCCTTCTCTTGTTGTCCTAAGGATTGTCAAGAGTCAAGATTACATCTTGGATGCGTTGGGTTTCTTTGACGATGAAAGAGATTACGAACTTTGCATGTATTTTACTAAAAATCCTGCGTGGTTTTAATTGTTTTATAGTTGTTTATGTATCATTATTTTGTATTTTATTATTAAATTTCGTTTTTAACTTGATTTTAAGCAAACACTTTTGTTTAATTGGCTTAACCTATGGGGTAGATGTTGTAATTGAAGAAGAAGTTGAAAATGTTTGTAAATTTTGGGTGTTTATTACTCAATCATGCTCTTACAGCTAGAATTTGATAACCTACCTACATAAGTTATCCTAAAGAACCTTGGTTTATCATTTTGAGGTAAGGAACTCTAAAAATGTGTATATTAACGATGTTCATCGTAATAATCGGATTATAGTAGTCGTAGCTGCAGTTTGCTGGCTTCCTTTAGCGAAGGAAGCCAATATAGTTTAATGTCTGCCCATGAATGCCTATGTATTTTATAATATTCTCTGTTTTAGTGCTACTTTTAGTGACTGCCATTAATCTTTCTAGCTAAGAACAAGGAAATTTCTAATGTTCTTGTTTCTAACCAATAAAAACTTAACGATATACGTTTAAATACACTACGAGTTGTTTGCTAAGGTAAAAGATGTAGGCGTTTCTTTTACATGTGATAGAGGGTTGAACCCATCGACCCCCTTTACTGGAGGCAAGGCATGGAAACCATGGTTCTCGCACCCGAGAGGGGGCATCTCGAAATCAGATATGGCCTTGAGGCGTTGGATAAATCGAGGTGCGAGATAAAAGCGGAGTGATGACGGCATTTTGATAAGGTTTTTTCTACAAGAAAGACCTTGGTTAGACTGAGAATTTGCGGTATGTGTGATTGGAATGGGTAAAGTATGAAAAAGAAGATCCGGATATAATATGACCAAAAAACAATAACTGACCGTCCGCACGGAGCCACAGACTGATATCAAGAGAAATGTACCCTACAGGAATCTAAAATTTGCCAAATTCGATTATCCAATCGACATTGTTTCATGTAAACTCATAAATAAAATTTCAACATGACGCCGATAGATGGCGCTAGATGTATGTAGGTATTATTATTATATTTTAACCAATATCCGTTTAAGTAATCAGTTTAATTGAAATCTCAAGATTACTGCGTCTCGGATAATATAACCTTATCTTTAGCCTTGATACAGTTATGTTGATATAAATATTTTTTTATTTTGCTTGAATGTTTTGGATATGTGAAAATGTGAAGGTTGCTATTATTGCGCCATTTTTTCAATGTTACAAGTCATTACAGTTTCGGATCTATATCGCATTCCGTTATAGGTTTAATTTACCAAGTAGACCGATTAAAATTAACCACCCATCTCATGTTTTATAGAAGGTATTTGGAAAGGTGAGGTTACAAAAAAACCGTAGCCAAAACATTTTTTTTTTAGTTTTGCAATAAAATCGTTCCTTTATTTTAAAACTGGTCTGGTCAATCAAAAATTTCTGATGGTAAGCTATCTGTTAAAGCTGGTCACTATTACCAACACCGATAGTACTATAATAAACCGATAATGCTTTGCCCCAAAAACGGCAATTTTAATAGATAAACCTACCTCCCCTCCCCCCACGGCCAGCGGGGCAGATTATGTCGGACTCTTACCGACTAAAACCGCACGCCGTCTAGGGTCTTCTGACGCCAGGCTGTACGGTAGCCCATAGAGCGTTTCCTTCGCACCTCGGCTTGACTCGGGCCATCTCCGGATTCAAGATGACCCTCGGGAATATGATGTCCCTAGTATTGCATACGTCCATCATAGGTCACGGTAACCGCTTCCCATCAACTATAAAAAACTTATTTCCTTACCAGCAGTCTTTATAAGATTATCCAGCACCTCCTGAGGTATAGGCTCCTGGCTGAACGACCTGACCGTTCTCCTCTCAGCCATCAACTCGTAGTACTCCCTCGATCTCCTCAGGATCTCCTCATCCGTTCTCTTGGTCGGCTTGTAAGGAATGTGTGCCGTATTCTCTGGTATGGCGGAGATCAGGTAGTCAGGGTCTTCATCATTGTTGTCGGAGAAGTCACGTGCTGGAACATAAATGTCATTCTTATAAATGATATTTTAAGGTTTAAGCAAAAGCAAGGGCAGGTCAACACGCTTGTATAATGCCAGTAGCACACCTTCGTTGCGTCGTATGAAACAGACTGCATGCAACATGCAGCAATCCTTGTTACTGTCTCGGCTCCGGCGCTGCGGGGTTTGGGTGGCCCCACGCGAGCTTATCGTCACAGATGGTTTTAACGCTCACCACCGCAGCTTCGTGCGGGCCTCCAAACCAAAACCAAACCTGCTCCTCAGTTCGCGGGCCGCACCACCCCTCCGCGCCTACGCGGGCTTAAATTACACTCTAGGGTAGGGCAGACAAGACTGCGTGAACTTGGTTTTGCAGCGATTCGTTTCTGTCACTCAATTTTGTAGCACAACATGTTGAGTTTAAGTTTATTCGAAGTATTGAAAATCAGAATGTTTTGTTTCGGACCGAGAAACCTTCGAGCATTTGACTCTTCGAACATTATATGAAAATCGGAAAACCAACAAATCGCATTTATGACTTTCGGTAAAATATAAGTTTCGTGATTTTTAATCGAGTCGGTTGCCATAATGAGAATTAGTCCTAATGCGCCTAAACCTAAAATTCTTAGGTATTATGATATTTAGACTTTTGAAAGTCGGAAGATTGAAATTCGGAATAAAGTATTTCGGAGTATTTGGGTGCTCCCCAGAAGCAGATGGTCAGATGTGTTCCTATCTCAGTGGGCAATATAATTACAAGAATTACGGCATGCAAAAAATATAATGGTGCCTAAAATGTTATAAGTTCGTGGAACCACTTGACCGACGACAGCGGCCATGAGATACCAGGAAATATAAGGACGTTTACTTTTGAATGTAAAGGCCGGCATTGTATTTACATATCGACAAGGCAGAGTGTGTTGAGCCGGGTCCATACGGGTGGAAAACTCGTTGAACATCATTCTGCACACACGGCCAAAAAGATAAGGACTTGCACACTTTTATACTTCTTTATTATTTTTACATAGGATTCGGGATATCAGGCATTTCGATGGAGGATTTGAGCTGTCTGACTGGTGAAGTCGGCCGCGGCCATAATAACCATCGTGTTGTGTTCCCGGCGGTAAGTAGGGTAGCCAGAGCTCACTGTACCCCTCATCCTCCCCGCCCCTTCCTAGCCTCCCCACCCTTTCCTACCCCCGCCCTTTCCCTTCAGGGTCGGCAGCGCGTGGGTAACGCCCGTGGTGTTGCACACGTCCATAGGCCACGGTGACCGCTTCCCATCAGGTGAGCCGTGTGCTTGTCTGTCACCTAAGTGATATAAAAAAAATATCGGGGTTGTTATGTCGGGTTGGGTCTTCTCGGGTCTCAATTACCAAGGTGTAAGGTTACATAATACCTAAGGCACCTCCCTCGCACCCCGGTTGACCATGGGCCATCTACGGTTTAAAAATGTTCCAAGGTCACATAACCGCTCTCACAAGCGTGGGGATAGCGATGTATTAGCGCATTTTGCAAACGTTTGAGACTTCCCCTTTAGCTTACCATCAGGCGAGGTGAAGTCATATAGAGATGTGTTTGTACAGTTTTATGGTTTCTTTGAAAATCCTATTACATTCTTCTTCAACCTAGCGTTAATCCCAGTCGTGTCCAAATTTTTCACCTCGGAGTCTGGGGTCCGCTTTACCAGTCTTAACTGCGGATTTGGCTGGACCTCGATATTTTCCTAAATACCAAATTGACCTAAATTCTATTATATTCATTATATTTTATGATAAGTAGGTAAATACTGATTGCTTGCAGTAGTAGCATTTTATTATGAACTTTCTATAAAACCTGTACTACTGGTAGGTACAAGTTGCACCGGGAGTTGCTAGGCCGGTACTCGGCATGCGAACGAATTACAGTAGTGGCATGAGGATGTAATTAGTCCATACTGGCTCAACTATCCTGGACGTTAACTACTTTCGATTAGATTTTATGGGAAAAGTTTGTATCCTTATTTAAGGAGGTAGGACACGACGGTATGTCCCGTCCGAAATGAGCTGTCCGACTGGGGAAGTACAGAGGCCCGTGGCCATAATAACCATCGTGTTGTATTCCCGCCGGTATATAGAGTAGCCAGAGTTCACTATACCCCTCCTCCCTCACCCCTTCCTAGCCTCCCACCACTTCCCAGCCCTCCCCTTCCCCTCAGGGTAGGCAGCGCGTGTGTGACACCCTTAGTGTTGCACACGTCCATAGGCCACGGTGACCGCTTTCTACCAGGTGGGCCGCGTACTTGTCTGCCACCTACGTAGTATAAAAAAAGGGATAATAGTCAAAGCCCGTGTTTGACCACTATACCACCTGTTGGTATACTATGATTTGATCGATGGTAGAACACACTACCGTAAAATCAAACTATTCAGACTTGAAGATTTACTAGGTTTCTGGAAACACATAACCTAACCTAACCTTTTTTTTTTTTTTTTTTTTTTTTTTTTTTTTTTTTTTTTTTTTTCGTGGTGGAATGCATTTACGCACTTCGCTCACCCCCCACGGGGGCAGAGGGTGGGCTTCGTGTGGGACTCCTAGCCTCTGAGGGAGGCCAGACTACCCACTAAACCACCACGGTGTCCGTCGTCACCACATATCGACGATGGCGGGAACAACATCTTCCGCCATCGTCGTGTGGGTCGCCCGCCGCTGATCGACGGCAGGCCCGTCTCTGGTGCGGCAGAAGAGGAGTCCTTCTGCCACCCGCCTAGGCAAGGCACACGCGACACGACGTGCGCCTTCAACCTCGAGGCCTATGTAAGGGCAGCAGACGCCCCCGCGTCTACTGCCCGGCCCGGTTAGGGGGGGAGGAGTTGGTGGTACCGCCTCCTCCGAGCCCCGGTTCTCTTGCGGCGCTGTGGGAGGGAAAGGGGGTCACATTCCCTCTCCCTCTCCGCCGCCTCCTTCTGCGAGATAACCGTCTCGCAGAAGGTCTGAACCGCTGCCCACGCCTCATCGCCGCCAACCTAACCTAACCTAACCTAACCTAACCTAACCTAACCTAACCTAACCTAACCTAACCTACTTTCCTAAAATATGGAAGGCGGCCGTGGTGGTGGCACTGAAGAAGCCAGGAAAGGACTCGTACACCGTCCCCAAGTCGTACAGACCTATTGGTCTGCTGCCCGTCTTGGGGAAGGTGTACGAGAGGATGCTGGTTGCCCGTCTCAGGTTCTACATCTTGCCCACAATTAGTCCTAAACAATATGGGTTCATGCCCCAGAAAAGCACCGAAGACGCCCTCTATGACCTCATGGGGCACGTAAGGGCGCGTCTCGATGAGAAGAGAATCGTCCTTATGGTGTCCCTGGACATAGAGGGCGCCTTCGACAGCGCTTGGTGGCCCGCCATTAGGGTGCGGCTGGCGGAAGTGGGGTGCCCGGCAAACCTGAGACGGGTAATCAGTAGCTACCTAAGCGACAGGGAGGTAAGGGTAAGGTATGCGGGCGAGGAGTGCAGACGCTCCACGGAGAAGGGGTGCGTCCAGGGTTCGATCGGCGGCCCCCTGCTGTGGAACTTGTTGCTGGACCCTTTACTTCACCAGCTTGAGGGTAGGGCGGTTCACGTGCAGGCCTTTGCGGACGATGTGGTGCTCGTGTTCGATGGTGATAGCGCTCTGGAGATTGAGGGACAGGCCAATGCCTCTCTCGAACATGTGCGGGAGTGGGGCATCGGAAATAAGCTGAAATTCGCACCGCACAAAACTTGTGCGATGGTAATCACGCGGAGGCTAAAGTACGATGTCCCGCGCCTCAGCATGGGCGGGATAGACATTGGACTGTCCGAGGAGATCAAAATCCTGGGGCTCACTATCGACCACAAGCTCACATTTAACACACACGTCACCAATGTATGCAGAAAGGCGATCGCCATTTACCACAAATTGGCGCGGATGGCCCGGATCAGTTGGGGATTGCATCCCGAGGTGATCCGGACTATCTACAACGCCGCTGTGGAGCCGACGATTCTGTACGCGGCTAGCAGTTGGGGCGCGGCGGTGGACAAGCTTGGTGTCAGAAAGCAGTTGAACGTGGTGCAGCGCGGTTTCGCTCAGAAGCTCTCGAAGAGCTACCGGACGGTCTCCCTGCACTCGGGGCTGATCCTGGCTGGGATGCTCCCTCTGGACCTCAGAGTTCGCGAGGTGGCCTCGTTATACGAGGCCAAGAGAGGGGTGTCCCAGTCATGGTTGGGAGACAGGGAGGTCGAACGGATGGCTCCGGCTATTGAGGCACCTCACCCCGCGGAGCATATGAACCTGGAGTTCACCAGTCTGGTAGACGAGGAACAATATAATAGTACTAACTCCATTGCTACACGCATATTCACGGACGGGAGCAAGATTGAGGGTCGCGTCGGTGCCGCGTTATCCATTTGGAATAACGGGACCGAAATCGCGACCCTCAAGCTTGCTCTCTCGCCGCATTGCACCGTCTACCAGGCCGAGCTCCTGGCCATATGCAAAGCGACCAGTGAGGTCCTCAAGCGAGGCGCGGCCACGTTCGGGATCCTCAGCGACAGCAGAGCCGCACTCCAGACGGTCACGAACCGTCATGCCCTCCACCCTCTGGCAGTTGAGGCCAGGCTTAACATTAAAAGGGGCTTGATCCAGGGCAAGGAAATATCCTTGTTCTGGATCAAGGCCCATGCAGGGTTGGAGGGAAATGAACGCGCCGACGATCTGGCGAAGGAGGCGGCTCTGAAGTCGAAGAGGGCTCCACACTACGGCCTGTGCCCAGTCTCATTCGTCAGGCGAGGCCTGAGGCAGGTCACGCTTGACAAATGGGACGAAAGGTACAGGACGGGTGAAACTGCTTCTGGGACCAGGCTCTTCTTCCCAAGCGCGGTGGCTGCGTACAGGATCGTCCGCAAAATGGAGATCGCCGGCACAACGACGCAGTTGCTGACAGGGCATGGTGGGTTCTCCGAATACTTGGCTCGGTTCAAGTGTAAGGAGGACCCATCGTGCGCCTGCGAGCCCGGCGTCGAGGAGACAGTCGCACACTTGATTGTGGACTGCCCTATACACGCCGTATCCAGATACCATCTGGAAAATAAAACAGATGTTAAAATAACTAAAAATAATTTACATATGTTTATGTCCGAACACAGGACAGAGTTTATAAAGTTTGCTGTGCAAATCATAAATATTGTTAACAATAGAAACAGTGTATAGGGAGTAACGGCAGGTATCGTGTGATACCATGTCAGCTTATTCCACGCTTTGCTATATATAAGAGACATTGTAAATAAAATAAGAACATAATTAGACTTTAAGAACATGTAATTAGATAATAAGAACTGTAAATAATAAATAAATAAATAAAAGAAACTGGCAACCCCAAGTCCCAACATAAATCCCAAGTATGAAAGGTATGGAATGAAAGTGCGAGAGGTATAAAAGCGAGAACTTGTATGGTACTAGAGGACGGAATGAAAGCGAGAATAATAAAATAGATTATAGATTTAAGTAGTTAAACAACAAACCCTGAGTGGGTTAGCGATAAAAAGTAAAGACTAGCAATTACAATAATATAAAGAGCGTAGGCCTTTGACCAAGTCAAAGATGCTAGAAAAAAAAAAAAAAAAAAAAAAAAAAAAAAAAAAAAAAAAAACCTAACCTAACATAGATTGCAGTGACATAGGTACTATTGCCTATCCTGCGATGTGACTAAAGCGACCAGGTGGTCATAGTGAGGTTTAGTGGGTATGCCCTTTAGGGAGGGTCCCACATAGGTCTTCGGGTTTTCCCCAAACTCGGAGGTATCATGCATAAGCACGCATTCCTCACTTAAAAAAAAAAAAAAAAACCTAACGTAACCATGATAAATGGATATCCTGGAATAGAACCTACATAACCTCCCTTTTTAGGCTTCTGCGCAGTCAGATAAAAAGCCTTGATCATAAATTTTGTTAAGCCTTAATTATATTTAAGTACAAAACAAGACAAACAGTAGCCATTGTTTGTTTTGACTTAATTTATTCGGAGCAACTGTTCATACTACTGATAGTAAATATTACGAGTGTTTGTCATAAATCCTGATAAAATTATCTACGCAGTATGTCTAGCATGCCATTAAGAAACCAATTAGTTAGACTATAGGTACAGTCGCCCTTAAAAATAGCTGAACACTAAAAATTTACGAACGATTAGGTTATGGAATGATCTGATTACTGTGGTTTTCAATGGATGGGGTTCTTCAAGAAGGGCATTAGAAGATTTCAGATTAAATGATGATTGCTAAAATTTCAAATTAAAAAATTCGAATAAAAATTCTTTATTATAATATTATAATCGAAGTTTGAAAATATTTCAATAGCAGCAGTTACAAGAAAAATCCTACTTATCCTACTAATATTATAAACGCGAAAGTTTGTAAGAATGTATGTCTGGGTGTATGTTTGTTACTCTTTCACGCAAAAATGGCTAAATGGATCTGATTGAAATTTTGTACAGTGATAGATTATAATCTTGAATGACATATAGGCTACTTTTTATCCCGGGAACAGGTTCCCGTAGGTCACGTGGACAAATATGTTGTCCAAAAAAATTTTTTTTCAATTTGAAAATGTTCAGCTACTTTCGATGCTGACTATACAGCTGCTAATGACTTCACAAACGTCAAAATTCAGGTATTTAGACTGTACTATTAACTGGGCGTAATGTGTGTTAAAATTAGATAAGAGAAATGAAAAATTAGAGAAATATTGTTCAGCAATGACGTTTGCCTACGTAAATCATTATGTCTGGCTAAAATGTTGTCTGGCCTATTTTTCTTTTACGACAAGATCCTTGGCAGCCGTGCCAATCATTCTTCTTTGATATCACAACCCGTGTAACGGTGTTCAATGTATTTGATAACTCGTGTAACAGTATAAAATGTACCTATTTATACTCTAATATCAACAACACACAACATACATACTTCTTCAACCTAGCGTTAATCCCAGTCGTATCCAAAGCTTTCACCTCGGAGTCTGGGGTCCGCTTTACCAGTCTTAACTGTGGATTTGGCTGGACCTCGATATTTTCCGTGAAGCGACTGCCATCTGACCTTCACAACCCAATGGTGATTTGAGGCGATATCATCTACAGACACGACATACATACGTACACAAAAAAACGCATTTATGTCCTTAGCATTTTTTTATATCAGTCGCGTCAATATGACTTCACCTCGCCTGATGGCAAGCTAAAGGTAAAGTCTCAGGAATGGAGGTCACCATTACATACACCGATAATTCTGCAATGGTAGCCCTCAGCTTGACGGAGTCAAAGGCATTTTAGAAGGTTCTTACAGGGTCGGTAGCGCAATTGTTACTCCCCTGTTGCACACATCGATAAGCCACGGTGACCGCTTCCCATCAGGTGGGCCGTGTGCTTGTCTGCCACCTCAGTTGTATAAAAATTACATTATTTTAATAACCTAGTTTTAGGAGACATTAATATACTATTGAAATATCAAATGATATTATTATAATGGTAGGTAACATTATATCGCACGATATTTCCGCTTGAAACTACAGAATAATAGGGTATATAATTTCCTTTTAGCGATACGTACGATACCAGCTGATAACATAATATACTAGCTTATTATTATTTTACATTTATATAAAAACTACAATATAATTTTTTGCTATACTTAATGTATGGTTACGTGGCTAATACGAAATTGGTCAATGCACAAAGGTAGGTAGAGGTAGTGAGAGGAGGTAGGACACGACGCAACGGTATCTCCCGTCTAAAATGAGTTATCCGAATAACCATCGTGTTGTGTTCCCGCCGGTAAGTAGAGTAGCCAGAGCTCTGAATCCCTCCTCTTCCCACCCTTTCCTAGCCTCCCCACCTCTTCCTAGCCCTCCCCCTTCAGGGTAGGCAGCGCGTGTGTGACACCCTTAGTGTTGCACACGTCAATAGGCCACGGTGACCGCTTCCCATCAGGTGGGTCGTGTGCTTGTCTGCCTACCTACGTCGTATTAAAAAAAAAATTAGGCGGAATTTACACGAGACGGTTTCAATACATATCTGCATACATGGAGGTAGGACATGACGGTATCTCCCGTCCGAACTGAGCAGTCCGACTGGGGTAGTACCTCCGCCCTACAGAACACTGCCCCATAATAACCATCGTGTTGTAGGGTAGTCAGAGCTCTCAATCCCCCCCTCATCCCCCAATTCCTTCCCGACTCCCCCCCTCCAAATTTCCCAACTCTCCCCCTCCAGGGTCGGAAGCGCGAGTGTGACGCCTCTGATGTTGCATACGTCCATAGGCCACGGTAACCACTTCCCAACAAGTGGGCCGAGACGGGAGATACCGTCGTGTCCTACCTCCTGTAAAAACATATACATATACCCTAAGAAGGAACTCCCTAAGAACTTTTCTCCTCCTGATATGACTTATCTCGGCTTTTACGGGAGCAGACTTACTCTCCTAACCTTGAGAGGAAAGTCTGCATGAGATGCTCGTCTCTAACCATCAGGTGTACAGATGGAAAGAATGAAGAAACAAAAAGTGTGACTTGTGTACGTACACACGGTTTCTCGTCGGCAAGAAACTGTCGCGGAAATACTGCCATAGGTCGTGACCTTGACAGCTGCAGCTACAGTCAGCGGGGTTAATGACCTCACACATAATGAAGGCTTTATATAATTTAGTTCAGAAACACCGCCTTACAGTCGCAAAGATTTCGTTTTAAAAGCCTTACATAATATACATAACTAGCTTCAGCGCGCCGCTTCGCCCGCGTGAAGGTGGTATCGCCACCAAGTTTACTTATAGTGTGAAGCTAGCTTATAGCATGGTTTAAACATATTAACAACATTCAAATATTCGTTGTTAGATTACACGTTGTTACAGAATGTATTAAAAAATGAAGGTACACGCTGCTTGTTACCTGTAGGTGATAGCGTGATAATATGTAGCCTATTGTTGACCCGACTTCTTAATAATATTCGTGCTAAATTTGAAGTAAATCCATGCAGTTCTTTTTAAGTTTATCCCGGACATACAAACAGACAAAGAGACAAAAATTCTAAAAACTATATTTTTGGCTTCGGTATGAAATTGTAGATCACACTCCAAGTATTCTTTTTAAAAATATTCCATTATACAGTTTTGATTTTCCTATCATTTTATTATGATGTATAGATGTCTAGAGGTCTAGCCAAATCCGCAGTTAAGACTGGTAAAGCGGACCCCAGACTCCGAGGTGAAAATTTGGATACGACTGGGATTAACGCTAGGTTGAAGAAGAAGAAGTATAGATGTTCATCTCTGACAATATGTTAGGCATACCCTTTTTTATAACGCGGTCATTTAAATATGCACCACTTTAATAATCGTTGAAATTTGCCACAAATACAACTACAGAGCTACTTTAAGTTGCTATATTTGTTTAATATTCATGATTTTAAAACCTTGAAGTTCAACCTTTCAACCTTAGCACTTATGTAATGTCTGTAGTCTTAGATATGCAACCATTGAAAATGTGCATTTTAAATATATAGGTAGGTACCGCACCTGGGATCCGAACCAATATTTCTAGTATTAATTCCATACTCGTTGCAGTTTCATCTACGGTGAATCAAACGGCGTCAATACCGAGTGTTAAGAAAAGACAGGCGACAGTTTTTTATACTACTTATGTGGCAGATAAGAACACTGCCAACCTGATGGGAAGCGGTTACTGTGGTCTATTTATGGACGTGTGCACCAGAAGAGGTGACTCGAAAAATCATTCAGCGATGTTGTAATGTTGTACCTATATTATAATGTAATATTTTTTATTCGCATTTTTTAAGTTTTAACATGTCACAGCTAAATAAAACGATATTTTCAAAAAAAATGCATCCCGTTATTTTATTATTTGAAGCTAGAACCTTTCAATCATAAGACCGATGCCTTAACCACTAAACTAATGGTTAAGTAAAGATCTTATCTAAACATCATCGAATTCACAAGAGCTATTTTCAAGATATAAATATATAAAATACGTAAAGTACTCCTTTAATAATACTGTCGAATATTAGATTAGATTATTATGATATGTGATAGTGAGTCACTGTTTGTGGAAACTTTTCTAGATCATGTCGGTAAAACGTTCAACTGTTAAGCTACGTTCTATGTCCGACCACAACATGTATGATTGATTTTCTCGATTAAAGTAATTTTCTAATAAATAGATTACTCGATTTTCGAAAAAATTCCAGCGGACTAAGTAAAATAATTCATTAATACTATCATTAAATTGTTAATTAGTTGTGTATGTACTTGTACATTGGAGATAATTTAAAATAATACTTGGGTTATGTAAATGAAAGATTCTAAATACCAAAACTTTTTTTTGAATTCTTGTCTATTTGTCTGTTTGTGCGCGATGGACGCAAAAACTACTGAACGGATTTTGATGTGTTTTTTTTTTGTTTGAAAGATCTTGGTCAGACTTAAAATCTTATGCATGTTTGATCACAATCGGTTTAGTAGAACTGGAGATATAGACAAAAGACGCGAAAACTGACATCCACGCGGGCGGAGCCATGAGCGTAGGCTAGTCTTAATATATATAAATCTCGTGTCACAATGTTTGTCCTCAATGGACTCCTAAACCACTTAACCGATTATAATAAAATCGCACACCATGTGCAGTTCGATCCAACTTGAGAGATAGGATAGTTTTTGAAACGGATTTCGACATCCACGCGGGCGGAGCCGCGGGCAACAGCTAGTATTATTATAAAATTTTAAATTAGTTGTGTCTATTCATTGGAGGTAATTAAAAAAATACTTCAATTGCGTGAAATTAACGATTCGGAACACATAATTTTTCATCATTGTCTCATTTCATAGTTTTATCTCCAATAAATTATAGAATTAAATCTACAATTATTTGAGATGAAAGCCAATCAGCAGACTTCTTATCACTTCACAGTTCAGGGTAGTCATTAAGTTCAAGTTAAGTCAAAGTTATAAGGTCATTAGGTTAATTAGTACTGGATTATTTATAATCATTAACTCGATAACTCAGAGTTATCACCGAGGTTGTGATATCTATAGCCCATCTTCTTCACCCTAGCGTAATCCCAGTCGCATCCAAAGCTTTCACCTCGGAGTCTAGGGTTCGCTTTACCAGTCGTAACTGCGGATTTGGCTGGGCCTCGATATTTTCCGTGAAGCGACAGCCATCTGACCTTCACAACCCAATAGTGACATTAGGCGATATCGAATCCGTAGTCCATATCAACCTTAATTTTAGTGCACAAAGTAGCTGTACTAACAAGCTGATAGTAAGCTAAAGGTAAAGTCTCAGGCATGAGGGTCACCATTACAAACATTTCTTCAAGTACATAATTATTTATGTCCTGATCCACCAACCCGCATTAGGCCAGTGTATGATTTTTTTATATAGGACACGGTAAAATGACTTCACCTCGCCTGATGGTAAGCTAAAGGTCAGGACCAGGGTCACTGCTATATGCACCGGTAGTGCTACCGTGGCGGCCCTCGGCTTAGAAAATCTAGGTATAGTGCACGGCATCTAACTTGGCAAGATTTTGAAGTAGTGTGGGCCCCACTACTCCAAAACTTTGCCAAGTTAGATGCCGTACACTATACTTGTTTGTGGCAAAATGCGTCGCATGGAAACAAGTATAGTGCACGGCATCTAACTTGGCAAGGTTTTGGAATTGTGGGGCCCACACTACTCCAAAATCTTGCCAAGTTAGATGCCGTGCACTATAATGAAGAGTCATGCTTTGTTTTGATAGTCCATTTTAATTTATCGACCGGCCCACATCAGCCTTGCGCGGAGAGCGTAAAAAAATAATTTATGAGCATCGATTTTCTGGCGTTGAATGAAGAAAAACAGTAGCTAGAGAAACATGAACTTATAGATTTTTTGTATATCGGTCACCTCATTATGATTTCACCTCGACTGATGGCAAGCTAAAGGTAAAATCACAGGAATGGGCGTTACCTTAATAATATATGATTTATATATAAAAAAAATTATAAGTACATCCTAAAACCGTAGATGGCCCAGGGTCAGCTGGGTGCGAGGGATATGCCTATTGGGTAAACTTACGCCCCGGTAATTAAGACCCGAGACAGCGGCGTGCGGTTTTCGGGTCGATCCCGACATAACCACCCCCGATGGCCGACGAGGATGGTATCCATGGGAGATTTCCGCAAGATAGTAAAAAATAAAAAGCAAAAAAAGGAGTAGAATAAAGATTTCAATGTAGAGATAGTTTTAAATTTGTGAGTGTTCAGCTACTTCTGATGGCGACAGTATACATGTTTGCAACTCTTGTATATTATCAATTGTTTTGTTATCTCTCACACTGACCCCGTACTTGAACCTTGGACTCTGAATATATTATTTCATACATAAAATTTTGATACCTATTCATTTCTACATTGTTGAAGTTGTGCGTGGAGAGAATATTGATATTTCTTGATTATTCGAGTTGAAGCTGAATAAATACACAAATTTATATAAATTTATAGCGTAATTTATAATGTAAAACCCGAATACTGCAGATCTTATAATTACCTACTTATTGGTTTATCCACATCGTGATACACCTAGTTACTATCAGTTAGACAGGTACCTATATTATCTACTTGTAAGTATAACAATACATGAGCTTAACTTAATTATCTTTACTTATCTCACTAAGTTACGAGGATTTTGCTGTGATTGTGACTTTCATTTTTTTATACAACGTAGAATATTGGTCTGGGTGTTTGAGCTACTTATCATCATCATTCTCTGAACCTTTTTCCCAACTCAGTTGGGGTCGGCTTTCCAGTCTGACTGTGATGCGGCTGAATTTCGATATTTTCCGTGGAGCGACTGCCATCTGACCTCCACAACCAATGGTCATTATGACTAATGGCGATATCGAAGTTCCAAGTTAGACTGGTTGGACTTTTGTGGGCTCCAACTACCCGTAACGACTGCCATAGATGTTTGTATGGCAACCGGGACCGACGACGGCTTAACGTGCTCTCCGAGGCACTAATAAACCTGCGATAAATACACACATAACTTCGAAAAACATCGAAAAGTCATTGGTGTGTGCCATGGTGAACCTGGAATCGAACCCGAGACCTCGTCTCAGCAGTCCATTACCCAAACCACTAGGCTACCGCGGTTTGAGCTACTTATGGTTATCACAAATTCACCAGTGTATTGAATATTAGGACTTCGTTCACGAATTTCACATTGATCAGCTGATGCGCACCATACCTACTTTTATGGACTTAGGACCGGCAGAATACTTCAGACACTAGTAGATAAGTAGGTACTAGTCAGTAAAGTCAACTGATAATGCAAATATCGGTGTCCAACAGAATAGCTGGTTGCCTGCCTCATTTAGCATCTGGACAAACATGATAAACATGTAATATATCAATTTGTAATGCATTTGCTGTGGATAACCTATTATATAAATAAATAAATAAATAAATAAATAAATAAATAGACAGTGATTAAAAATTGCTATGTTGCTACTATTTGCTACCTACAACTAAATAATTGCTACCTCATTAATTTTTAAAATATAAGGAAAAACAATGTCACTACCCATTCTGAATGGATGGTCAGCGCTTAGTTTGAGTAAACTAATCAGAGTTGAGCTATTGTTTTTGCTTCAATAATTGCTACCTACTCACCTATCAACTTCAGCCTTATAATCATATCAGTTTAAAAGTTATGATTACTTATTTGCAACTTACGTGTGGTTTGCTACGGTTGCCAAAAAAAAACTTATATTAATGAGGATCACACTCCATTAACTGGAGGGATTTGGCTGAAATTATGTACAGGGATAGATTTATAGACTGTGTTTTTTTTCTGGTATAGGTACTTATACTTAACTAGGAATGGGCACAGAAAATCTCGTGGGCTATAGCTAAAGGGCAAGTAGGCATAGCAATAAGCACTAGATGGTATCTTAGTGTCAACAATGATCAAAAAATAACAATTTACGACAATTGCGAGAGCAAAAAACACACACACATACATACACATTTCAGTCGAATTACATAACATAACATAAACTCACGCCTATATCCCCGAAGGGGTAGGCAGAGGTGCTAGCACCCACATTTCGCCAGTTTATGTTTAGGTCCCAATGTAATAGGTGGCGAGCCTATTGCCATTAACCGGGCACTTATAAACCTGCGATAAATACACACATAACTTCGAAAAGCATCGAAAAGTCATTGGTGTGTACCATGATGAAATTACTATTTATCTAATATGATATAGGAGCGGGAAGTCACCGGTGTGGCTTCAAAAATAGCTGTCTACCAACTGGCACCGTCTAACATAGGTAACTAATTTTAGATCATTATATTCCTAACTCTATTTGCTCTCAATCGTTACGTGCGAATCTTATCTAATCTGCAGACTCAAAGATAAGGGCAGATGAATTCAACTAATATTTAAAAAAGAAAGAAAGAATAATTTATTTAACATAGGTATAAGATATTCTATCTCACGAAAGCGGGTGAACAATTAAATAGTAGTACTCTCTATCTTGTAAAATACGCGTACATGTGTGTGCGAAAGTTCATGACACGTCAAAAAGACATAATTATTATGTATCCCATGACAATGCAATATTTTATTAGGTATAATAAATGCTTGATTTTAAAAAGGTATTTTATATCGGTCACGTCAATATAACTTCACCTCGCCTGATGGTAAGCTAAAGGTAAAGTCTCAGGAATGGGGTCCCTATTACATAAATAAATATATTAATTAGCCTTTTGCACTCCTTCCTCATATAAAGTTCAACAGTACCGACTGTGCTCTGTTATTTCATATGTAATCGTAATCAGCTAATTCTGTTGCTGACTGTACATTGCAATTGTTGATAACATTTATATTTTGATTGCCTGCTTCCGCCAGATGGTTTTCTAACAATTAACGGTTTATTTGCCTGTAACAATCCATTTGCGGACTGTCTGTTGCAAGTGGATACAGGACAGGATACAGGATTAGTCTAAGTGGGGGAGAGAAAAATATGCTCGCCTCCGTTGCCCGGGTGCACCACGTGGAGGTTCCGGCCCGCACCCAATAAGTTTTACCTTGTGTCCACTGAAACTCTGAAATGGATCGACTAACTGTTGGGATTGTTATAATAATACTAGCTTTAGCCCGCGGCTTCGCTCGCGTAGAAGACGGTATCGCCACCAATTAAACGACTCTCCACTCTACTCCACTCTCCAATTTATTCTACACTTCACTCGCTACTCCACTCCACTCTCTACTACACTCCACTCTCCACTCAAAAATAAAGAATGCAAAGTATCCTATGTCCGTCTCCTGGTTCTAAGCTACCTCCCTATCAATTTTCAGCCAAATCGGTTCAGCCGTTCTCGAGATATATTGTGTAACTAACACGACTTTCTTTTTATATATTTTCAAGTCACGAGTGAATAGGTTCCTTCTAGGCAAGCGTGATTCATCGTAGACCACATCGTCACTTACCATCAGGTGAGATTGAGGTCAAACGTAAGCCTATCATGAAAAAAAAATAAAAATAGATTATACCAAGTTTTTTAATTGAACCGTAACAATTTACACGATTGAATATTAACAATCATTGTTATAAAAAGTTTATTATTATACTATTACCTAGCATAGTCAATGATCATATAAACTCGTAAAATAATAATAATTAATCGATAACGCATACTGTTTTGCAACGTGCGCATACAATCGCGTTACGTGATCGTACATACATACAATACTATGTTTTTTTATGTGTACATTCCTACGGTTTCATTTTTCCTATTATTAAGCAGTTTGATTATTAAATACAAACTATATTGATGACTAACTAATGCCCGTGGTTTCGCTCGTACGAAAGTTGGTAATATTTTTTTTCTGGCCAAGACCTTTCTGATACAAAAATCACATTGAAATCCGTTTAGTAGGTTTTGGTTTCATCGCAAATAAACAGACACGAAAAACAAAACTTAAGCATTGTTTTAAATATCTCCAATGTGTGTCTGTAACAGCTACTTTACAATTTTATTATAGAGTATTGATAACTTTTTTTTATGCCACTAATGTGACAGACAAACACACAGCCGATTTAATGAAGTGGTCATTGTGGCCTATCGCACATTTGTCAGCATCGTACGCGCCGCACGCGCTGAACGCGCCGCATTTTAGAATTCGTTGTATTGCAATGATGTGAAACCTCGCACATTACACCCGCACCGTATGCGCTGCATTTCGTAAAATGCGGTAGGCATCCGATTTTGAAGAAAACATTCTAATGACGTCATATTATGTGGTGCGTACGGAGCGTGCTGATACTTGATGTAGCCGCAGTCTTGCAAAAATTGTTTACAATAGCAAATATTTGCTTACGGCGGCGCATACGGCGCGGGTATACTGTGCGAGGCTATCAAGAAATGCGGGGTTCTTCCAGGTGGACAAACTATTTTGTCAAACTGATTTGACCACGAGGAAAAAAATTCCTGTTGGTCAAACTTCTTGGTTTGAGTCCTCGTGGTCAAACTATTTTGTCTAACTGATTTGACCACGAGGAATAAATATTCCTAGTGGTCAAATCTGTTACACAAACAGGCCTGGCCGGTATTGCAAGCAATACCGGATTTTACTGCAATATTGCTTAGCCAGTTCTATTGTTGTTTCAGTCGCTCTCTTTGTTATGACATAGTCTATCCTTTTTTATCTTGTGTGATTTCGTCAGCCATTGTTGCCGGTTAGTGAGGCCCGTTTAAGAATCTGCATCAGGAGCTATACTATTGCAGACACATTACAACTCATTGCCCAGCCATTGATTATTCGGCCATCAGGTGCAATGAAATATTTTTGAGATTGCCAGGAAATTAGTTGCCAATAGTGCAACTTATGAAATCGTCTTTGCTAATTAGGAAGCGTCTCTACAGAAAGTAAGTGAGAAAAAACTATAACTCGATATCTCAAAATATAGAAGGCATTTGTTTTACGAAATTATACAGCCAAAGTTGGAGAATTCAGGAACACTCCGTCTGCACAATTGGAGGATCGAGTGTTCTAATCAAAACTTCATAAAATCCAAACGAACTGTTAAAATCATTTGACTATTTGAGAATAGTTTTCACAAATTCTTTCCTAATTTTTTACCAAAAATAGTAAAACAAACGTCTTATATATTTTGAGATACCGAGTTACAGTTTTTTCTCAGTGTAGCAGATCGAGAGTTCAAGTTAATTGATCAAAACTTCCTCATTATACATTTCACAAATTTTTAATCATTACCGCGAAGTTTTCACTATTTTTCCTAATTTCTTCCTTAATTTCGTAGAAATACAACCACTTTAAAAATATGAGCCCTCCTTCCACAGCACACGATTTTTTTTCTTAGTAGTCAAATCAGTTAGACAAAATAGTTCGATCACAAAGAGTCAATCCAAAAAGTTTGACCAATAGGATTTTCTTTCCTCGTGGTCAAATCAGTTAGACAAAATAGTTTGACCACGAGGACTCAATCCAAGAAGTTTGACCAACAGGAATTTTTTTCCTGGTGATCAAATCAGTTTGACAAAATAGTTTGTCCACCTGGAAGAACCCGAAATGAAATGCGGCGCGTTCGATGCGTGCGGCGCGTACGGTGCTGACAAATGTGCGATCAGCTTTTTACTCGAATTTATTAACATATCGATGAGTAAATAAATCGTAGTACAGAATTAGGTGCGAAATAAATAGCTTACTAGCTTTTTATCGATGTTTCGTAGTAGGTACTTGTAGTATTTCCTGTCATTACAAACGACGTTAGTGTACAAGAGGTTACTACGATATGAACTGCGATAAACCAGAGACGGAGGTGCGTGACCGAATTTATCACGTTTTTAATCGAACGACATATTTAATACACGAACCGTGGTGCACGCGTGACGCACACGACTGTGATAAATTATAATTTCTATTTTATAATATAGCGTCTAAACACACTATGCCGAAGATACACGACCGATCACCAAGGAGGTAGGACACGACGGTATCTCCCGTCCGAAATGAGCTGTCAGACTGGGGAAGTACCTCCGCCCTACAGAACACCGCGGCCACAATAACCATCGTGTTGTGTTCCCGCCGGTAAGAAGGGTATCCAGAGCTCATTGTACCCCTCCTCCCCCTCCCCTTCCTAACCTCCCCACCCCTTCCCAGCTCTCCCCCTTTCCCTTCAGGGTAGGCAGCGCGTGTGTGACACCCTTAGTGTTGCACATGTTCATAGGCCACGGTGACCGCTTCCCATCAGGTGGGCCGTGTACTTGTCTGCCACCTACGTAGTATAAAAAAAAACCGAAGTTCGGCATAATTACGCCTGCAATGCTATTTGAATTACAGAGGAGCAGTGATATCTACCGGCAACTGGAACCGCGGTCCCAGCTATTTGCGGTCCCAGTCGCTGGAATCCTCTTAAAAACGCACATAAGGTGTGCCATATCAGCCAATACGTCGTCGGAACGTAAAATCGGCCGTGGGAATTCGGTCGCGTAACTTAATAGGTGTTCTGTAGGGCGGAGGTACTACCCCAGTCGGACTGCTCAAATTCGGACGAGAGATACCGTCGTGTCCTAGGTACCTCCTCTTAAAACCTACATTAATGCCGTCATTGACATACTTATATGAAAGGAGATGTTTCACAAATGTATGGACCTTGGGCCCGATAGTTGTACAATACTTAGAAAAATAGCTAGGCAATGTAGTTTTCATTTTTTACTATTAAATTCTTATAATATTGCCTCGTATTATGGGCGGAATCTAACTAGATAAACACTTTCTTGCAACATAATAGACATGACGATGGCGGACTAAAACTATAAAAATTTACTCATATTTCATTAATTTATATGCCCTTGAATTTCGGAGGCGAATAAATATAATTGTATTTTTGCCAATAACCGGTATTCTTTCACTTTTTTTCTGTATTGTGTACAATTTAGGGGGCCCAAAATAAAACATATCTCCTTGCATCGACATCCCAACTGAATATAACATGTCGACACCTCTGGGTTCAATTGGCGTATAAACCACAACATTACTTTTCAGAAGGGCAAAAAAACGTTTTTATTTTCATAAAAAAAGCATAACTTTTTTATTTTAGAAGTTACATAAAAACTTCCAAGGAGAAAGATTCTTAGAATTTGTGGATAATTTGGCCAAAATGGTTTATACGCCAATTGAACCCAGAGGTGTCGATGTGAATCAGAACATAATTATTATCTAAATATTATTCTCACATACCTAACATGTGTTTACAAGTGCAAAATAGTATTATACAAACATCTGGTTTTGTTTATCAATCAGTATGTTTGTACTTTGTAGTCTGTTATACATTTTTAGCGTGTCTTGTCAAGTTGACTTCACCGTTCACCTAGTATGGTGAAAACTTGGGTGTAGTACTACGTATCAGACACCTATTAAATTATTTAATTAATTAATTAAATACAAATAATTCCTTAATTTGTTTTAACAGGAAAACAAAAATGTGTTCTCACCACAATAAAATATAAGTACTTAACTTTATGCTGTGTCCTATTTCATGTAATTTATAGGTATTATATAAGTACTTACCTATACTTGAAATTCTTGCAATTTTACGTTGTAAACATTCATTAAGGAATTTTTTTACTTCTATAGGGGTAAAATATAATGAAATTGTTACCGTACAAAAATCGTATTTGCCAGCAAAGTTCGTGAAGACCTTTGGATGTTTTAACCGACTTCAAAAAAGGTGCTCAATTCGGTTGTATTTTTTTATGTTTGTTACCTCATAACTTTCGACTGGGTGAACCGATTTTGATGATTCTTTTTTATTTGATAGCTGGTGCTTCCCGTGTAGTCCGTAATTTGGTCCGTTTTTTTGTAAGTATTATTATTTTCATCACGCTCTAATGACTGAACGGATATAGCCGAAAGGAGATGTTTCACAAATGTATGGACCGGCCCGATAATTTTGTACACTACTTAGAAAAATATCTAGGCAATGTAGTTTTCATTTTTCACTATTCAATTCTTATAATATTGTTTCGTATTAGGTATGGGCGGACTCTAACTAAATAAACACTTTCTTGCCACACAACAAACAATATGGCGGATTTAAACATTATAAAAATGTACTCATATTTTATTAATTTATATCCGTGAAATTACATAATAATAATAATTGTATTTTTGCCAATAACCGGTATTATTTCTCTTTTTTTTCTGTATTGTGTACAATTAGGGGGCCCAAAATGAAACATCTCCTTTGGTACAAGGACTTTTCATCCTTGGGTTGTTTTTGATTCCAATGAGTAGGTAGGTACTAGACTAGAATACTCGTACTAGGTACGCAGGCGAACCGCGGCTGACAGATAGTATTAAGTATATTGTAATTTAAGTGGGCCGTTGTTACAACATCCACAGCTGTTGTAACTGCATTGTATTTAAATTTTAAAGAGGAAAATACGTTTTTTTCTTCAACAATGGTAAGTTTTCAGCTCTGTCCGTTAGTAGCTATGCAAGTCGATCGACTAATGCCAATTCCGATCGCGCATTTTAAAGGAGGTCAAATCTGAAGGATACTAAAACCAATTAAGGTAAATGGTTGGATGTTTCAAGTATCAAATCAACATACGAGTACTTATTATGTTTGCGATTTTAGCAGACGGACAAAAACTATAATTTTTTTAATGATTTGGATCGGAAAAATGGAACATTCAGGACGGGTCTTAAACCCGCGAGCAGTCGGTTTTTTTCTACTACTTAAGTGGCAGACAAGCACACGGCTCACCTGATGGGAAGCGATCACCGTGGCTTTTCACTCTATCTACTTTTTCTTTGTTCTGTGCTATTTACTTACGAAGCGAACCGAAATTCGATATTTTTGTTATTAATACATTTTTAGAAATTTCTAAGCCCATTTTAAACTGTTCGTGTCTTAATCGATCCTAAACTAATCGGATTTATAGGTGCAATAAGATCGTCGTGTCACCTAACCTTCCGCGCGCGGAAGATCAACTCGCTCCCTGCTCCCCACTATGCCCTCTGCTAGTCAGAGGGACACGTGGAGAGCCTCGGAGCAGTCCTCTAAAGGACCACGTCCACCCCGGCCGGATTTGTCGCAGGCAGCAGCGTCTTCGTTGCCCGGGTACACTGCGTTGACTGGTAATACCCTAACAAACAGGATATTTAGCAAGGTTTTATACCCTAACAAACAGGATATTTAGCAAGGTTTTATATAAAGTTACAAAAATTACTATTAGTTTGAGGAAAAATATCGCATAACCATACGATTTCCTTATAAAAGCTAACGAATACATTACTTGTTTCAAAATTCTATTTCATTGCGTTTGCTCAAATATACTGGTATTTGAACAAACTGATAGATAATAATAGGTAACTGATACAGATAACAAACTACCAAATATAATGCAGTGGTTTCTTATCAAGGAATATCTTAAGATGCGAGTTTAGTTAACCCATAATAATATAAAAAATATTTAGATAAATGATAGCAACCCATTTATGTCCCACTGCTGGGCACGGATTTCCTCTAACGAGAGAGCTGAGAGGGTTTAGACCTTAATCAACACACGCCGGCCTAATGCGGGTTGGTGGATTGGAGATGTCCTTAGAATTTCTTCTAGGACATGTGGGTTTCCTCACGATGTTTTTCCTTTACCGTCAGCAGATGTTAAATCATGTGATTAGCACATAATATTAATTCCACAAAGTGAAATTCACATTGGTACTGTCTGGCCGGATTCGCGATACCTCTGAGAAGAGGCCACGTCCTGATCCATTCAGCTACCATAGCTTTTTGTTATTATACTGTGATTAAACCACCAATTACCTAATAGTTGGTAGATTTTTCACCCTTATTAACCGACTTCAAAAAAATATTTCTATGCTGACTTGTATGTTAGTGCGTGATTATCTCACGTTTTGTTGAACCGATCTAGATCTGGTTTTCATTAATCTACGGTTTTAAGATAGCCCCCTCGACCCCCCGAAAGGGCGGTGGGGCGAGCATCGCGCCATTTCACCAACCAGTGGGGTGAAGGGTGACAGGCGGCCGCCCTGTCACCCAACCGTCGGCTTGCCCCCCGCTCGCTCCCCACTGTACCCTCTGCTAGTCAGAGGGACATGTAGAGAGAGCCTCACCCTCCTAGGAGTATGAATGCCTAGTTCCTTACAACTATAAAGACTAATTAAAATAAAAAACTAAACATCATAAATAATTCAACAGGTATTTAAACATACGGATATGGTATTAAGTATGTAGGTACTACGTTAGAACAGGTTTAACAGGCAGTGTTTACCTGATGGCAATGTCCTAAACTAACCTTACCTAACTGATACTATAAATGCTATAAATACTCATGGGTTGTTTGTTCGCTATAATTCTCGAATGCAGTCTCAGTCTAGTTTCAATCTGGTGTCGGTCTTCCAAATCTCAAAATGTTATTCTTGTAATCAATATAGGTACGAAAAAAACATAATAATAAAAAAATATTCTACGAAATTTCACACAACGCTATCTAGATCCATCGTAAGCTTAGCTTAACTAGCTTGTGTTATGGGTTCTAGAATGCGGATTACTAAGATATTTTTTTTTTAATATTCTACGAAATTCTACACAGCGCTCTCTAGATCCAATGTAAGCATAGTTCCACTAGCATGTGTTATGGGTTCTGGTAAATACACACATATTATACATAGATATTTGATTGTATAACATGAAACGCGAAAGAACTGAAGGCCAATGTCCTTACTTTATTCAGTACTAGCAATCGACCGCGGCTCCGCCCGCATGGATGTCGGTTTCATGTTTTTCGACTATAATCTCCGGTTCTACTTAACTTAACCGATTGTGATCAAACATGCTTAAGATTCTAAGTCTGATCAAAACCTTCCAAAAAAACCGCATCAAAATCCGTTCAGTAGGCTTTGCGTTCATCGCACACAAACAGACAAAAAAATAAAAAAAATATTTTTGTTTTCGGTATCGTTCATGTAATTTTTTTTACACATAACCCAAGTATTTTTTCAATATCTCTAATGTAAAGACACTGCTACTTCACAATTTTATAATAGTATGGTATAGATGTTCAAAAAAAGGACAGCACTATAGAGTAATTATAGCGCCAAGAGCTTCGCAAAAACTTCACGTCTAGAGAAACAGTTTTTTGTGTATATCTGTTGTATAAAAGCACATAAAAAAATATGGCGATGATTAACAATACCTACGTATTTTCGTGCCAAAAGTCATGTATTCGATTAAAAAAGAATAGGAATTGCATTGTTGCCGTTGTAAACAATATATTAAAAAACTTTTAGGTTTAAAAAAATCGACGCGGAATGAAAACTTTTAAATTTTCAAAATTCGAGTAGCAGAAAAAAAATCAATTTTCCCGCTATTATCTATATCTATAATTATAAAATAATAAGTAGCTGTGTCTGTACCTACATTAGGGATATTTCAAAAAAATACTTGGGTTATATTAAACGATTCTGAACACGAAAATATATTTTTTCGGAATGTTTGTCTGTTTGTACGCGATGGACTTAAAAACTACCGAACAGATTTCAGTGCAGTTTTTGGTTTGATAGGTCTTGATCAGACTAAAATCTTACGCATTTTGATCACAATCGGTTGTGAAGAACCGGAGATATATTATAGTCAAAAACCGATTTCCACACGGGCAGAGCCGCGATCGTAGGCTAGTATTTGAATTTTCAAATTTCGAATAGGTTTCTACTAACAAAAAAAAAGAAAAACAAACTCACTTTTCCCGCTATTTCCAGTACGCACCACTTTTTCCTTTTTCGCGGCCTGCCTATTATAATAAGCCTCCAATTTATTTTTATGAAATATTGTAAACGCAACAAAACATACTATCATCGCTGTATACACGATAAAACAATTCTTTTCTAACGTCCATATTGTAAACGATATTACGTTCATTTTATTTTAAAAAAGAGATATACACACGTGTTTGCTTGAGCGCGGCGCGCGCGATACTAAATGAATGATTGTAAATTTTGTTTTGTTGTCATTGAGTACTTTACCTCAAACACTTGATAAACTCGTTAGCATTTTGAACTATACCTTGTTGCTATAACGATAAAATTGTATATGTATATACAAATATATAAAAGTGTCTGTTTGTATTGTTAAAATAATCACGGTAGGTACTTCTTCTAATAATCAAGAGAACCTCGGAGCAGCTCTCTTGAGGGCCACTCGCAACACGGTTGGATTGGCCGCAGGCAGCAGCGTCTCCCGTGGTGAGTGGGAGGCGCTGCTTGCCTCCGTTGCCCGGGTGCACCACGTGGCGTTTCGGGCCTGCACCCAACCCTCTCCCCCTAAATTCCTCAACTTCCCCCTCCACGGTAGGCAGCACGAGTGTGACGTCCCTTTTTTATCGTGCGGAAATCCTCATGGATACACCCCCCTGGCCATCGGTGTGGTTATGTCGGGATCGTACCGACTAAAATCGCACGCCGCCGCCGTCTCTGGTCTTAATTACCGGAGTGTAAGGTTACCTAATAGGCATATCCCTCGCACCCCAGCTGACCCCGGGCCATCTACGGTTTTAAATGGCCCCCTCGAACCCCCGAAAGGGGGGGTGGGTCGAGCATCGCGCCACTTCGACGACGGTGGGGTGTAGGGTGACAGGCGGCCGTCCTGTCACCCAACCGTCGGCGCGCAAACAATCAGCTCGCCCCTCGCTCGCTCCCCACTGTGCCATCTGCTAGTCAGAGGGACACGTGGAGAGCCTCGGAGCAGCCCTCTAGAGGGCCACTCCCACTCCGGTCGGATTGGCCGCAGGCAGCAGCGTCTCCCATGGCGAGTAGGAGGCGCTGCTCGCCTCCGTTGCCCAGGTGCACCACGTGGAGGTTCCGGCTCGCACCCAAAAAAAAACGTAACCCTTCTTGGCAGTCGGCTAAAAACTGACGTAAGCGCAGGCGGAGCCACAGGTATTAGCTAGTATCAAACATTGGTAAGATCGTTGGCATCTTGCAGTTTTTTTAGTCAGGTGTCCTTGACTTTTTTTATCATAGACAATTTGTTATGCCACAGGTTATAGTGAGTAAAGTCATAGATGTAATAAAACCAATAGATAGAACGTTTTTTTTTATGTCGGACACGTCAACATGATTTCACCTCGCCTGATGGTAAGCTAAAGGTAAAGTCTCTGGAATGGGAGTCACCATTGCAAACACCGATAGTGCCACAATGGTGGCTCTCAGCTTGACGGCCTCATCAAATGCTTTTTCACGCCCCGCTTAAAGGACCCGGGACTGTATGAGGAAGGAAACACGTGAGCTGGTAAAGAATTCCAGGTTTTGATGGTGCGGCAAAGGAAAGACCGTGTCAAACAGTACAACTTGGTACAACTTTCGACGGTAGAGTCAGCCAGCTTGCTTATAAATATAAGTCGGCACGCACACATACAACTCACTGGAGGGATTCTGTGCTGTCGGCAGGGAGACCCAAAGTCTCCTGCGTTATCAGCCTCCTACCACCCTTCCATTCTCCCCCTTCAATCCTCTCCCCAACCCCCACTTTCTTTTCGTGCGGAAATCCCCAAAAATACCACCCTTTCGGCCATCGGGGCTGGTTATGTCGTAATGGAACCGACTAAAACAGCGCGCCGTCTCATGTCTTAATTACAGGGGTGTAAGGTTATCAAGTAGGCATATCCCTCGCATTCTAGCTGTCCCCGGGCCATCTACGGTTTTAAAATTGCCCCCTCGACTCCCCGAAGGAGAGTAGGGTGAGCATCGCTCCACCTTGCTGACAGTGGGGTGTAGGGTGACAGGCGGCCTGTTCTGTCACCCCCGCCAAGAATCAACCCACCCCTCGCTTGCTCCCCACCGTGTGGTCTGCTAGTCAGAGGGACACGTGGAGGGCCTCAGAGCAGCCCTCTAGAGGGCCACTCCCACCCCGACCGACCTCCCCAACCCCCTAATCTCTCCAGGGTCGGCAGCGCGAGTGTGACGCTCCTGGTGTTGCACACGTCGATTAGCCACGGTGACCGCATCCCATCAAGTGGGCCGTGTGCTTGTTTGCCACCTAAGTGGTCCCTATGAAAAAAAAAGTTGAATAGTGCAAACATGTACCTATTATTTATTTGTACTAAATATTACACCTCCATTTTAATTACTTCTATAGAAAATGGTAGTAGTTTAAATATTGTGATTTGGTGTCAATAAACTCAAACATTGTACTAACTGTGCCTTACTCCATTACTCCATCTACTATTATAAAATTGTAAATTAGTTGTGTCTGTACATTGGCGATAATTAAAAAAACTACTTTGGTTATCTATTTTTTATTATACCGCCAACCAACTAAATGGCCTCGCGACGTGCCATCCCGCTGGTGTTCGCCAGGAAGGCACAGAGACGGTACGGGGGGAGGGCCGGCCCTACCCTCGGAAGTCGGGCCCGCCGCCGGGCAAAAAACGCCGGTCAGATTGCAGTGACATACTATTGCCTATCCTGCGATGTGACTAAAGCGACCAGGTGGACATAGTGAGGTTTAGTGGGTATGCCCTTTAGGGAGAGTCACACATAGGTCTTCGGGTTTTCCCCAAACTCGGAGATATCATGCATAAGCACGCGTTCCTCACTTAAAAAAAAAAAGTTACACTATTTATAACTCAAGAATGGCTGAACCGATTTGGCTGAAAATTGGTAGGGAGGTAGCTTATAACCAGGAAATGGACAAAGGATACTTTTTATCCATTTTTAAAGAATGGAGTGGAGTGGAAAGCGGAGAATGAAGTGGAGTGTAGAGTGAAGTGGAGAGTAGAGTGAAGTGAAGTGGAGAGTGGAGTGGAGAATGGAGTGGATAGTGGAGCAGAGTCGAGTGGAAAGTCGTTTAATTGGTGGTGATACAGACTGCCACGCGGGTGAAGCCGCGGGCGAAAGCTAGTGTTATATGAACGTTACTCAAAATAAAAACATTTTTTGGAACTCTTGTCTGTTCGCAATGAATGCAAAAACTACTAAACGAATTTTGATGCGATTTTTTTTTTCGTTTGAAAATTTAGATCAGACTGAAAATCTTACACATTTGATCACAAGTAGAATCGAAAATGATAGTCAAATGTTTGGGTGAACTCTAGCACCTTATCAAATGTTTTATTTATAGTCAAAAACACGAAAACTGTCGTAAATCCAGGTGGAGCCGAGGACAAAGCTAGTTTATCATATTATAATCTCAAAACACACTTAAATCAATTTTAAATAAATTTATCATATTATCTGTATCAGTGTGTGCCCTCGTTGCATTGTTGTCTAAATAAATAACACCGGTCGGTAATCAAACCGGTGACCTGTTTGGGTGAACTCTAGCACCTTATCAAATGTTTTATTTATATCAGTGAACAATGCGTGCACTCATTCTATAGATAACAATGTAAGAATATCATTTGGTTTGATTAAGTATGGTATACTAGTTTATGCTCGCGGTTTCGCCTGTGTGTAAAACTAGGGCTACCTATGTAAATTCCGACATGCGTCGTATATTCGAAATTTCGCAAGAACCGAAAAAAGAAAAACTTAAATAAAAAAGCTGTATCGGGGATTGGTCTTATTTACAATAAAAGTGAAGAAAAATTCAAAAAATGGGATTTTTTATTTTTTTTATAAAATATAAAACGCCTACGAAAATTTTTATAGCAAAATTATTTGAAAATATGATTGCATGTTTTTATTATTCAGGCTGCTCTGTCTAGTCCCTACATAAGGGACCTATTAACCTATCAACACAATTTTTTATTAAGGTAGCAACCACATGTCTCAAGATGGGTGGCCATTTTTAACATACCATGAACATTCTTAATATGCCGCACCATAAAGACTTGGAACTCTTTACCAGCGCAAGTGTTTCCTTCCTCCTATAGCCCCGGGACCTTTAAGCGGGCCGTGAAAAAGCACTGTTAGTGGTAATGGTGACCCCCGATCCTGAGACTTTGCCTTCAACTTTCCATCAGGCGACGTAACATGTTGAGGTATCCTATATAAAAAGACCTAGTGCCACTGCGTACCTCAGAGAGCACGTTAAGCCGTCGGCCCGCTTGCCCGATTTAGTAACGCCACATATTCAAAACGTGTGATTTTAATTCGATTCGAAAGATCTCGATTTTCTTTACCGCGATCCACACATCGCTTTATGTAGGTATCTAATATAGCTATAACCTAAGAATTACATCAAGAACAAAGCGGTTCGGTGCCTCTTTTCTTTGCAGCACCATAAAGACTTGGAACTCTTTACCAGCGCATGTGTTTCCTCCTTCCTACTATAGTCCCGGGTCCTTTAAGCGGGGCCTGAAAAAGCATTAAGATGAGGCCGTCAAGCTGAGGGGCGCCACTGTGGCACTACCAGTGTTTGTAATGGTGACCCCTGATCCTGAGACTTTGCCTTTAACTTTCCATCAGGCGAGGTGAAGTTGTGTTGGCGTGTCCAAGTCCAATATAATTATTAAGTTTATAAAAAAAAACACTTAAAACCTTATTTAATGTTTTCTGCCTCTATTTTTTATACTACATAGGTGGCAGACAAGCACACGGCCCACCTGATGGGAAGCGGTCACTGTGGCCTATGAACGTGTGCAACACTATGGGGGTTGCACACGCGCTACCTGCCCTGAAGTAAAGGGGGGAGGGCTGGGAAGGGGTGGGGTGGCTAGGAAGAGGTGGGGGAAGGAGGGATACAGTGAGCTCTGGCTACCCTACTTACCGGCGGGAACACAACACGATGGTTATTTACTCAAAGGTTAACTGGTAGAGAACTCTTATAGATTTAAGTTTGACTTTGCACATAATTTGTTTGTCTTTTTTTTGTGTACAATTATGTACAAGAATAAGAAACATCTCTTGTTATATCCAAAGGTGAAATAGAGGATAGCAGTCAGTAACCCCATAGGTAAAAAAGTCCATAGTTCTGCTCCGTGTCTAAAACAAATCCATGAAACTCGTCGTCTTTAGTTAGATAACAATCTAAATCATCTTATTTGCATCCTGGTTATAACATATTTATCTTTTTTATATAGGACACGTTAAAATAGCTTCACCTCACCTGATTGTGTAAGCTAAAGGTGAAGTCTCAGGACCGGGTTCACAACTACATACACCGATAGTGCTACATTGGTGGCCCTCAGCTTAAAGGTCTGTACTATTAAAGATATAAAAGATAAAAATTAGCTGTGTCTATACATTGGAGATATTTAAAAAGTAATATGTACTTAGGTTATGTAATAATGGCCGATTCTGAACACAAAAATATAGTTTTTGGACTTCTTGTCTATTTGTTCGTTTGTCTGTTTGAGTGCGATGGGTGCAAAAACCACCGAACGGATTTTGATGCCGTTGTTTTTAATAAGTTATGTTTAGACTTAAAATCTTACGTATGTTTTATCACAATCGGTTGAGTATAACCGGAGATAATATATATATATTAAAAAACGCAAAAATCGACATCCACGCAGACATTGGCTAGTTTCTACATAAATAATAATTGTACTTACTTACATAAAAATGGATTTTGATCACATACTGGATTCATTTAACAATTTCAAGGTTTAGAAAAAATAATACCAAATAAAGTGCAGAAAAACCTGTTAAAAATAGTTTCATTGTAATAAATAACTAAAAATGTGCTCAAAAATAGCTAATTCAACTCCTAGATACATATCTAATCTAAAGTAGCATAATTCATGAGTAATAATATCTCATATTGAAAGAGTCTTCCGTGATAAATCTAAGGTCGTACAAATGTCCTGTGTTACCTACCTACTAATATTATCATCTTGGAAGATTGTATGTGTGACTATCAACTATACTTTTTTTATACCACGTAGATGGTAGACAAGCACACGACCCACCTAATAGGAAGGGGTGGGGGGAGGAAGGGTACAGTTTCTCTGGCTACTCTACTTCCTGAGACCTTTAGCTTACCATCAGGCGAGGTGAAGTCATTTTGACGTGACCGATATCACTACATAGTATAAAACAAAGTCGCCTTTTCTGTCCCTATATCCCTATGTGCGCTTAAATCTTTAAAACTACGCAACGGATTTTGATGCGGTTTTTTCCAATAGATAGAGTGATTCAAGAGGAAGGTTTATATGTATAATACATGCATCATATACTAAGGCAACATTGCTAATTTTAGAGGTTTCTAACGTGATGTCGTAAATTAACCTATTTTTTTTGGGCTTATTTAGCAATTTAGCAAAAACGCTGCCTAAACCCTACCGGTCTTATTACAAAACACGGACTAAAGTCAGGTTTAAACCCAGACTATGAAGTCCAGGCTTAATTTTAAGACCAAGGTTTAAACTTCTTCTTATTACAAAAACAGAATAATCCGTGGACTACTTAGGCCATGGTTTAAATCTTGGCCTAATAACAACCACAGATTACTCTAAACTTTTGTTCGTTCATTGTGATATCATTCGGTCGCAACGTTCCGTTTTCTCAGAAAGCAAAAATTTTCTGAAATCGTTAATAAATATTATTTACTAAAAAATGGTGAAAAAAATATTTACAACATTATAATTATTAAATTTAAAGTCATGAACGATAGTTGGACTTTATTTTATAGTAAAATATCATTATCATGCCTTTATTTAGCAATCATTGTTATAATATTGGAAGATCTATGATGAACGTTAAATGAAGCGTAGTTTTTCGGAGCCCGCGCGTTGTTCAATTTTTTTTTTAAATTTTTATACCCACTTTTGAATCATTTCAATACCCGTACTAACTTACGTTTCCAGTGGTTTAAACTTTTAAATTTGAATTAAATAATGGAAGGAGAAAAGAAAAAGAGGGGCGAAAATTGGACTGCCGAGGAAAAAGTAAGCCAAAATATGATGTATTTTGGTATTTTCCACAAATCAAATCAAAATGACAAGGTTGACGTTTTATTTTCGTGGTTTAGACACTTAGACCAACGTTAAACTAGGTGTCACGCAGGTTTATCTTTAGACCAGAGATAGTCCCAGGTTTAGTACTAAAACGCGTTTTGTAATAACATTTTCGTTAAACCATGGTCTAAAGACGTTTTAAACCTGGGTTTAAAGTTAGTCCGTGTTTTGTAATAAGACCGTACGAGTTAGATCAAATTAATGTACTACAGTATTGTACACCATAAAAAGGTCTACAAAAAAGTCCGCGATGGTATATGTTTATCTTTTAGGGATAACCCACATTAACCATTTTTATTGTTTACTTTTTACGCGAAAAAATGGCTTATTTACGAAGCTATTTTAAGCAATACGGCATTAATCCTTATCGAATTAAGTACCTTAAATACAGTGTGCAATTAATATAGATCAATATGGTTCCTTATAGCATGTAAATTAAACAAATATTTTCGGAGATATTACAAATTTAAAATTTGCGTTTGCGGCGGGCGGTACCGGTCGGACGGGGCAGTGCGGGGAGTGGATGGGGGGAGCGGGGGAGGGGCCGCTATGTTTTTATATACAACGTTCATAGTTTTTCTGTAGTGTATTTAATTTAGTATCAGCATTGCACCCGTGCGAAGCCGGGGCGGGTCGCTAGTTTAAATATAAAAACACTCGTAAGCTAAAGGTAAAGTCTCAGGACCGGGTTCACAACTACATACATTGAAAAAAATAAGTACCTACTTGAATATTATAATATGGACGATTCTAAACACAAAAATATAGTTTTTGAACTTCTTGTTTATTTGTTCGTTTGTCTGTTTGAGTGCGATGGACGCAAAAACCACCGAACGGATTTTGATGCAGTATAACCGGAGATATAGTTTAAAAAAACGCAAAAAAACCGACATCCACGCGGGCATAGGCTAGTTTCTACATAAATAATTTGTACTTACATAATAAAAATGGATTTTGATCACATACTGGATTCATTTAGCAATTTCACGGCCGGATCTTAGACCATTAGTACTTGCATTAAATAACTCATAACAAACGGACCGAATTATCCGCATTTTTTTCTGATCAAAAATTATTTAAGTAATTATTAAGTTTAATTTAGTTTTACCTATCCCATTGTCTGTAATCAAATCGACTACTGCTGGTTATCTGATTGAGCTGAAAGGCATACTTATGTAAGTCCCATGACAATGCAATATCTATACTTATAATAAAACTGTAGAGAGGTCAATTCTGTACATTGAATATATTTACAAAATAACTATTGGGGGATGATTGGTGATCGATACTAATGCAAAAAATGCAATCAGTAAATTTTTTGTCTTTCTGTCTGTCTGTCTGTCTGTCTGTCTGTCTGTCTGTCTGTATGTGCACGCATGGATCAAAAACTACTGGAGGGATTTTGATGAAACTTGGTAGGATTATAGTTCATACTTCTGGGCAACATATAGGCTACTTTTTATACAAGCTGATACCCGCGGCTCCGCCTGCGCGTCATTTTTAAGTAGGTAATCGTTTTTTGGTCATATCTCCGGTTCTACTCAACCAAATGCAACCAAACATATCTCAAATTTTAAGTCTAAGCAAGACCTTTCTAATAAAACAAACCGCATCAAAATCCGTCCAGTACTTTTACGTCCATCGCGATTAGCGATTAGCTTGTTTATAAAAAGTTTGTTTTTAAAGAGCAGCTTGTGTTTCAATAAGATCCTTGGACGGTTGATTTTCATAACTGAATCGGTTAGCTTTTATCCGTGTGCCATTACTTTCATGTACCTACTAGCTTTTGCCCGCGGCTTCACCCGCGTGGATGGCGGTTATCGCGACCAAACATAGCCTATGTCTCGAGGTCTAATCTAATCTACCCCTATACCAAATTTCATCAAAATCTGTTCAGCGGTTCAGGCATGAAAGCGTAACAGACATACAGACAGTTACTTTTATATTAGTACTAGTACGCGGCTTCGCCCGCGTGATGTCTGTTATCGCGACCAAATAATAGCCTATGTCTCGAGGTCTAATCTAATCTACCTCTATACCAAATTTCATCAAAATCTGTTCAGCGGTTCAGGCGTGAAAGCGTAACAGACAGAGTTACTTTCGCATTTATAATATTAGTATGGATGGATAATTTCTTACCATAAAATGGCCATGGAGGTCTATTAGGTAGCCGACACCCATGAGGTTTCGGTGGCCTTTCGTGTATTAGTTTAGAAAAAAATAATACCAAATAAAGTGCAGAAAAACCTGTTAAAAATAGTTTCATTGTAATAAATAACTAAAAATGTGCTCAAAAATAGCTAATTCAACTCCTAGATACATATCTAAAGTAGCATAATTCATGAATAATAATATCACATATTGAAAGATTCGTGATAAATCTAAGGTCGTACAAATGTCCTGTGTTACCTACTATTATTATCATCTTGGAAGTTTGTATGTGTGTCTATTAACTATACTTTTTTTTATACCACGTAGATGGTAGACAAGCACACGGCCCACCTGATAGGAAGCGCTCACCGTGGCCTATGGACGTGTGCAACACTAAGGGTGTCACACACGCGCTGCCTACCCTGAAGGGAAGGGGGAAGGGCTAGGAATGGGTGGGGAAGCTAGGACGGGGTGAGGGAGGAGGGGTATAATGAGCTCTGGCTACCCTACTTACCGGCGGAAACACAAAACGATGGTTATTATGGCCGCGGTGTTCTATAGGGCGGAGGTACTACCCCAGTCGGACAGCTACCTCCTTTTCATACGATGCCACAGCTGTGCGAAGACTCTAAGCCACCAAAAGTTGACCTTCGAGGAAACATGATCGCAGTAGGAGACCGGTCCTTCTCCTAACGGAAGGATGCTGGTGTACTGCAGTTGCAGTAGTGGGAATGAGGGTGGGATTAGTCCCATAAGAAAGCTTGGTCTGGACTACCAATACTAATATGGGCTTCCACCTTGCCAACCCTATTGTAAATAATTTTCCTTATTTTGATTGTTCATGCGCTGCTCGGTATAATAAACTAGCTATTGTCACGTACAATGCGCCCGCGCATGTGCTGGCACAAAGGATTAAGTTCAATAGGGTCAATCTTGGAATATAATTAAGGACTTTAATGATTTCTAAGTATTGTTACATGGTGACTAGTGACTTAATATGTTTTTTTGTACTACTTAGGTGGCAGACAAGCACACGGCGTACCTGATGGTTAGCGGTCACTTTGGCTTATAGACGTGTGCAACATTAGGGGCGATATACTTGCACCACCAACCTTAGAGGAGGGTAGGTTGGTGGTGGGGTTTGGGGAGATGGAGGAACTCCCAGACGAAAGCAAATGGACATATTCATGCATACAAATATATTAGCACTGAGCGGGAATCGAACCCGCGCCCCCTGACGTAATAGTCAAATACATTACCGCTACGCCACTTATGCGAAAAGAATTTTAAGTTCTGTTACACACGTAGATAGGCAATGGTAACCGCCTCCCATCAGGTGGGCCGTGTGCTTGCCATATGTATAAGAGGTATAAAAAATCGCCTAGAATTTTCCTCATTAATTTGAACTGACGGGTATAGCAATTCATAGGACAGTTTATGACTAATTCGCAGTAAACACAATTAACACTTGGCTGGTGATTCAATGAATACTGACTAATGTGGCGATACTTTAAGGGGGTAGTCACACTTGCAGAAAAACAAAGGAGGTAGGACACGACGGTATCTCCCGTCCGAAATGAGCTGTCCGACTGGGGAAGTACCTCCACCCTACAGAACACCGAGGCCATTATTACCATCGTGTTGTGTTCCCACCGGTAAGTAGGGTAGCGAGAGCTCACTGTATTTCTCCTCCCCCCACCCCTTCCTAGTACTCTCCCTTCCATTCAGGGTAGGCTGCGCATGTGTGACACCCTTTTAGTATTGCACACGTCCATAGGCCACGGTGACCGCTTCCCATCAGGTGGGCCGTGTGCTTGTCTGCCATCTACATAGTATTAAAAAAATTATAACAACTAACCTCCATTTTAAGTCAACTAAAAACTCCCTGCTGTGGTTTTCCCTAGCGAATACAATATGGGGTTCTTCAAGAAGGGCATTAGAAGGTTTTTGCGGGGTCGGCAGCGCGATTGTGATTCCCCTGGTGTTGCACACGTCCATAGGCCACGGTGACCGCTTCCCATCAGGTAGTCCGAGTGCTTGTTTGCCACCTAAGTGGTATAAAAAAATTCTCTAGAGGGTCAATCGTTATGAACAAAATTATGTTCCGATTTCATCTCGATCTCCGGTTTATACGGCTTCTGTGGGAGCGACTGCCATCTGAGCTCACAACCCGCAGAAGAAAGCCTTTGGCAGAGCTTCGTCTGTCACTTAGCAGGGCCTCGATTCTGCTAAAGGCAAACCACTATAATACCACTGACACTCTAAAAATACTATTTAATTGTAGACTTTACCGTTATACAGTTAAAGTCTAAAATCAAATGAAAAGAATTCATTTACTTTTTCATTCGCTCTACAAAGTATCATTTGACTTTAGGCTTTAACCTGATAACCATAAAGTCTACAATTAAATGGCATTTTTTAGAGTGTCAGTGGTATATCAGTGGTTTGTCTTTAGCAGAATCGAGGCCCAGGTGTAGTAACGGCTTGCAAGTAAGGTCTGCTAGGCCATAGCCCCCATACAATATGGCTCGGTTCATACGAAAATAATTCCGCACTACATATTGTCACAGGTTTGGTCTATAAACGCGTCTAAATCCTTATTTAGTGTACTAATAAAATATATAGACATCAATTCACCTACAGCTGTTTATTGTCAGAAGTGAAAAAAAGATGCATAACACATATTTTTTATTAATCAAATACAAAAACAATAACTTTTTTGCGCATCATTTGCAAACTCTGACGTCAAGGAAAAAATGGATTCTATATTCCTAAATACGATCTCAATACGAAAGCTTTTTTTTATATATAGGACACGTCGAAATGACAATGACTTCAACTCGCCTCATGGTGAGCTAAAAGTCTCAGGACCGGGGACCGGGGGTCACCACTACATACACCGATAGTGCTAAGTAGAGGTGGCCCTTAGCTTGGCGGCCTCATCACATGCTTTTTCACGCCCCGCTTGAAGGACCCGGGACTATAGGAGGAAGGCAACACAAGCGCTGGTAAAGAATTCCAAGTCTTTATGGTGCAGCAGAGAAAAGAGGCACCGAACCGCTTGGTTTTTGGTGAAATTTTGGCCTAACGCGAAGATATACATCTTATACATCTTAATACATATAAATCTCGTGTCACAATGTTTGTCCTCAATGGACTCCTAAACCACTTAACCGATTATAATAAAATTCGCACACCATGTGCAGTTCGATCCAACTTGCGAGATAGGATAGTTTTTGAAACGGATTTCGACATCCACGCGGGCGGAGCCGCGGGCAACAGCTAGTCTTATATAAATAAATGAAAGTCATGTTAGTTACACTATTTTATAACTCAGCAACGGCTTAACCGATTTGGCTGAAAATTAGCAGGGAGGTAGCTTAGAACCAGGAGACGGACATAGGATACTTTTATATCCTTTTTTGGAGTAGAGAGTGAAGTGGAGAGTGGAAGTGGAAAGTGGAGTGAAGAGTGGAGTAGAGTCGAGTGGAGAGTCGTTTAATCCATTCGGGCAAAGCCGCGGGCGAAAGCTAGTTGGCAATAAAAAGACAATCATGCCATATCATACCCACTAAAACTACAGTTTTGATAATATCAATCATAACATTAAGATAATGATGATGAATTTGTGACCCAAGTATCATGTTCAAATTCAATTACATTTAAAAAACCCATAACTGTAGGTACCTTAAAGAATATCTCAAAATTCTAAATAAATAAACTAAGACTGATTATTGTAATTATCATACAATGGTTTCGAAATACAACCATACAATTAGCGAACATTTTGTATGAACACTCGGTAATTTAGAACATTTGCTAATGTGCATGTATCAGGCAAGGTTAGGTTGTAACCATACCATTGTGCAATTATGTCTGATTTTATAAATGAAACGTAATATATCACACCTATAATCAAGAATGAAGTTGGCAGAAATATATTAAAACACAGAAAACTAATTATAAAGATTTGGAATTCTTTACCAGCGCATGTGTTTTCTTCCTCCTACAGTCCCGGGTCCTTTAAGCGGGGCGTGAAAGAGCATTTGATGAGGCCGTCAAGCTGAGGGCCGCCACTGTAGCACTAGTGGTGACCCCAGTCCTGAGACTTTACCTTTAGCTTACCATCAGACATGTCCTATATAAAAAAGGTATTGTGTGTACGAAGTCCATACACGCATCTGACAGAACAACAAAACCCATTAACACGTGTGTGTACACACGTTGAACACTTACAGTTCAAAGGCCAGGTCTTTATGGCATGTCAACATGCATTTACTGTCATGTAGTAAATACTTTGATATCACATCACACCTGCATCATTAAAAGTTATTAGCTGTTCATTTGTCATTAAATCATCCACGTCATCGACATCTTTGGAGTTCACCTGCCAATCAATGGAGTCTTTGGAGCTGGTTTTTCTCAGACTGAATGGTAAGACGGCAGTTTTTTTATACAACTTAAGTGGCAGACAAGCACACGGCCCACCTGATGCGAAGCGGTCACCGTGGCCTATGGACGTGTGCATCACCAGGGGCGCCACACTCGCGAGGTCAACCTTGGAGGGGAGGGGTGTTGAGGTGAAGAGGTGTGGGTTAAAGGGTTTGGAGGAATGGGAGAGGGAGTTGAGAGAGTTTCTGACAGCACAGAATCTCTCCAGTGAGCACTGAATCCCTAAGTGATTTCTATATCTTCCTTTTTTTCGGGCGGAAACCATTCCCTTCCAGGTAGGAAACGTGTGTGACACCCCTGGTGTTGCACACGTCCATAGGCCACGGTGACCGCTTGCCATCAAGTGAGCCGTGTGTTTATCTGCCACCTACGTAATATAAAAAAATAGCTATAAAATTCAGTCAGTAGTTGAACAAATGACCTTTTAAATGGTTATAAATCAACTTTTTTTTTTGATGACTTCGATAACTACATTTTTGTACAAGCACTATGGACGTTTTATTTAAAAAAAAAAGACATTTAGCACTACGTATGCATATGCATCAAACTGAACAGGATTTAGATTTCAACGAATTTTAATTACTATGCGATCATCATGACTCACAGATTTTGTTTTCTTTGCCGATAACCGATATTTTTATAGAACTAACAATGTATGGAAAAGCCCGATTTTTTGACATACATGATAGCTGCTCAGCTCTCTTGAATAGTTGCGTGGTGATCGTGATTATAATATAGCTTCGATAAACAGTTTATCTAATACAAAACTAAGGCTGTAAGTAAGGTAGTATAGGATCCTTTTGCGCTATCGTTCGCGGTGAAATTGAACGGCCCTGCCCACGCCTCCGTGTGCTCGATGCCTTAGTCACTGTATTATCACTTCACAATAATGAGCGCACTGAGTATACGAGTAGTTTTTTTTTTTTTTTTTTTTATACCACTTCGGTGGCAGACAACTTGCACTTGACTAAGTGATAAAAAGTCGCAATCAGCGCCTGGCCTTAACGGTGCCGAAAATTCATTCAGTAGTTTTTGGTTCCATTCCGAAAAACAGACAAACAGGAATGCCAAATTGTATATAAAAATAATATCTCCAATATACAGACAGTTACTAAACAATTTTTTTGAAACTCCAGATAGACTACGTTTGAATATAGATTGCACATTACCCTCTTTTTATTAATACCGACAATTAAACCTAATCTATGTATAGATTAATAAACGGGCAAACCACAAAACGTGTCTGATTTGTATAACGTTTATTAAATAATTGGTTTATCCTCTTTTTTATCGTGCGGAAATCCCCATGGATACCACCCCCGTCTGCCATCGGGGTTAATTATGTCGAACCGACTAAACCGCACGCCATCTTGGGTCTTAATTACCGGCACAGAACAGAGAAAAATCTACCGGGTGTAAGGTTACCTAATAGGCATATCCATCGCAACCCAGCTGACCCTGGGCCATTTACGGTTTCAAGATGGCCCCCTCGACCTCCCAAAATCGTGGAGCGAGCATCACTCCACCTCGCTGACGGTGGGGTGTAGGGTTACAGGCATTTCGGAGTAACCCTCTAGAGGGCCACTCCCACCCTGGCCGGATTGGCCACAGGCAGCAGCGTCTCCCATGGCGAGTGGGAGGCGGTAACCGGCTCCGTTGCTTGGGTATACCGCGTGGATTCACACCAAATTTTTGTTCACGCTAAAATCAAAAACTACTGAAGGGATTTTGATCAAACTTGGTACGATTATAGTTCAAAGTTCTGGGCAACATTATATGCTACTTTTTATACACGCTGATACCCGTAGCACCATATGATACGAGACGCAAACAAGTCAATTCAAATTCAAATCGTTTATTTGCATATACCTACATATTTTTAAAATCAAATGGTCCTAAAAAAACAGTGGTACATTGTATTATCACCAGTTATGGCAAGCAAATATTCATTACTAGCTTCCGCCCGCGGTTTCGTCCGCGTGGATGTCGGTTATCGATTACAAACATAGCCCATGTTCATTCTCGAGGTCTAATCTACTCCTATACCAAATTTCATCAAGATCGGTTCAGCGGTTCAGGCGTGAAAGCGTAACAGACAGACAGACAAACAGAGTTACTTTCGCATTTATCATATTAGTATGGAATCGGGTTCAGTAAACACATATAGATAATAAAATTGTAGAATTCCAGAATAAGCAAGTCAAAGTACTTACTATAACAATAATAAAAGTTTATCTTAGATTAATCGTCAATCATTTCATGTCAATATAAATATATAATGTCAAATACATAATGTCGAATATTAGAAATGTCTCTATAAAATCACTCTATAGGTAAATCTGAAGCATCTTAGGCGGACTCTATTTTTATACTACTTAGGTGGCAAACACAGCCCACCTGATGGGAAGCGTTCACCGTGGCCTATTGACGTGTGCAACATCAGAAATGTCACATTCGCACTGCCGAACTCAGATGGGGAGGGGGTTGAAGAGTTTGGACGAGGTTGGAGAATGGGATTGGAGAGATGGGAGGGGAGTTGTGAGCTCTGGCTACCTTACTCGCCGGCAAGAACACTACACGTATGACTCTGTAGTCTTCCTGATATGTGCCAACTCAAAAGGCAGGTCACTATACTCTTCTTTTTCAACCTAGCGTTAATCCCAGTCGCATCCAAAGATTTCACCTCGGAATCTAGGGTCCGATTTACCAGTCTTAACTGCGGATTTGGCTGGACCTCGATATTTTCGTGAAGCGACTGCCATCTGACCTTCACAACCCAATGGTGACATTACGCGATATCGAAGCATTGCAGCTAGACCGTTGTTGTTGGACTTTTTAGGGCTCCAACTACCCGTAACGACTGCTATATAGATGTTTGTATGGCAACCGGGACCGACGGCTTAACGTGCTCTCCGAGGCACGACCAGACCAATGCAAATACCCATGTCCATGCATACAAATATGTTATTACACGTGTAAGATATTAATAATAACAATAGTGGCAATATCGTCGAAGTATTGACGTGTATGTCTCAAGGTTTTGTTTGCTGTCAATTGTTTACCCATCGAGATGTGATCTTAACCGATCGCCTAAAAGAGGAGTTGCTAATTACCTTTTACGGCAATAGTAGGAAGTTATGGGATGCTTTTAGCTGGCTACATGTCATTATAACTTAAGTTACTCTAACTCTCGTAACTCAGTATAGGTGTCAGAGTTCAAATCCCTCACCCCAACCCACTATCACCCCAATCCCAGATTCAGCAGCGCGAGTGTCTGATTTGTTTTTGTACTACTTAGGTGGCAGACAAGCGCACGGCCTACAACACCAGGAGCGTCACACTCGTACTGCCTACCCTGTAAAAACCTTCTAATGCCCTTCTTGAAGAACCCCATATTGCAGAGAAAACCACAGCTGGGAGATTATTCCATAGCCTAAACTATGGGGTTGGTTTTATCGGAATCGAACTGACTAAAACTACGCACAGCCTCGCGTCATAACCGGGGTGTAAGGTTATCAAGTAGTATATCCCTTTTGTTCCAGCTGACCCCGGGCCATCTACGGTTTTATGATTGCCCCTTTCGGGGGTCGAGGCGAGCATCGCTCCACCTCGCTAACGGTGGGGTGTAGGGTGACAGGCGGCGGGCCTGTTACCCAACCGTCCGCGCGCGGAAAATCAGCCCGCAGCTGTAGGTATACCCCTTCGTTGACATACAAGCGTGAATATAAAGAGATTCAATAAAATATGATTAAGCTCTTTGTATAGAGCACGCAGACGGTTATTTAACAAGATGTTTTAAATTTCTTGACCTCTGCTTAACGTATATTTACGATACAAAAGTTGAAGTTATTGCGATCATGTTGTATTATTTATTAACCTTAATTTTTAAGTGTGAACCAGTTGCAGCGCCAGGGTCACGGAGCCAGCCGATATCATAATACCGTTGTTAATGCTGTAAGGTTGATAATTATAATTACGTGTACAGGTTTTTTTTTTAAATTTTTCGCATGACGGTAACTGTCATGCGTGGTAAAGGTCAGAGCGCATTAAGCCAGTATTGCGCGGTGATGCAGTTAATAAAACTGGGTGTGACTGTGTGCGATTCGCGGTCTACGTGGTTTTAGGGTTTGCACGAAATTTATAATAAATAAGTCGAATAGTTAAGGAGGTAGGGCACGACGATATCTCCCGTCCGAAATGAGCTGTCCGACTGGGGAAGTACCTCCGCCCTACAGAACACCGCGGCCATAATAACCATCGTGTTGTGTTCCCGGCGGTAAGTAGGGTAGCCAGAGCTGACTGTACCCCTCCTTCCCCCGGCCCTTCCTAGCGTCTCCACCCTTTCCCTTCAGGGTCAGCAGTGCGTGGGTGACGCCCTTGGTGTTGCACACGTCCATAGGCCACGGTGACGCTTCTGTAGGGCGGAGGTACTACCCCAGCTGGACCGGGAGATAGGCAGGTATGTTGTTTGACAACCCTATTCATACTCGTATGTTGATCTGGTGAGCGTAATATTAACCTCAAGAATATACTATTTATATTAACGGTTTTTTTCTCAACCTTAAAACCCTTAAAGTCAGTTAACATAATAATATTTATATCTATAAAAATAAATAAAATTGAGGTGTCCGTTTGTAATATCAAATAACAGATTTTAAATAAATGCATATATTATTATGAGTATATGTATGACACAAATTTTGAGAATTGATTTGATTGAAAAAAAAGTTAATTTCGAAATGTTTGTCTGTCCGTCTGTCTATTTGAAAGACGTAGGTAAGCTCTGCAATGGCTGGGCCGATTTCGAAGAGACTTTCACTGGCAGATAGATAAAATTATAAGGGATAGGCTGCTTCAATGTTAGCAAAAAAATAAGGTGTCGCGTAAAAAAAAATCTTATAAATCTAAATTCACACAAGTAAAGTCGCAGGCAGAGCTAGTTTGGAATATCAAAATCATATCGATGTTATTGTAAAAGTAAGGTTAAAAAAGTAAAAGGGAACGCGAACATGACGTGTGAATTGCAGTTAACCTGACCCCAAAACCATGCAGCCCTACGTCAAGGAAAACCGCCTGTATGGGTCCATCTTCAAGTTATACTGTAATGAGGGACCGAAGTTGATTAGACTTCCACGTTTTTGACTTTAACCTGGTGGGCGATACGGAGCTAGGGTTAAGTCAAGTAATATTGATGGTAAAGCGATGGTAGCTGAATGGATAAGGACGCGGCCTCTACGCAGAGGTATCGAGTTCGGATCCGGCCGGACAATTTCAATTTCAATTTATTTATTTTTCAAAATAGTGCAACGTAATTACATCTTTTTGATGTCAACAACTACTTATTACTAAGTTTACCACCGCTTCCTAGTACCAAAAGACAGTACCAAATTTCACTTTGTGTAATTTATATGTGCTAATCACATGATTTACCATCTGCTGACGGTGAAGGAAAAACATCGTGAGGAAACTCACATGTCCTAGAAAAAATTATAAGGACTTGTCCGATCCACCATCCCGCATTAGGCCAGCGTGTGTGGACTAATGTCTAACTCCTCTTAGCTCTCTCGTTAGAGGAGAGGAGGCCCGTGCCCAGCAGTGGGACATGAATGGGTTGCTATTATTATTATTGATCTCGTTAATAATAATGTCACGTCGTGTCTGAAGCTAAAGGATTTTTTTAAATAAGTACCTACCTATGTTTATTTGCTATAGATTTATTATTACCACATTAAATCTATTTAATTGATTCTATAAAATAACAAGATTCTAGGAATTAGATAAAATAAAAACTAGACATTTGGTTTTTGAAACCGCAAGAGGTCAATGAACTGTACCTGCATCATCATTATTATCATTTGTTCAATTCAAGATGAGCTTATGTTTGACCTCTATCTCACCTGATGGTAAGTGATAATGCGGTCTATGATGAACTAGCTTCTGTTATGGGTTCCAGAATGCGGCTATACATACATAGATACATTTTTTTTGTAAATACATGACATATTATGCATAGAAACACCCAGACCAATGAAAATAGACATATTCATGTATACAAATATTTGCACTGAGCTGGAATCGAACCTACGACCTCCGTCGTAGCAGTCAAACGCTCTGCCGCCACGCTATGGAGGTCGTCGGTTAATAAAATAAAGTATGACAACAAAGGAGATGTTTCACAAATGTATGGACCTTGGGCCCGATAATTGTACACTACTTAGAAAAATAGCTAGGCAATGTTATTTTCATTTTTCACTATTCAATTCTTATAATATTGCTTCGTATTATGGGCGGAATCTAACTAAAGAAACACTTTTTTGCAACACAACAAACATGGCGGACTAAAACTATAAAAATGTACTTATATTTTATTAATTTATGCCCCTGAATTTCGGAGGCGAATAAATATAATTGTATTTTTGCCAATAACCGGTATTCTTTCTCTTTTTTTGTATTGTGTACAATTAGGGGGCCCAAAATGAAACATCTCCTTTAGTAGTTATTATTTTTATTTGTATCGATTTTAGATATAGTACCTGTGTCGGCTTAATCCGGTTTGGGACACCTTTTATCAGCAAGGGGCGGATGGGACGAAAAGGTAGTCCGAATGACGTCAAAAAGCAATATACACAGGATATATAGCTAATTATCTGTACGTCATTGCTTTATAATGGAGCCATGTTGTAAAGTTGAGTAGCAAGGAACGTCAACTGCGTTATTTGAGATGTAAACAAATTAAAATTGAACTTTATGAGAATACCAACTGCGCCCCGTGGTTTTCCAACCCCAATTGCACTCATTTATTCATTCATTTTTTATATTCAGTCCGTCAATTGACTTAACCCCGCTGGATGGTAAGAAGCAAGGGTAAAGTCCAGAGGGTACGGGCCGCCATTCTAGACACCATTCGTCCCAAAACGGCGGTCCCTACCTTGACGGCCTAGACAGATACCTTTTCACGCCCCGCTTAAAGAACTCGGGATTGTAGGATCGATTGTAGGATGATCTCTTCTTCAACCTAGCTAATCCCAGTCGTTACCAAAGCTTTCACCTAGAAAGGAAAGAAAGAAAGAAAAAACCTTTTATTTTATTTGCAACACATTTCACAGAAATAATTATGTACTAAGCACACGCAAACAAGGCACATTGTTCTTCGCGTTGCACCAAACATCGGAGTCTGGGGTCCGCTTTACCAGTCTTGAGTCTTGACTGCGGATTTGGCTGGACCTCGATATTTTCCATGAAGCGATTGCCATCTGACCTAAACAATTATTATTATTAGATATTCTTAATAATTTTTATTTGCTATTCTTTGTTTTATTATTTTTGTTTATTTGTTTTTTGTTTTGTTATTAATTCTTTTTTGTTGTTACTTGAATTATTATTATTATTTTATCGTATCGCAGGCGAGGTTGTCTAGCCCATAGGTACACTCAACGTTAATGATATAAATTAAATACTTACCTCAAAAATTTACATGTAAATATCTTATATCCGGAAACACAAAAATTGATTAAACTGCACCATTATTCATAGTAATTTTTTACCGAATGACGCAGATACAACGGTGTACGGTGTTATTAAAGAAATGTTCCTTTGAACCAAACTCTTCGGTTCAAAGATCATATTGTAATTAACCTGCTTAGGCTCCACTGCTCCAATGATTTGTGGCTTGACGAATGACTAGTGGGTTCTGACGCACTTGTTTTAAAGTCGAGTGTACACTGACGAGAATACCGCTGTCTGTCTGACACATAATGATACTCCTGCAGCAATTTCAAATACCTTTTTTTTTCCGTGCGGAAATCCTCATTGATACCCACCCCGCGGCCAGCGGGGCAGGTTATGTCAGACTCTTACCGACTAAAACCGCACGCCTTCTAGGGTCCTCTGACGCCAGGGTGTAAGGTGGCCCAAAGAGCATTTCCCTCGCACAAGAGCATTTCCCTCGCACAGCAATTTCAAATACCTAAAGCTTTTTTCAACATGTTGTAGTAACCTTTGTTAACTGCCACACACATAGTATAAAAAACCTTCTCAGGTTTTTTTTATACCACGTAGGTGGCAGACAAGCACACGGCCCACCCGATGGTGGGATTTGGGTGATTTAAAAAAATAAATGCCTCATATAAATTGCTACTTCAAATGTGGCATGCCGCCCGTAAAATCAAACAGGAATTAGGTAAAGTACTCATAAGAGTTCGAAGGGATCTTGGTCTCCTCGAAAAGGGTCAACCACTTAAAGTGTTCAAATAAATTTGCAATTCAAATAAAACATTAAACCATGCAAAGACCTATAAATAGAAATCGGATACAATAAGTTAGAATTACATTTCAATACATTATCATTTATTTACATTTTAAATGAATATAAGATGTCATTTGACACGTTTTAGAAGTACTTGTGAGTAATCAATCGATATTAGTCGATTAAATTTGTCATTCAGTAGGCATTTGATTAATTAATTAGATTTTTTTTCGTTAAAAAATCTAATTAATTAATTAGGACTGCGGTAGCCTAGTGTTCTGGGTAATGGACTGCTGAGACGAGGTCTCAGGTTCGATCCCAGGTTCACCATGGCACACACCAATGACTTTTCGATGCTTTTCAAAGTTATGTGTGTATTTATCGCAGGTTTATAAGTGCCCGGTTAATGGTAATAGACTCGCCACCTAACATTGGGACCTAAAACATAAACTGACGAAATGTGGGTGCTAGCACCTCTGCCTACCCCTTTGGGAATATAGGCGTGAGTTTATGTTATAATATGTTATGTAAAAAATTTCTAAAATACATTTTAACATATACGACGGATACGACCGACGGTATCTCCCGTCCGAACTGAGCAGTCCGTCAGGGGTAGTAACCTCCGCCCTACAGAAAACCGCGGCCATAATATGGGGAGGTTAGGAAGGGGTGGGGAGGAGGAGGGGTACAGTGAGCGCTGGCTACCCTACTTACCGGCGGGAACACAACACGATGGTTATTATGGCGGTCTTCTGTAGGGTCTGTACTATTTAATTTATCTGGTTATGCACTTCCTAGAAAGTTTGTTTTTAAAAAAGTATTATTGAAATTAATTATTATAGCCATGTGAACGTAGCTTAACTTAATAAATTACGCGAGATGTGAGGTACGTATCATAAACGTCACAAAAAAATGGACATAACTTTTTTATATAATTTGATTGATATATGTAATAGAATATTGATACCGACGTGTTTATTTGATTCGTTCAAAGTGCTTGTGAAAAACAATACCCTCGCTGGCGCAGTCGGCCAAAAAGTAGTGTAGCTTTAGGAGGTAGGACACGACGGTATCTCCCGTCCGAAATGAGCTGTCCGACTGGGGTAGTACCTCCGCCCTACAGAATGTTGTGTTCCCGCCGGTAAGTAGGGTAGCCAGAGCTCACTGTACCCCTCCTCCCCTCACCCCATCCTAGCTCCCGTTACCTTCCTAGCCCTCCCACTTTCCCTTCAGAGTAGGCAGCGCGTGTGCAGTGACCACCCGTAGTGTTGCAAACGTCCATAGGCCACAGTGACCGCTTCCCATCAGGTGGGCCGTGTGCTTCTCTGCCACCTTCGTAGTATAAAAAAGAAAGTGGTTAAGTTATTCGGCATTTGATTCACTCCACCTCCCACCCCCTCCCCTCCAGGGTTGGTAGCGCGAGATGGCGCGAGTGTTGCACATGTCCGGTCACAGTGACCACTTCTCAACAGGGTGTGCTTGTATGCCGCCTTAGTGGTATAAAAAACTCCAAAACCGGGGGAAATCCCCTAGGATATATTTTTAAGTTACCCCCAACTATAATATCTTATATACTTACTTCAAGTTGACACGCTTTTTCATCCGCCCTTTAAATAAAGCTGTCCAAAAAATATATTATTGTCCTTCTGTCAGTATGATAAGGGTTAAATAACTCAAATAATGGACATAGGTGGTGCTGAGGTCAGTTACTTGCTTTGATCTTTATCTTTATCTTTGAAGCTGCTTATATAAAAGGCAAAGTGTATTTACTAGTCAGCGGCAAAAGTTGATGGCAGATGATGACTGCACACATTTCGAACTTAAAAATTCAAATGAAAATTGTTCATTATATTTTTTATGAAGATTAGGGTCTTGAGACCCGAGACGGTATGCGTTTTTAATCGGTTCGAGTCTAACATAATCACTCTCGATGGCTGCCGGGGATCCGTGTGATGCCCGCAAAATAAAGGTAGGTACTGTAAAAGAAGTCATATTTATATTACAAATGCCAACTAGTTATCACTTATAGATTTTTTTATATAATACATTGGTCAATTCAATATGACTTCACCTCGTCTGATGGTAAGCTAAAGGTAAAGTCTCAGGAAGGGGTCCCTATTACATACACCAACAGTGACATAATGGTGGCCCTCAACTCATGAAAGAAGAGGTCTTCATAGCTTCAGTCTTATAGCTAACGTGGTATGATTTTTGCTCTATGATTTACATAGATTTGCGTAAAGAATAGGGGTCAGAGTGCATTGACCTCAAGTGTGACCCCCTGTAGACAGATACAATGATTTAATGTACCTGTAGGTTATTGTTGAAATATATTGTTGTGTTGCGCAAAATGTTTTTTTTTTAATATCTCCAATGTGCAGACATAGCTACATAACAATTTTATAATAGTAAACATTTTCCTTCTCCAATAACTATTAAATAAGTTGTCGTAATAGTATATTTATGTCTAGGTCACAATATCCTGTAGGCATGGACTATTATTATAACTTAAATTATAATTAGGACTTTTAATAACGTAATTATTACCAATAGGTAGGTATCTACTTAGGTTTATAGACGGCCTTTGTGGCGTAGTGGTGGTGTATTCGACTGCTACGACAAGAGGCACGGGTTCGATACCCGCTCAGTACATAAATATGTCTATTTGCATTGGTCTGAGTGTTTCAATTTTTTTTATACCACGTAGGTGGCAGACATTGCAGACAAGCACATGGCCCACCTGATGGGAAGTGGTTGCCGTGGCCTATGGACGTATGCAACACCAAGGGCGTCACCCACGCGCTGCCAACCCTAAAGGGAAGGGGCGGGTGTAGGAATGGGTAGGGAAGCTAGGAAGCGGTGGGGGGAGTAGGGTTACAGTTAACTTTGGCTACCCTACTTACCGGCGGGAACACAACACGATGGTTATTATGGGCGCGGTGTTCTGTAGGGCGGAGGTTTGAGTACTTCGGACAGTTCATTTCGGAAGTGAGATACCGTCGTGTCCTACCTCCAATATAATATAATATTATGTGTATTTACAAAAAAAAATGTATATCTATTATACTCCATTCGGTTAGGTACTTAACTAAACATAAACAATCTTGATGTGTCTATATAATCTGTTTCATTTAAAAACTTTGTTTAGTAATATTTTTGAGTTCAAAAACTCATTTTGAAGACACAAAAAATGAAATTGAACCACTAGTTAGTCACTTAGTTGGCCTAGTTTATTTATTTAATATTTGTTTTTTATAAAAAATCGCTACAAGATTGTTAACCTTTAGTTAAGTACCTAACCAAATATGGAGTATAGATATACATTTTTTTTTGTAAATTCACATAATATTATATTGGAGGTAGGACACGACGCGACGGTATCTCCTGTCCGAAATGAGCTGTCCTATTGGGGAAGTACTCAAACCTCCGCCCTACAGAACACCGCGGCCATAATAAACATCGTGTTGAATATAATCTCTGCATTCAAGAACTCACAACTCACACAAGATAGCGCTGTGTACTCGTAGAATGTCGTAAAAACATTTATTTATTTATAGATATAAACGCGCTCAAAAAGATTTCAAGTAATGGTTAGGACTATGGCCTATGGACTACCTTATTATCATAACATCACAGCCGTAATTTGTTATTTTTGTCGCTAAAAATAAACGGATATCTAGAAGTTTTCACACTTCTTATTATAATTGGTCACATTATAAACCGATTAAAGTATGAAAAATACCCTGGTCGACCCGACAAATCGTTGATGTAGAAACATTATTTCATATTTACGACGTCAGAAGTTATTACGGAGGTAGGACACGACGGTATCTCCCGTCCGAACTGAGCAGTCCGAGTGGGGTAGTACCTCCGCCCTACAGAACACCGCTCCTATAAATAACCATCGTGTTGTGTGATATTATTCTAATAATCTGACGTAAAATGTACGGCATATGGTTTTTAATGCTTTTAATAAACAAAAGAAACCATATATTGCCTACATTTTATGTCAGATTATTAAATTAATATCATAAAATTGTCAAACAAAAATTTCCAATTATTTTTGGACGGCATAGTCATCAAACATTATTGTCCATCTTATATAACATTTTGAATCAGATGCCGTATATTTTACAATGACCTTATATCGTATGGGTGTAGGGAAAGGGTTGCGACCCTTGGCTTTCGACCCCTGCGCTGAAAATATGTACGGCCTTCATGGATAAAGTATGTGTAGTGTATTGTATACAAAAAGAATTACATAAATGCCGTACAGTAATAAATGAACTATATTGCGGCTGCAACTACCGGTGAATTAAAATTTTGCGCTAGCTTCCGGCACCACCACTTTCGTATGGCACTAAGTTTTCGACATTTTCTACCTGAAAAATGCCATAAATTTACTCTCGTACTCACCTGTACCGCTCAGAAATGACGGCATAGCACCCAGTTATTTTATAATATACTTATTGATATTCTATCTCACGAAGGCGGGTACATGTGTCTTGTAAATACGCGTATATACGTGAATTTCTTTTTGGGACAATGGGAAATTGGGACAAAACCGGTGACTCCCGCTCCGGCTCGTACCTGGGGCAACGGTTGGCCATAGCTATTCAACGGGGCAATGCCGCCAGCGTCATGGGCACCTTTGCACCAGGTACGATGAGGGGCGGGTTAATAGATTAGACTTGACTTGACATTTTGACTTTATTTAATTTCTTTTTTAAACGTAGTTATAATTATTATGTATGAAACGATATTTCCAAAGTTTCCCGTCCCGTCCCGGCCTTAACAACCGTCAACAAACAACCACCTTTCTCGTCTTTCACTCATTCAAATTTTCTAAAACAACTCTATTATAATATGACGTCAAAAAAGTTAAACTTCAAGTTACTGGTAATAGTTTGGAAATATTTATTTCCAAACTATTACGCACGCGACTCTGTCCATGTAGTCTTAGGTTTTTAAAGTTGTTAGTATTTGATTCAGACCCTAATTCTTTTTCCTAAGTTACTTCTTGTTACATCAGCTATCTGTCAGTGAAAGGCCCATCAAAATCGGAACAGAAACAAAACACAAACAGAAAATTGTAAAAAAATATTGTATTGGTATAAAAAATATATGTATCGTGTATTTAAGTAGGTACATCCAATTTTTTTTTATATTAGACATGTCAACATGACTCTACCTCGCCTGATCGTAAGCTAAAGGTTAAATCTACCATTACAAACACCGATATTGCTACAGTGGTGGTCCTCAGCTTGACGGCCTCATCAACTGCTTTTTCACGCCCCGCTTAAAGGACCCAGGACTGGTAGGAGGAAGGAAACACATGCACTGGTAAAGAGTTCCAAGTCTTTATGGTGCGGCACAGAAACAAAAAGCGGTTATTTTAATACTACAAACAGACAGTCCAATTTATTTATTTGTATATATGTATAGATTTTGAAGGTAGGTCATAACGGGTTTTCTCGATTTTAGAATCGCCCGCTGGGTCAGTCCTTCTATGGGTGTGCCCCATGACTTCAATATATAACTACCTACCTATATTGTATGTGTTATGTATGATGGAGAAAGAATAGAAAGCAAACTCGTTTATTGACGCACAAAGTTAAAAGAAAAGAACAGGATATCTTTAAATTGACAAATTATAACAATGATTTTCGAGCCTCAATAGGTCACCATCTTAGCTCAGGTACTTTTTTTATACCACTGAGGTGGTGGACAAGTACACGGCCCACCTGGTGGTAAGCGGTAACCGTGGTCTATGGACGTGCGCAACGTCAAGAGTGTCACACTCGCGCTGCCGACCCTGATGGGGTAGAGGTTGGGGAACACTGGGAAAATGGGGGCAGGGATTGTGAGCTCTGGCTACCCTACTTACCGGCGGGAAAACAACACGTTGGTTATTATGGGGCGGTGTTCTGTAGGGTGGAGGTACTACCTCAGTCGCACAGCTCAGTTGGGACGAGAGATACCGTCGTGTCCTACCTCCGTCCTTCTTTTTCTTCTTAATCCTAAGTTAGACTTATTATTTTTATTTTATTTTTCCTTGATGTTTCTAAGAGCCAATAATTAAATTTATCAAAACAAATAAATAAAATTGGAGTTTCTGTTTGTAATATTAAATAACAGGTTTTAAATAAATGTGTATGGATGTACAAAACTTTTGTCTTTCTGTTCAAGCGATGAACTGATTTTAATTTTGACTGGTAGACAGGTTCTACCTAATATTATAGGGCGTAACCATGAAGCTATAGATAAACATGGAGGCCAAACCGGGAAGAACAGCTTGATCCAAATACCTACATGTCTGTATCTCACTCTCTGTGGGCCGACTTCTCTTTCGTGTATTTGTACAATGTTGCTATCTTCTTATTAGTATCTCCTAGTAAATTATAGAAATAGACCATACTAACCAAAAATGCAAGTAAAATGATTTATAAATAACTCTATAGTTCGACTACGATTATTAATGTGGAAATTGAAAAATTTTATGCCATTTATTATGCATGATTGGGTTGTTGAATCAGGAAATCAGTGAATTAAATTCCCATTGTCTATGGATTCAGTACGAAATGTGGCAACATTAGTACTACATGTCAACTATCAATAAACAATATGGCGGTTGTTTATTATTGTTTTGGTTTTTAACATATATAAAGTTAATTATAAGTATAAACTCAAAAAATGGTGCAAAATTGTATAGTGCGTGGTTGCGGTAGTATGTGGCGTCAAGGATGTGATATAAAATTCCACTCGTAAGTGTTTAAACTTGTTTAAATGGTGATTTCTTGCTTAGAAGGTTATCATACTTAGAAAGAGAAGTCGGCCCACAGAGAGCAAGATAGTAAATACAGACTGAGCATCAAGTAGGTATTGGAAGTGAGGCCTCCATGTTTATCTATAGCTTCATGGGCGTAACATAGGCTACTTTCATTTAAGAAAAAAAATATGGTCCTGCGTAAAAAAATTAAAACCTGAATTATAGTCGTCTTGCGGGCCCATCTTGACCAACAAGCAAGAATTCCAAAAAAAAATTGTTCGGAATCGTTCATTATATTCATTTTTTTTAAACATCTCCAATGTACAGACACAGATACTTCACAATTTTATAATGTAACAAACCTGGATATTAGTCCGAACAGTATTTTAGTATAATATAACTCAAAAAAGTATCCCACGAAAACTGCAATGAAATGCAAAATTTAATAAAAGCAACAAAATTAAGGCAACTCAGGGAAACAGGAGATTTTATGAGCCGCCGATATTTTTTTTATATCTATCTACTTAGTGATCTTTATCACAATCTTAGGTTTTGTTTTGACCAGTTTTGATACTTGGAAATGACATTTTAATTTCCAATGATACATAATTAGATTTTCCTTAAAAATATACTCCTTTTATTTCATATGTTTTTTATAATATGTTATCATGCATTTAAGATACCTACCTTTTTCTTTCGTGGGGAAATCCCACGGATACCTTCCCCGCGGCCAGGATTAAAACCATACGCCGGCGCCGCCGCCGTTGCGGGTCTTCAAAAGGCACCGGGGTGTAAGTGGACTCTAAATATATTTCCCACCCATCCTGGTTAACCCAGGGTCATTTCTGGCTTCGAGATGACCCCCTATTTAGGATAATACCTATGTGCATAATGATGATCAGTTACTAGTTTTCTTACATACCCAAAATGAGTGAATAAATTTTAAAATCTAAAATAAATTCACATATTTTTAACATAATAAAAACATTTTTTAATAATGAACACATTTGCACTAAATTTTGAATAAATAACACATTTACACATTCTTAATTTGAAAAGTGTGTGAATTGAAATTTTAAAAAGAGAACCCAATATAATTTATTCGATTTACACATAAACACTGCATATGCTAACTTCCTCAATATTTTTCGATTACTTAAAGAAATTGTCGCAAAAAATATTTTGTTCTTCCTTGATAATTTCATTTTAAAGCAATTTCCTTACTCGAACTTGTAATGAGCACTTCCACTCTCGTATCCACTCATGAGACACTATCAACTTTTTTTTTAACACAAGCTTTTACTTAAATTCCAATGTTTATAATATAATCTTAGTTTGTGACCTTGCAAAATTAATTAGAACTTCCTCTTATCGAACAGAGTACTATTTTGCCATGTTGGTACAGTTCCGATGACAATATAGTAGGTATATTGAATCGATCAGACAAAAATATGGAAAGGGTATGTTTTGGATCAAGCCAACCTCATCTACAAGTCTACCGATTGACGGAAGAGGCTTCGACGCAGGCTTACTACTCCAAATTGAAAGGGTCACGCAGATGGCAGTCGCTCACATAAAAGTTTCATAAAGAAAGACTAAGCTGATCCCCGGCTACAAAGTGAAAGCCTCGGGTGCAACTGGGAACCATGCTAAGATGATGAGAAACCAAATATAGAAGGAAGTAGTTGGAGAAGGGACTCCGGGTTCCAAAGTAAAAACTTTGGATGCAACAGGGCCTGGCAATCGGATGATGACGATGGTTTTACATGCATTGTTTTTTTTTTACCTACGGAATCATTTCCTTAAATTTTTAACAGTAGATAATATTTGTCCTTCTCCAGGTGACAGCCTAGCTTATTGTCAAACTACATTACGATCTGTTCAGAGTTTTATACGTGAAAAGGTCACATAAAAACAGACACTGCCGCATTTATGAAATTAATGTGAATACAAGGTACCTAATAATTATCTATATACACATATAGATACAGAAGGCCAATTTGGATCTACCTTGAGTCTAACTAGACTAGAACTTGATAACTGCCTAGGCTAACATATTGTAATGCATTCTCTCTTTTTAGTCTAGTAAACGAATGATCCTAGATGGAAAAGTCGAAAGCAGAAACTTTGACTTAGGAACTTTGTTTGGACTAGTTAGGAGATAAACATACTAAAAGTCCTGACCCCTCCGAGGTGAGCCGGAGGGGGGGGAGCACAAAGAAGGTCCCGTTTTTTTGTTTTTTGCTTACTTCTCGAAGACGGTGCTTTGTACGAAATCTGTTGTACGACATAATAAAAGCTAATTAAATTCTCTACAACTTTGTCTTTTGCACTTTGTATCTATCTCCAATCATTACGTAGCTATGAGCTTCTAAAGGTGGTCGATTTTCAAAGCGCTCATATCAGTTTTCCCGAAAATATATGAGTATCTACCGGAATTGTTCACATTTATGATTATTGCTCCGCTCCCTTGGGCAGTAGCGTGATGATATTCAGCCTATGACATTCACGGATAATGTGGCTTTCTATTGGTGAAAGAATTTTTAAAATCGGTTGAGTAGATCCCGAGATTACCCCCTTACAATTTAACAAATATACAAACACAAACTTCACTTCTTTACAATAGTATAGACTAGTGTAGATAACATAAGCTGGGAGTACCTCTACGCGGTGAAGGCGGAAACAGTTTGAGACTGGATCTACTGAACCGATTTTAAAAATTCTTTCACCAATAGAAAGCCACATTATCCGTGAATGTCATAGGCTGAATATCATCACGCTACTGCCCAAGGGAGCGGAGCAATAATCATAAATGTGAACAATTCCGGTAGATACCCATACATTTTTGGGAATACTGATATGAGCGCTTTGAAAATTGACCACCTTTAGAAGCTCATAGCTACGTAATTATTGGAGATAGATACAAAGTGCAAAAGACAAAGTTGTAGAGAATTTAATTAGCTTTTATTATGTCGTACAACACAATTTCGTACAAAGCACCGTCTTCGAGAAGTAAGCAAAAAACGAAAAAACGGGACCTTCTTTGTGCTCCCCCCCCTCCGGCTCACCTCGGAGGGGTCAGGACTTTTAGTATGTTTATCTCCTAACTAGTCCAAACAAAGTTCCTAAGTCAAAGTTTCTGCTTTCGACTTTTCCATCTAGACCCCCTTTTTGAGCATTCATTGACTGGACTATTTAGCTATCGAGTGCCGAAATGCAACAAGAAACAGAATGGAATGACACACTATATAAGCAAAGTCAAAGACGGATTCACATAAAGAAAAGAAAAATGAGAATTATGGAAAGAAAAGAAATAGGGCCAGAAAGAAAAGAAAAAGGGCCAAGTGAAAACGGACACCATACTCCTGTAGCTAGCGGTAAAATATCAATGTCACAATCGTGAAGGCTTAAACCACTCGATTTTTCGAAGGCATATTACTGAGAATCGAGTGTAAATTAGGAAGGAATTCCCCAGAAATCCTGGCAAATCTAAACTGCCTACATACTAAAACTATTGGCCGTAGAGCGTGGTGTTTTGTCGCTTCCGCGGATAAGTGTCCCAAGATCGTCACTTACACTGTGCAAAAGTAAAGTGCCTTTATCTGCGATCTGTATGGTCACATGGAGACTATCTGGTCAGTAGTATTGATGCTATCGATATGATATACGTGATTGCCAAAAAAAAAAACAGCCCGCTGAGTTTCTTGTCGGAGTCTTCTCAGGTCTGGGCCACGTTTCGAACCGGTGGTCCATTTGCTTCTAGTTGTAAATATTTATAATTTTGACGTTTTGTAAGTGCCGCTTAAAATGGTCTATACAGAATAAATGATTTTTGACTTTGACTTTGACTTTGACTTTGACTTTGATGATATTATTCATGTGCAAACAAACGCGATTAGTGGATGTGCAAATAAATGTGTCAAATCTGATTCAGGTTCTTCTATTCTTCATCCAAACGCCAATATCAGTTATATTTTTTTTAATGGACACGTAAACGTGACTACACCTCGCCTGATGGAAAGCTAAAGGCAAAGTCTCAGGATCGAGGGTTACCACTACATACCTACACCGGTAGTGCTACAGTGGCGGCCCTCAGCTTGATTGCCTCATAGAATGCTTTTTCACGTCCCAATTAAAGGATCCCCAGGACTATTGCAGGGAGGAAACACATGCACTGGTAAAGAATTCCAACTCCAAGTCTTTATGGTCATATCGAAACCCCGAACTATGAAACCCGTAGTCCACTCTCCTGCTCCTCTTTTCATTGATTTGTTTGTGTTAGCATCTGTACTCCAAAGCTTGAGGTTGGCTTGAGTGGGAAGACCTGGATGAGGTCTCATAATATACACCCAATTAACCTGTTCGAGTGTTACAAAGTCATTATCAATTGATAGAGTGATAGTTCCCAATTAAGTCAGCCAACTAGGTGTAACCGCCTTGAATTGTTTATAATTTTTATTAACCACATTAATGGGTATTTAGAAAACCATATACCATGAAATTGATAGAAAATGTATAAAATTATTAATATGTAATCTCAATTAGTATTTCTGTGCGTCAACGAAACCCGAAAGTTCACTATATAGGTATTATATTTGACAAAGAATCGCTCAGTCCATTATACGCGCGAGAACAAATCGGTCTTTAGTGCGATCGCGGTGTTTATTTAGTGTGAATATTTATTATTATTGAACTTTATTTTGGAAGTGTTTATTGTGATTATTATCGATACGGTATGTGGTTTATTTTATTTTTATATAAACATTATTAATATTGTTATGGCTATTTATGATACTTGTTTGTAAACAATTAAGTTTTATTTATTTATAGGTAATATTTTATTAATCGTATATTACTTAAATTAAACAATAATTAAAGCAACTGACAGTCAATTTTGTATTATTGGAGTTTCACAAAATTAAAAATTACATTTATTTTTAATGGATAAATTAATTGTTTAATTCTGATAACAACCCATACAATTATCATCATTTTAAATGTATAAATTGTATTATTAAATTCGAACGTCACTCATTTATTTCTAAGTGATACTCAGATTACTCAGTGTAGCAATTTCGTAGCAGTTTCAATCTGTGCTTTTGCAAAATAAAACAGTAGCTTTCCATAACTAACTAACAACTTAATAATCATAATTATTAGTTTGTAGTAATAAAATAACTGAATCTAAATTTTGTGAATTGGTAATTAAGTACCACTGATCCATTAAAATATGTTTGATACAGATGTTCAAATAACATGCACTTAAAACTGTAAGCTTAGTAATAAATTTAAAACCGTAACTTAAAACTTGTATAATGATTATAATAATAGACAATTAAAGAAAAACTGAATTTTATCACATTTAACTTAAACAAACTATTTTGAAAATCTTATCTTGAAGATAAACCCAGTTTATTAATATAGCCTTCAAGCATTAATTAGGCACATATATATAAAAATAACCTTTATTATCTGATTACTCCATGTGTAAATCTTGGTCTCATAGGTCAAAAATAAGGAAAAATAACCTATACTCACAGAATATTAAGCTTTTGACAAACTAATAAATTTTAAAAATGAGTCTTTAGAAATCTCTCTTAAAGTGCTATATTGGCGGATTTTCGGTTCTGCACCATCATCATGTCCATATCTGTGAAGAAGTTCTCCTTATAAGTGTTTGTCAAATTATTTGATAGCCGGCCACTTTGTTTGACGCATTTGTCAATTCGATGACTACCAAAGAAAATATGACAAACACAAAAATTACAAATTATTTGATTGGCAGCTTGGAATGATAGAGGTAGGTATTAGCAAAAATAAACTTAAAATAAGAATCAAGAAAAATACATAAAACATAATACCGCATCAACTAATGGCGGTCGGGGTCTCGAAACCATTATATCCAAATACCAATAAATAAAAATTATCAAGATCTTTCAATTGATCCTTTTTTATTATTTATTTATGTACTAGTAGTTATATCACATATTAGGTATTTAAGTAGTTAATATTTTTGATTCGACTTTGTATTTTTTTGGTTTATTTCGGATCTCTAAAACTTAGAGATAATAAGGTACCTACTTAGGTAGGTACAATATTTTTAACACACTTGAAGTTAATTATTTTGCAGTTGCAAACTGCTAATCACTTAAATATATATCTATATGTACCTACCTAATAACAAATATTCAATAGGAGGGGTCCGACCAAAATCTTTGGGGCTAAAGCCGATCTTACCTGGTAAGCCGGTATACCTACAGATTAACGAGGTTCTGACGCCTTTTCTCCTGGGGTAAGGCGGTCAGACGGCGTCGTGCCCGTAATAACCAATAAAATTAGGTATATCTTATCTTAATATGATCAAAATCGATGTCTTGTGAATGTTCATAAGAAATCGATTACGAACAAATTATATAGGTACTTAATTAATATTTCAATTTACAATGATTGGACATCAAAAAACTTCTCGATAGTTTAATGAACATGTAGAATATGCCATTTTTATTGGTTTTTATATAATTATCAATTTATTTTTTATTGTCAATCGATAAAATGATATTTGCATGTGATGCATAAATTATGTTTTTATTTATTTACTGAGAATATTAACACTAGAATTCTAAACTGGCTGATGTCCGCTTCTCCGCCTTAGCTTGCGGACTTAAAATCTTCCAGAAAAAAAATTAAAAACAAACCTCCTGTTTTTGTTTTTTTTCTGGTAGATTTTTAATCTGACCAAGACAATAGACAAAATTTCATAAAAATCCATTCAGTAGTAAATTGCGAATAATTGGACGAAAATTCAAAAAAAGAAAAATTTGTGTTAAGAATCATTTGTCTTGTTTTTTTTTTAATATCTCCAATGCGACAACGCGTCTTTATAATGTTACGAGATTTATATATATTAAGATAATAGTATAGATATGCTAAGAACGTACATAATTATACGCGAGACGCCTGTGAAAGTAGGTAATACCTAATCAAATATTTGGGGTAATTACGTTTCCGATAGTTCTCTTATTGTATTATTTACATTTGTTTAACTAAATTCCAACAACAAGTTGATACCGTTATTATCGCCGGGAACACAACACGATGGTTATTATGGGGCGGTGTTCTGTAGGGCGGAGGTACTTCCCCAACAGGACAGCTCGAAGCTCATTTAAAAAAAAATTATACAGGAGGTTTGAATTTTTATATAGGACTTTATTCAAAAGTCCTATATAAAAAAAAGACTTTAAAAAACAAGCTTTCTGAAGTAAGTACTGGGGCCTTACCACAAACCCTTAAAGCAGTTTTATTTCAATATTACTTTACTTTCATAGTGTGAATCGGACTCGGTAAAACGTCTTCGTCCATTATTATATAAATAATATGAGTGTATAAATGTATATAAATGTATACAAATGTTCTAAATTTAATGAAATAAATTTTTAATATCCACAACATACCATTATATTAGTAAGAGAATGCTAGACCACATAACACTAGTATCCGTCGACGTCGATGGTCCGACTCACACAATGGAAGTTAAGTAATATTGAAGTAATACTGCTTTAAGAGTTTGTGGTAAGGCCTCTGATCAGTGTCTATACTAGCAAACCTTTAGGGTACTTCCTGTTTATTTTAAATTGCGTGGGTTGAATCACCGAATTTAGCATAAACTATTTAATCAAAGGTGAGTCTAGTGACCTCAGGAAATGAGATAATATCGTAAGAAGTTCAATGTCAATAATTGGTTTGTCAATCTAAATAATAACAAAAATATAAAAATACCTCTCGATTTTTCTTATCACCATGTTTATCGCTATTTTTTTTAAGTTTTTCCCTGTTGGAGGTCTTATTGAGTAAAGTCCAATGACTTTTATGATTAGTTAGTATTTACCAGAAAAGAGGAGGTAGGACCCGACGGTATCTCCCGTCCAAAATGAGCTGTCCGACTTGTGTAGTACCTCCGCCCTCTAGAACACCGCGGCCATAATAACCATCGTGTTGTGTTCCCGCCGGTAAGTAGGGTAGCCAGAGCTCACTGTATCCCTCCTCTCCCCACCCCTTCTAGGGTCCCCACTCCCTTCAGGATAGGCAGCGCATGTGTGTCACCCTTAGTGTTGCACACGTCATAGGCCACGGTGACCACTTCCCATCAGGTGGGCCGTGTGCTTGTCCGCCACCTACGAAGTATAAAAAAAAGTTATTCAGAAAAAAAGGTGTCAAAATTACTGGATGAGCCGAGCATGGAAGTATAAAATCTATGAACGGAACGCGTTCGGAGAGACGGCCCACTTGCTTATTATAACGTACACACTCACACACTAGTCAGCCACTACGCGGCAATCGTCATTCGATTCAGTCATTAGTACCTAGCGAAAAAAAGTACAACATGATGTCTTGTGCAGTAACGTTGTGTAAAAACCGCCTCTTTTCTTTACCACACCATGAAAACTTGGAATTCTTTTACCAGCGCATGTGTTTCCTTCCTCCTACAGTCCCGGGTCCTTTAAGCGGGGCGTGGAAAACCATTTGATGAGGTTTTCACACTGAGGGCCACCACTGTAGCACTATCGGTGTATTTAGTGTTGACTCCCGGTCCTGAGGCTTTACCTTTAGCTTACCATCAGGCGAGGTGAATAAAAAAAATAGGTTTAAAAATTCATGAACTTTTTCATTTAATTTTAATTCCCATTCCAAATCTGAAAATCAAAATTCGTTCCCATCTCACTCAAAGATCTTGACACAATATTATTTTTGTTATCTGTTCTATCAATTAACAACTTGTTATGGAAATCTTTGAAAAGCTACTTATATTTAATCTGTTATTTATTTGCGAATAAATAGAGCGTTCATTTACCTAATCATTTATTTGTAAACATTCATCTAATTAAGTGATAACAAATTCCCCCCCCCCCCCCTCCTCCCCGCCCTCCCCCCGTTGAACTGACCCTCACAAACCAAATAATATTAATAGTTTCTTATCTGGTTAGGTCTTATATTTAGAATTAGGTCAATCCTAATATGCTAGACTATACAATACGATAAAGTTTGTAAGTGTGTCAGTTAATAATTCTTTACCGAACCATAGACCCCAAAAGTACTTTTATTCTGAAAAAAAAAAAATAGGGCCAGTTTAAAGTTCAAAAGTACAATAATTAATCATGGAACAAATTGTTTTTTTGTCAAATTCATCACCTTTAAACGGTATACTCGACATGACCCGACACACCTCCAAAAAAATCCGCTAATTCCGCTATTTTTTTATGAAAGCAAATGACAAATGAATTCAATTAAAAATTCTGACGCTTGTCAAATAGTTCTTTATTCAAAATTTATTTTTTATCATGAACTTAGGTCAGTTATAAAAAGTGTTGTCAATTTTTCTATCAGGTATTTGGATATTGACATTAATTTATTCACTTTTTGAGATTAGCTATTTATTTTATTATAATTAAGTAGGTAAGGGGATCAAAATTTTAGTGTGTACCTATTTAAGAAAATTAATACACACGGCGGTAAGTATGGTAGCCAGAGCTCACTGGAGGGATTCTGTGCTGTTAGCGGGCAAGAGACCAAGGTTTCCTCTGTTGGCAGCACAGAAATTCTCTCAACGCCAGGGTCGGCAGCGCGATTGTGACGCCCCTGGTGTGTTGCACTATATACACGCCTATAGGCCAAGGTGACTGCTTCTCATCAGGCGGGCCATGTGCTTGTCTTCCACCAAAGTTGTAGGTATGAAAAAAGACTGGAACTGGAACGCGTTCGTGTTTAAACATTTAAGTGAGATTTGTCTGGTCCACAGAACAAAGAAAAATCCGTGGTCTGGTCTGTTTCTAATCGACTGTGTGAGAAAGAGACCACGGCTATAATATTATAAACACTATAAAAATAAAAGAAAAACAAAACAAAAAAAAAACAGTTTTATCCATCATAATATTATTTTTACAAAGTTAGTTCGTGTCCAGTGGCCCCACACTAGGCAAAGTCCGAATTACATTAAAAATAAATTGACAACACTGTCCAACGAAAAACGTCAAATTGAAATAGAAATAAAGTTCTTAATTTAAACATGCATATTGAAAAATGAACAAAATAATAATCCGAAATTGACATGAAGGTTTTTACGGGGTCGGCAGCGCGCGTGTGATGCCCCTGGTGTTGCACGCGTCCATATGCCACGGTGACCGCTTCCCATCAGGTGTGCTTGTCTGCCACCTAAGTGGTATATATAAAAAACCTAATATCACGAATATCGTTAAAATAATGTTGTTTCAAAAAAAGCTAAACAAATTCGGACATATAATAAATACATCGGTAGGTAAGAACCGTAGAGGAATGCTGGTATATTATGAATTATGGTCATTTAAACAATAATTTGCAACATAATCTGTGTGAAATACATAGCTGAACTGGTTTCACCGGTTTTCTAATACCTTAATGAACTAAAGTTGTCAAAGATTAGACATTTTGAAAACGTCATCGACAACATCATTTAAAATTAAATGAAAACGTCGGGTTCAAATTTTGTTGACAAATTTGCAAATTTTAACGTTTAAGACTCTCTCATCGACCCATCATCAGATCTTGACCGTGCAAGACTTGAACCGACTAAAACCGCACGCCGTCTCTGGTCTACAGACGCCGTGGTGTATGTAAGGTGGCCCGTGGTACCTTTGTTTAGGGTTCCGTAGCCAAATGGCAAAAAACGAAACCCTTATAGATTCGTCATGTCTGTCTGTCTGACTGCCCGTGCGTCCGTCTGTCCGTCCGTATGTCACAGTCACTTTTCTCCGAAACTATAAGGCCCATGCTGTTGAAACTTGGTAAGTAGATGTATTCTGTGAACTGCATTAAGAATTTCACACAAAAATAGAAAAAAAAGCAATAAATTTCGAGAATTACTAGGCTACTTTAATTTTGAATAAAAAAAAATTGGTTGCCTGTAAAGTCGGTATACGGGCGAAAGTTTTACGTGACAACGACTTTGAGTGGTAAAATAATTTTTATGTCTGTCTCTCTCGCTCTTAGGCGGGCTAACCATGCCCGAGTGGAAGGGACGCGTGCCTCTCACTCGCTCTCATTGTGAGCGCATAACGTGAGCGGAGCGTAACGCAGTTTCTTGAAGTGTCACCCGGCAAACCAATTTATAAGACGTTGTCACGTCAAAATTTAATAGGGTTCCGCGTGAAAAAAAATCTTAAAAATCTAAAAAGGCGCATCTAGTAGTTAAATTATAATCGTAACTGTGTTTATAATTTAATACAAAATAATAAAAGTTCCACGTTTATAATGTCTACTGAAGTAATCGTTTTGGGGAACTCGCGTTGTAAATAGATAAATCAATAGTTCATTGACTTTCCTCCAAGTTTGTTAAAATATGTCACAGTAGCGAACAACGTTATCAAATTACAAGTTTATTCTAAAAATTGTCCCTCACAACATAAGCTACCGTATTACCGATGGCCTCTGTGGCGTAACGGCAGTACATTCGACTGTTACGAACGGCGCGTGGGTTCGAGTCCCGTTCAGTACAAAATTTGTATGCATAAATTTGTCTATTTGCATTGGTCTGGATGTTTCTATGTTATGTATGTTAATATGTATGTATTTACAAAAAAGAAGTATATTAGTATGTTTATCCGCATTCCAGAACTCTTAACCCAAGTTATGGACTAAGAGCCCGTTAACCTCAGACCGTCGCTATTTTATAAAACCTGAAAGTTTGTCAGCCTGCTCCCAACACAGGCAAGAACGATGGCCCATTATATAGTTTGGGTCATCGTGGCTTTTGCAGATAAACGGTATATATATTATAAGGGTAGCAAGGTCTGGGGTTCACGGGTTCTTGCTCTATTAGTTAAAATATACTTTGGGTCTAGAGAGCGCTGTGTAGAATTTCGTTGAATTTAATAACGTGATCATGAAAACTTATAAACATTTTTAATGTCTATCAAAATCACAACTAGGTATACTGTCTAGTCTTTGGATATTAAAACTAGAATTTCGTTAGAAAATCAATTTTCTTTTTTTATGCCGCAGTGAAAACTATAATTTTAGATAAAAACTTCTTTCAGCATAATGAACGATCTCCAATCAGTCTCTATCCAGTCTCTCATGAACCAACAAATGCTTAACACTTACTATTCGAATATAATTTCATACCAAACTCCTGCAGACTATTCTCAATACCAAACATGGACATTCCAAAACAAGAACACCTATTTTTTCGTTAAAACAACTTCGACTAAATATATATTGATCACTTCGCAGCTTAACGTGTAAAAAAGAGGGACTTAACCTGACAGAATAATATTGCAAAGAAAAAATGTAACATGCAATAAAATATAAAATGCAAATTTGTGAATATATATTTAACATACAGTAAAATGAACGAAGTTTACATATTATACGAGTCCAACTCGCACTTGAGCGGTTTTTATCTATACTAATATTATAAAGAAGTAAAGTTACATAGTGTGTTTGTATATTTGTTAAATTGTAAGGCATAATCTCGGGATCTACTGAACCGATTTTAAAAATTATTTCAAGAATAGAAAGCCACATTATCCGTGAATGTCATAGGCTGAATATCATCACGCTACTGCCCAAGAGAGCGGAGCAATAATCATAAATGTGAACAGTTCCGATAGATTGCCATACATTTTAGGAAAACTGATAAATTATGAGCATATATTATGCGAGTTAAAAAGGGTGCATCGGGGTTCGAAATACGCCACGGGCGAAGCCGGGGTGGGTCAGCTAGTTATTACATACTTTTAATGTCAATTTTAAGTGTCAATGTCTACAGCAACATTGTCATGTCCCCATTACATACACCGAAAGGGTCATAATGGTGACCCTCAACTTGACGGCCTCATCAAATGCTTTTTCACGCCCCGCTTAAAAGATTATTGGATTATCACTAAAACATAACTTAGGTATAATAAAATTCAAAGTTTTTTGTACGTTATCACAAAACACGTAGTTAATTTGTTTTATGATCTAGTTATGTTTAAAAAAACGTTCAAATTATTTGTTATAATTTAAATAATTATGTGCTAGCGAAAAAATTGCGATTTGTATAACCGGATTGGTCGTGCCGTGACGTTGATGAGTTGTTATATTATGGTGAGATCAACTTTGCGAGTATTAAATAATAAGAGTTCGCTAATTATGTCAAATTCCACTATAATTATGATTAAACTTTTGTGTCAAAATAAGTCTTCTTCAACCTAGCGTTAATCCCAGTCGTATCCAAAGCTTTCATCTCGGAGTCTGGGGTCCGCTTTACCAGTCTTAACTGCGGATTTGGCTGGACCTCGATATTTTCCGTGAAGCGACTGCCATCTGACCTTCACAACCCAATGGTGACATTAGGCGATATCGAAGTAGCAGCTAGACCGTTGTTGTTGGACTTTTTAAGGTTCCAACTACCCGTAACGACTGCCATAGATGTGTGTATGGCAACCGGGACCGACGGCTTAACGTGCTCTCCGTGTAATAAGTCAAAGTAGAAAAGCAAATAAGCTTCTGGTTAATTTAACAAAATCGCAATTAACCATTATTGGTAACAAGCACATATTGAATCTTCAGCCAACATCCTATCATAGGTATTGTAGGATGCGGCTTTTTTATAGCACTTAAATAGCAGACAAGCACATGACCCACCTCATGGGAAGCGGTCACCGTGGCCTATGAACGTGTGCAACAACAGGGGTGCCACTCGCGCTGTCAATACGAGGTCTGACAAAAATTTTCGAGGTCAATGCTGGCCTGCCTGGTCATTTGCTTGGTACGTTATTCGCTTATACCTATTAAATAAGATACCTACCTATATATCGTTAAAAACTGGGATTAATTTACAACAAGGCTACTGCCCGGCCTCAGTCATTTAGTATTCCGTAAGGGTACGGACGTTTGGGACGAAACAGTGCTCTTTGGGTAGTAATCACATTTTTTGCGAAAATTGAACGTTTTGTATAAAGAATACGTAGTGCGAATTACAAATATAAAAGTGTTTATCTCAAGAACGTTATAGTGTGATATTGAATTTGGTATCTACGTAAGAACAGGTACTTATATTTGAATGAAATTTTAAGCAATTGCATGCTAACTATTTCCAATGATTTTCTGATCGGAAAAAATGATCATCCAGGACGGGACTTGAACCCGTGACCAGTCCCTTACAGGGGGAATGCTCTGACCAACTGAGCTACCTGGACCCATCCTAGGTGCTCGAAATTTTCCGATATATTCTACGGCTTAGGGCGCCGGTGGAGCCATCTACCGTAATTCGTTCTTATATCTTTAAAAAAAATTAAGCTTACTTCAATATTAAAAACTATAATACAGTCCTATGGAATTCATATAATATTTCCTTCCTCCTACAGTCCCGGGTCTTTTAAGCGGGGCGTGAAAAAGCATTTCATGAGGCCTGAGAGCTACCTTTAAAGCACTATCGGTGTTTATAATAGTGACTCCCACTCCAGAGACTTAAACCTTAAGTTTACAATCAGGCGAGGTGAAGTCATATTGACGTGACCGAGCCCGCCGGTTTCGAGGAACCTACCCTTTTGCAATAACTCTTTAATTTGGTCAGTGTATACTCTTCCCACTTACTTACTTACTTATTCATTCGCTCTACGTGCCCAAACCACCTTAGCAACCCCCATTTCAATTCTTGTTACAACATTCTCTTTCAGACCGCACCTTTCTCGCATGTCCGTATTCCTCTTCCTATCCACTAACCTAACTCCACATGAATTTCCAAACATATTGCCCAAACAAATCAATGTATGTTTTAAATAGGTGCCATGGAGGGGTGTATCCCATCTGCCCCGGTGACTTGGCCCGTTACCGGGCCACATGGGAAAAAAAAGTTTTAACTGGCCCGTTGATATGTTTACCGGGCCAGATGACACAAATCAAGTGCCATCGTCCCCGGTAAGGGAAAAATAGAGGATACGCCTCGTAATTATTTTTCTTATTTAAAGGACTTCACCTTGCCTGATGATAACTTTACCTTCAGCTTACAATCAGGCGAGGTGAAGTCAAATTGACGTGTCCTATGTATAAAAAAAACTACGAGGCGTATCCTCTATTTTTCTCTTACCGGGGACGATGGCACTTGATTTGTGTCATCTGGCCCGGTAAACATATCAACGGGCCAGTTAAAACTTTTTTTTCCCATGTAGCCCGGCACCGGGCCAAGTCACCGGGGCAGATGGGATACACCCATTAAAAATGAGTGTCACTGCCGAAGCAGCGTGCGACAGCTTGTTTATTGTATAATATAGGACAGAAGAAGATACCTAATGATATTTTAATATACCTGTGGACAAAAATAAACTGTAAGTGACGGCATGAAATTGGTCAAACATGTTGCCAGCACAATTAGCCAACACTACTGTTTGTCATAAGCATTTATGTGGGAAAACCGCTGTGTCATCTGCGTCACTAAGAACATAAACTATTGTCAACACTCATCATTCTCTGAACCTTTTTCCCAACTCAGTTGGGGTCGGCTTTCCAGTCTAACTGTGATGCGGCTGAACTTCGATATTTTCCGTGGAGCGATTGCCATCTGACCTCCACAACCAATGGTCATAATGACCAATGGCGATATCGAAGTTCCAAGTTTGACTGGTTGGACTTTTGTGGGCTCCAACTACCCGTAACGACTGCCATAGATGTTTGTATGGCAACCGGGACCGACGGCTTAACGTGCTCTCTGAGGCACTAATAAACCTGCGATAAATACACACATAACTTCGAAAAGCATCGAAATGTCATTGGTGTGTGCCATGGTGAACCTGGGATCGAACCCGAGACCTCGTCTCAGCAGTCCATTACCCAAACCATTAGGCTATAACACTATGGTCTTAAAATAATACAGAGAAAAGCATCATCCGTTATGTACAGAAGGAACTGCCACGTAGTGCACCCGGGCAATGGTATGCTTCTTATGTGCTTTTATTCACGGGGAGACGCTACAATTGCCAGGCGGCTCCCTGCTCGAAGGCTCTCCATATATCACTCTGGTAGGCAGAGGGCATAGTAGGGAGCAAGTGGGGAGGGGGGGGGGTGATGGTTTAGCCGACTCGAATCACACATAACCACACCTTTTTTCCGTGCGACAATCCTCATAGATATCACCCCTCCCCCGCGTCCAGTGAAATAGGTTATGTCGGTTTTGACCGACTAAAACCGCACCCCGTCTAGGGTCTCCTAACGCCAGGGCTTAAAGTGGCCGATAGAGCATTTCCACGCACCCCGGCTTACGACATAACCACCCCTGATGGCCGACGGCGCGGCGGTGGTATCTTTATATTTCCGCACGAAAAAAAAGGGCCTAGGATATTGTACAACCAGTAGGTATATTACGTATGCATGTTGTATGTATTTCTGTACTCTATTATTTTGTACAGTAATACTTTATCGATGACAAGTAAATGTGTTCCAATACTTAACGATCTCCGGCAGCATGGATATCCTTATAAAGACATGACTCTCAACAACACAGTAATGTTAATTTAAACTACACGTAATACCCAAGATACCCTTGAGTATCGAGTTCCATTCGATTTCGTAATGTTTTAATGAAAGAAGAAAGGTTCCGATCTACGTAATAAGGACGCCACATATATATGTCATTCACACGCTCCGAGCGATAAAACATATTGGCATTTTTGAGTCATGGAATTTATCGCAGGTTCATCAGTGCCTCGGAGAGCACGTTAAGCCGTCGGTCCCGGTTGCCATACAAACATCTATGGCTGTCGTTACGGGTAGTTGGAGCCCTCAAAAGTCCAACCAGTCTAACTTGGAACTTCGATATCGCCATTGGTCATAATGACCATTGGTTGTGGAGGTCAGATGGCAGTCGCTCCACGGAAAATATCGAAGTTCAGCCGCATCACAGTTAGACTGGAAAGCCGACCCCAACTGAGTTGGGAAAAAGGTTCAGAGAATGATGATGGAATTGGGCGATTTAAATCTATCTTTTTAAGAGGAGGTAGGACACGACGGTATCTCCCGTCTAAAATGAGCTGTCCGACTGGGGTTAAGTACCTCCACCCTATAGAAGACCGCGGCCATAATAACCATCGTGTTGTGTTCCCGCCGGTAAGTAGGGTAGCCAGAGCTCACTGTATCCCTCGCCTCATCCCTTCCTAGCCTCCCCACCTCTTCCTAGCCCTCCCCCTTCCCTTCAGAGTAAGCAGCGCGTGTGTCACCCTTAGTGGGCCGTGTGTTTGTCTACCATCTAAGTTGTACAAAAAAATGTGCCTGTAGATATTTTTTTATACTACGTAAGTAGGTAGGCAGACAAGCAAACGGCCCACCTGATGGGAAGTGGTCACCGTGGCCTATGGACGTGTGCAATATCAGAGGCGTCACACTCGCGCTGCCGACTCTGTTCTGACTGGAGATACCGTCCTGTCCTAAAAATGTTTTTTCACGCCCCGTTTAAAGAACCCGAGATTGTAAGAAGAAGGAACATAAAACACGGATCATAATACACCTACAAGCCAAGTATGTAGTGGTGACCCCCGGTCCTGAGACTTTTTTTTTATACCACTTAGGTGGCAGACAAGCACACGGCCCACACCGATGGATAGCGGTTACCGTGGCCTATGGACGCGTGCAACACCAGGGGCGTCACACTCGCGCTGCCGACCCTGCAAAAACCTTCTAATGCCCTTCTTGAAGAACCCCATATTGTAACCGCCAGGGAAAACCACTGCAGGGAGATCGTTCCACAGCCTAAGCGTGCGCGGAATGAAATTTCTTTCATAAAACTTTACCTTTAGCTTACCATCAGGCGAGGTAAAGTCATGTTAACGTGTCTCAGTTTAAAAAAATAGTTTTAATCTTAATCGCTAAAAATTGCAGCCGCAACATAGCGAATACATCTAATCAATCTTAGACGTTGCCTTGAAACTAATGTGCGCTAATCACTAAAACTAATGTATTCCTGTGGCTTTTTCCACTCAACCTCAACATTACTTTATTAATACTAATAAATATTTTAGTGATTTTAGAGAAAAAAAACCGCGGTAGCCTAGTGGTTTGGGTAATGGACTGCTGAGACGAGGTCTCGGGTTCGATCCCAGGTTCACCATGGCACACACCAATGACTTTTCGATGCTTTTCGAAGTTATGCGTGTATTTATCACAGGTTTATTAGTGCCTCGGAGAACACGTTAAGCCGTCGGTCCCGGTTGCCATACAAACATCTATGGCAGTCGTTACGAGTAGTTGGAGCCCACAAAAGTCCAACCAGTCTAACTTGGAACTTCGATATCGCCATTGGTCATAATGAAATTTGGTTGTGGAGGTCAGATGGCAGTCGCTCCACGGAAAATATCGAAGTTCAGCCGCATCACAGTTAGACTGAAAAGCCGACCCCAACTGATGGGAAAAAGGTTCAGAGAATGATGAAATATTTTAGAGATCTATATGTATGTACCCGAAAGATAACCAAAAACCCTGCCTAGCAGAAGGGTCGAGGTGGCCATTTTAAAACCGTAGATGGCCCGGGGTCAGAGGGGTATGTATTTGGGTAACCTTACACCCCGGTAAATAAGACCCAAGATGGCGTATAGTTTTAGTCGGTTCGATTCCAATATGGCCGATGGCCGACGGGGATGATATCCGTGCCTCTGGCCACGTGGTTCGACCCGTGGGGATTTCCGAACGATAAAAAGAGACCTTCTTTATTCCAAAATTTTTAAAGGAAAAAAAACCGCATGGCAATCCGTTCATTAGTTTTGCGTCCATAGCGAACAAACAGACAGACAGGAATTCTAAAAAATATTTTTTATTCAGAATCGTTCATATAACATAACACAAGTATTTTTTTAAATCTCCAATGTACAGACAGAGATACTTTACAATTTTATAATAGTAGGCATAGAAACCCATACTGATACATACCATACCCATAAGTTCGATAGTACGGAACCCTTTACACTTCTGAGTCCGCCTCGCACTTGACTGTTGTTATACATAACCTACATTTATTGTACTGTCGGCATAATGACCTGCGTCAATAATGTCAAAGTTCTGATATACGATTTGTTTAATTTTAAACAAATATACTTAATGTTTATTTTTAAATATTAGGGAACACGTGAAGGCCTTCCCTTGAGTATAATGGCTCCAAACAACATAGTATCAATATCTTTTTGTTTCCTAATTATTATTTGTTTTAGGTGTGACTGTATAAACATATTATGTGAGTCACAAATGTATATTAACCCATCTCATCAGTATTCTGAGAATATTTTGCGATTACTTGTCATTAAACAAAATGTTTTTTTTTTCGTGTGGATACCACATCCAAGGGGATTTCCACACGGCCATTTGAGATGGTTATGTCGGGATCGAACCGACTAAAACTGCATGTTATCTTCTTGCATGGGTCTTAATTACCGGGGTGTAAGGTTGCCTGATAGGCATATCCCTCGCACGCCAGCTGACCTTGGGCTACCGACGGTTTTTTTTCGTGCGGAAATTCCCATGGGTTTCATTTCTCTACAGGGGGGAGGGGGGTGGAAATTTAATTCTGGGGTCGCCTATGTTGGCGCCCAGGGCCTGTTGGAGTCTCATGTTTTCTTATCTTTTTATATTAACACTCTTATCACAGCTGATGCCAACGGCTCCGCTCCTGCTGAAGTCGGTTTTTTTTTATTCCACTTAGGTAGACAAGAACAAAAATTGCATTAAAATCCGTTCAAAAACTGAATAAATTAAATAAAGTAAAATCATACAGGTGGAGTTTTTCTCACACCAACATGCGTTGATGTCTTTTATGTTGAGAGAAAGAATTTTGAAATTTTATCCCTAAGAGAGTTAAAGTTTATTAGTTTCATATAAAGAAGTGCTATGCTAAGCTATGAATGCAACCAGAATAACCGTTACAATGATGATAATAGCATAAATTTTAAGTAATATTTTCATCGTACTTCTAACTGTTATTTATACAACTCAAAATATTTATGTAGCTAACCGTTTAATTTTCGCACCTAATAAAATACTCTTATTTAATTTCCTGGTCATTATATCGCACTTATATTTCGTATATCTTTTAAAGTGCCAAATTTAACACTGGATTGCGAAACATCTTTTGTGTATCGACGTGCATAATAAATGCAATTTTAATAGAAAATTTTGTATTTTTCCAAAAATCTTTTTTTTAGGGAGATTGTAGTCTTTTTATTTATTTTTTATTTATTTAAAACTTTATGCACAAAATTATGTACAAAGGCGGACTTAATGCCAAAAGCATTATCTACCAGTCTACCTTAGGGTGATGCAGAGATATATTGAAGTAGGTACTTGATATAAAGTTATCAAAAATGGTACAACAACTTTATCTTTCACTCACCACTTTCTGATATGTGATAGTTGAATCTCTCTTTTTTATACCATTAAGATGGTAGACGAGTACACGACCCACCTGATCAGAAGCGGTCACTTTGGCCTTAATGGACGTATTTAACACGAAGGGCGTCATAGACGTCCATATGCAACGAAAACCGTTTCCCCTAAAGTGGGCCGTGTGCTTGTTTCCAACCTAATTGTCAACAATTATTTACATACATACATTATGCTCACGCCTTTTTCCCTCCGAGGTAGGCAGAGACAACAAACCGGCATCTGCTTCTGTCCTTACATAGTTCACTCGCTTTCTCTACAACACTGTCATTAAACCTTTCATGACATGTAAGCCCGCCAGTTTCGAGTGCTTTTGACCTGCCGTTTTACCCCCTGCGAGGCCGAATTATATATCCAGTAAAAATGTAATATCTATCAAAATTGTATAGGACATTATCGAATATTACCGCTATATCGAATATGTTAGCACCTCGCCCAATGTTAATATATACATCGATAATAAATTTGCGTACATATTATAACCGATAGAAAGATTAATCAGTGGCATAGAGAATTTAACTCTAGAGATATGTCATTAGTGTCAAAATGTTCAAGTACCGAGTGTTAATTATAAGGGTCCGTTCACACAGACCGGTTCGGAGAGGAGAGCAGATTCTTATCACGTTGAAAACAGAGTTTTAGTATTTGTAGTAAGGTTTATTTTTGCATCTGCACTGCTTTTGTCATTATGAAAATCATTTGTCAGTGTGAAAAGAAAAATGCGTGCCGATGCTCTCCGAGCCGGTCTGTGTGAACGGACCCTAAATACTTCATAAACGTTACTTTGTAATATTTCACCTCTTCTTCAATGACGCCGTCAAGTTGAGGGCCACCATTATGTCACTGTCGGTGTATGTAATGGGGACCTCATTCCTGAGACTTTACCTTTAGCTTACCACCAGGCGAGGTGAAGTAATTTTAACGTGACCGATATAAATTTATTACTACTGTTATTGTTTTTCTGTACGTGCGGTTTTAGTCAGTTCGACATACTTAACCGTTGAACCGGGTGGTATGCGTGGAGATTTCCGCACGATGAAAAATAGATATAACATTTGACCTTTCACGTGGGTAGGTCTGTAACATATTTGCTCTATGACCATAGATATTTGTCTAACGCGTCAAATATTTCCTATTGTCTATGGGTGTGACTTAATTTGTATGTTCTACGGAAGTGAACGTTCAAAGTGTTATTTTTAAACATACTTAAGTAACACTTAAGTACTGTTCCAATGTCATGATGTCCGTCTGTACATAATACAAATATCTGGGTATTTGTACTCTACAGGGCATCGCTCTTTGGCCTATGATGATTATATTAACAACTAGCTTCCACCCGCGGCTTCGCTCGGCCGGATTTAGTCAAAGTCAAAATCAAAGTCAAAGTCTTTATTCGTTGAATATGGTAGGTACAAAAAGGTGTTTAGGTACATAATGTTAAGATCTCATATTCTGCCGGTTCTGGCGTACAAATTTTACATTGATTTTTTTTTTACTTTAGATTTTAAAGTTTTATTTTTTTACGCGGAACCCTAATTATTATTCAAAAATTAAAGTAGCTTTACTACTTATTTCACCAGCTATCTGCCAGTGAAAGTCCCGTCGAAATTGACCCAGCCATTCCAGAGATTATCCAGGAGAAACAAACACACAGAATTTTTAAAAATGTTGTTTTGATAATTATAATAAATGTACATGTGTATACATCCAAATACACTTGGTAAAAAGTGGTTATTTTTATATTATAAACAGACTCCAATTTTATTTATATGTATAGATGGAAAAAAATGCTAGTCATGTTTAGAGAATAGAATAAAATATAATATATCTTCGATCCAATAATAACGCAATCACAGTTTATTTATAATCGCTTGTTATAACTCTATTCATCGCTTTTTACTGTGTTTCAATAATTTTGATTTATTAATAATTTATTGACACTAGTGATGTCATGTAATTATTAATAAATCATAATATTATTGTCGTAGGTAATTGACCGCGGCTCGGAACGCGTGTAATATTACTCGTAGTTCCGTTCCCGGGACGCGCAGAAACCAATTTCCGGAATAAAAAAAACCATCTGTGCTTTTCCAGATAAGTGGACTTCCGTTTCCAAAGTTCAGGAGTTCAATTGAATTTGTTGAGCAGGTCAAGAAAAAAAAAAAATCACAATCATATTTATTTTGAGGATCATGGCTTCGTGTTACAGGGTCTTATCAGCTATATTAGGTATGTGCGCCATCTCCTTTATTATCGTGCGGAAATCCCCATGGATACCAATACCTCGGCCACCGGGGATGGTTATGTTGGGATCGAACCGACTAAAACCGCACGCCGTCTCGGGTCTTAATTACCGGGGTGTAAGGTTACCCAATAGGCATATCCCTCGCACCCCAGCTGACCCCGGGCCATCTACGGTTTTAAGATGGCCCCCTCGACTCCCCGATAGGGGGGGTGGGGCGAGCATCGCGCCACTTCGCCGACGGTGGGGTGTAGGGTGACAGGAGGCCGTCCTGTCACCCAAACGTCAGCGCGCAGACAATCAGATCGCCCCCCGCTCGCTCCCCACTGTGCCATCTGCTAGCCAGAGGGACACGTGGAGAGCGTCGGAGCAGCCCTCTAGAGGGCCACTCCCACCCCGGCCGGATTGGCCGCAGGCAGCAGCGTCTCCTGTGGCGAGTGGGAGGCACTGCTAGCCTCCGTTGCCCGGGTGCACCACGTGGAGGTTCCGGCCCGGACTCACTGTGTTCATAGACTCTGATGCGATTAGGACTCAACACTGATGACGTCTTGATTATTAATCACATGACAATTAAAAGCATTCAAAGTTATAATAACCAATATTTATTTTTTGTTTTAATTTTTGTAAATTAGTATCTACGCTTGGAGTCAGTGCATCCGTATGAGCTAAAAATAAAAATCGAAAATTATAGTTTTTGAGACGGTTAGCCCAGCTTGTCTATAATTATGGAGATATGAAAATTTTGCTATATTATGCAAATTAAAAAATTGATCGAAGTCACGTGGTAAAACATGTGACCAGGGGCCTTTATTGCCCGTGGTTCACCCGCATTGTCCACCTAGGTGGACTACAGGCAATATTTTTTCCCGGGGGCCTTACTCTGAAAATCGAATATGAACGTTTCGGATCGAACGAAAACGGACAATTTGTCAAACAACGACAGCGAAAACGTCAAATGTATTTTGGGAGTAGGAGGTGTACTGATAACGATCGACAACCTCAATGTCAAACGATCGAAGACGGATCCGAAATCCGAAACGAAACACTTTCGGAGTAGCTAAATGGTCAAAACGTCAACGGATACGAATATTTTCGTTTTTCGGAGTAAGGCCCCAGGTCATAGAACAACACCGTTAGTTTGACGTCAGTACCTACTTGTCTAATTTACAAGCTTTTTTTAATTTGCTCTGTTGTTTTTCTGGGCCTCGATTCTGCTAAAGACAAACCACTGATTTACCACTGACACTCCAAAAACTGCCATTTAATTGTAGACTTTATTGTTATCAGGTTAAAGTCTAAAGTCAAATGATATTTTGTAGAGCGAATGAAAAAGTTAAATGAATTCTTTTCATTTGATTTTAGACTTTAACAGTATAACGGTAAAGTCTACAATTAAATAGCATTTTTAGAGAGTCAGTGGTATTACAGTGGTTTGTCTTTAGCAGAATCGAGGCCCTGTTAGTTTGAGTCAAGCCAAGTCCAATTAGAAGCATATCTTAACGTTAGATTGGATTAAAATTTGGGATACTAGCGTATCTTCGGCGATAATACGATTATGGTATGAGGCTGGTCTGGTGATGAAGTAGAAAGGTCCATAGGAAATTTTGTAATAAGAAAATGAAAGACAAATACTGTGATATGAACGGAGTAGTCCACGAAGGGCACCTGGCCGAATAGCACCTAGCTAGTCCACGAAGAGAACCTATCAAATTTTTGGCAGGTGCTCTTCGTGGACTAGGCTAGGTCCTATTCGGCCAGGTGCTCTACATGGACTACTCTATATAAATGTATCAGAATAATCTGTTAATACATTACAAAATAAGAATGTTACAATTTCGACGAAATGACAACCGGAACCGTCTCCAAATAAGGAGTTTTCCGTATGTATGTGGCAGATTTTCACAAAAACTAATGGATCAATTTAAATAATTCTTATAATAATAGTTTGCGGAAGGTTTTAGTGGTACCTTATTAAATAATAGGCCCTTTGAATTGTTTTAAGTGTGACCTTTATAATTTTTATTTAATAAGGATGTAGCATAATATAAATAATAATTAACCATAGATAAACATAAGTACATTAATAGTGAGTAATTTATCACTGTTTTAATGTTTTGTTTGTTTGTGTATGGTATCATTTTCTAACTTAAAGTGAAATATTACAATCAATTAATCATAGTTTATTAATAAGTTGCTTGTCTAGTTGTTTTTAACCGATTTCAAAAGGAAGCTTCACTGTTTATTTATAATTATGTACAAGTACCTATGTTTGTACACGATTATATCACACGTTTTAATGAACCGATTTTATTGTAGTTTTAAGAAAACTATTTTTTTTGCATTCTGAAGAAGCTTTTAAAATGCTTAACCGACTTAAAAAAGGAAGTAAGTCGGTTATATTTTTGTGTTATGTTTTCTCTTGGCAAATACTCTGATGCTACGTGATATTCAGGGTCTCAAGATGGCGACGATAAGGTCGTACGAACTTCTGAACTAAAGTAGATAAACCTGTCATGTTTAGACCCATTTGAGATGACACTAAATAAAAAGCTTGTCTTTAAAAAAATCTTTTTGAAAATATCTTAAAAAAAAAATATTTTTAAAATTAATAATAACTTATTTTAATTAGCATTTTCTGAATATTTTAAATGTATCATTTAACACATGCCATGCCACGACTAATCGTAATCAATGATTGCAAAAACAATCGGATATTCCACTCGTTAGGAGACACGTGATTTGAAATTAGTGCTTTAAAAAAAGCGACCAAAAAAAACGTTGTTTTTATGATTGGTAGCATCTGTAATTGGTATCTCATTAAAAAAACAACTTCTCACACTCTGTGCTGTAGAGAATATTCTAAAATACTAAAAGTAATTTACCTAACTCTTGCATCAAACCCAGGACAATGCACAACAATCACACTCGCTACCAGAGGTAATTTTATAAATTCACTTCACCCGTGTGGATGACGGTTTTCACGTTTTTTGTCTATATCTCCAGTTCTACTCGACCGATTATGATCAAATATACGTAGAATTTTAAGTCTGACAAAGACCTTTCAAACAAAAGAAGCTGCATTAAAATCCGTTCAGTAGTTTTTGCGTAAACAGATAAGAATTTCAGAAAAATATTTTTTGTTCAAAATCGTTGATATAACATAACCGAAGTATTTTTAAATATCTATACTAATATTATAAAGAGTTAAAGTTTGTGTGTTTGTATATTTGTTAAATTGTAATCTCGGGATCTACTGAACCGATTTTAAAAATTCTTTCACCAATAGAAAGCCACATTATCCGTGAATGTCATAGGCTGAATATCATCACGCTACTGCCCAAGGGAGCGGAGCAATAATCATAAATGTGAACAATTCCGGTAGATTCCCATACATTTTAGGAAAACTGATAAATTATGAGCTTATTATGTGAGTTAAAAAGGGTGCATCGGGGTTCGAAATACGCCACGGGCGAAGTCGGGGTGGGTCAGCTAGTCTATTATAATGTACAAACATAACTACTTTACAATTTTATCATAGTATAGATAGATGAACAAAAGCAAAACCGTTGAAATCCTATCGTTTGCTTTTTATTGCCATAATATAAAAAAAATCTACTTAACCATAATCACAGAACATGTGTTATAGGCTTTAAACAATTTTCAATCACGTGTTTGGGATCATGTTCCGAGGCACGTGATTTGAAATGCAAAAAAAAATTAAAGATTGAAAAACTTGTTTTATGGTGAACCGAGTTTAACACGCCGCCCGCGCGAATGTCAGTTATCGTTTTTTTTGGCCTTATCTGCGGTTCTACATAACCAATTGCAATTAAATATACTGCAGATTATAGCTCTGATCAAGAACTTTTAAATGAAATGAACATAATTATCATCATCTTAGCCTATTGCTGTCCACTGCTGAACATAGGCCTCTCCAATTGATCTCCAGCGCGACCGGTCCATTGCCACCTGCATCCAACGAGACTCAGCAATTTTTACCAAGTCGTCTGTCCATCTGGCAGGTGGCCGTCCTACACTGCGCTTGCTCGTGGTCTCCATTCGAAAAGCTTTTTGCCCCATCGACCGTCCGATCTTCGTACAATGTGGCCGGCCCATTGCCACTTCAGCTTACTAATCCTACGGGCTATGTCAGCAACTTTAGGTCTTCTACGGATTTCCTCATTTCTGATTCGATCACGTAGAGAGATGCCGAGCATAGCCCTCTCCATAGCTCGCTGCGCGACTTTGAGGCGTCTGAAAAGACCTTTCGTGAACATAATTATATGTTATTAAAATGCGTTCGGTATTCTTGCGTCCAACGTGAACAAACAGACAATCTAGAATTCCAAAAAACATTTGAGATATTTAGGTAAAAAACATAACCCTTCTTGGCAGTCGGGTAAAAAGAACTTAGATTATATTATAAACGATTCTGAACACGAAAATTATTTTTGAATTTATTTTCTGTTATGGGTTCTTAATTATAAATCGTTCCTGTTTAACCGTGTTTGCTTTATAATAAAAAGAACTTGTATAAAATAGAATATAAAAACAAACAAGTAAACAAAATTAATATAATTTTTAAGGTTATAATATTTTTATTACAGCCTTAACCTTTTTGTTGTATTAAATTTTATTATAACTACTATTGAAACAGTTTCACATAATTTATTACAACCTCAATAATTTAATTATTAATAGGAGTTTATATTTATTTTTCAGTTGACAGTTCTTAAATTATTATTTATACCTAATATTAATATTTTGAATTTATTATTTTAATAAAATCATTATGGGGCGTCTCTTAATTACGTGAGGGGATCAGAGTGGATAATCACCCCCGCTAGCTATAATCGCCCCCGCAGGTCATGATCGGAAAAAGTTACTATCTTGTTTGTTTTTGTTTCAGAAATCTGAAAGATGGTTGTGGGCACCTTACAGCAGGTCCCCAATAAGGGGCGAATATCTGTCATGAAAATACAAAACTTCACAGTACGGAAACGACGTAAGTACCATCTGTTTGATCCCTTTAGTTAGAGGATGAACATAATTTTTATGTTGAAATTAGTATTAAAAACTGAGGGCTAGACGATCAATTCTCGTAATAAAATATGTTCAAAATTCAGCTCCAATCTCATCTCGATCTCACAAATGTCAAAAAAAAGTATTATTGTAACAAAGTTTTCAACATCCAATATCATAATAGAACTTTAGACTGAAATGGTCAATTAAAATACTATTATTATAGCTGACGGAATATTTACCCCCCCCCCCCCCCCCCCCTCCAACTTCCCAACCCTCCAGGGTTGGCAGCGCGAGTATGACGCCTCTGATGTTGCACACGTCTATAGGCCACGGTGACCACTCCCCATCAGGTGGGCCGTGTGCATATCTGCCACCTAAACAGTATAATGAAAAATCTGCTAGACGTAGATTTTGTGATTAATGCGAGTACTCATGTGCATGTCTGCCACATAGGTAGTGTAATAAAAAATCTGCTAGATGTAGACTTTATGATTAATACGAGTACATTGGACCAATGTGGTACATTGGACCAGCACAAATACCCCACTACAAAATATTATGATTCATTGATAATGACTTTGTTTGCTCATCACAATTATTTCGAACATGCAATCACTCATGACTTTCGTTTATTTTTTGTAGATTCGGTGATCAAGCTAGCATACGGGCTGCTACTAGTCATGATAGGAATAGTGATGGCCGCTATCAACCCCATACAAATTATCACTAACTATGTAAGTACAATATTTCCTTCTAGACCACATCGTCACTTACCATAAGGTGGGATTAAGGTCAAACGTAAGCCGATCATTCTCTGAACCTTTTTCCCAACTCAGTTGGGGTCGGCTTTCCAGTCTAACTGTGATGCGGCTTAACTTCGATATTTTCCGTGGAGCGACTACCATCTGACCTCCACAACCAATGGTCATTATGACAAATGGCGATATCGAAGTATCCTCGAAGTATTGAAGTATCGAAGTATCGAAACGTAAGCCTATCATGAATAAAAAATAAAAATAAAAATTAAAAAAATCTTTATCATTGAAAGAATCACGTTTGACCACTATCTCACCTGCTGTTAAATTATAATCTGGTCTACTATGAAACACGCTTACATTTTTAACCGACTTCAAAAAAGGTTCTCAATTCGATTTTAGGGCGGAGGTATATAGAATATAATATAATAGTACTAACGTACAGAACGGAAACTCACCTCCTCCCACCAATATCACTTACCTCACCCCGCGCTAAGAACCATAGGATAAACGCTAGGCAATATTCACAAGGGCTATGTACGGAATAGAGCACCGCATCACCACACGTCGTGTCGCGCAGGAGAGAGAAAAAGACAGCATGAGTTGGATTAGTAAGGCGTTCTCTCTATCGCATAAGACGCGGCGCCGCATAGCACCAACCATGAATACTACCCGTTCGCGCTAACTTTGCCGCCGTCAAATGACGTCAGTATAGCGTTTCTCTCACTGGAACTAGAACTGAGTGAGTAAGATAACGCTAAACGCGTGACAGTTGACAGCGGCAAAGTTAGCGCGAACGAGTAGCACATACCATGCATGTACACAAACTATGCATGTTGTAATTGATACACGATTGTTTCATACATTTTGTCGAAAGTTTCCGGGGTGTGGTGAAGGTACTACCCAGTCGGACTGCTCAATTCGGACGGGAGATACCGTCGTGTCCTACCTCCACTAATAACGTCCATTCATGATTTTTGGGTTCGTGAGTTTAATCTGTTGTTTATACTAGATGTGTGTATGTGTTTATAGATCTTGTAGGTGTGTGGGTCAACAGTTATTTTGATTTTTGACCTTCACAGTTGCTAGCCAAAAAAACTCAAAATCCAAGATTATTTGTATGTCTGTTTGTTATGTAGATACGGTGCGTGGGTGTGTATGAATATTTGTAAGATATATTATGAAGAACGTACTTAATGGTCAATAAGTTATTATACTACCGTGGGAACGAAAAAAACAGTTTATTTTTAACATAGTTACACTAAAATTTAACACATAAAAAATCTCAATATATATACAATACTAGCTTCCACCCGCGGCTTCGCCCGCGTGGAGGTCGGTATCGCCACCAAGTTTACTTATAGTGTGACTTATAGCATGGTTTTAACATAATACGTGACAACATTCAAATTTAATAAGTGTCGTTAGATTACACTTTGTTACAGAATGCGTTGAAGAAATAAAGGTTCACTGCTCGTTCCCCGTAGGTGATAGCGTGATAATATGTAACCAATGTTGATCCGACTTCTTAATAATATTCGTGCCAAATTTTAAGTAAATCCATGCAGTACTTTTTGAGTTTATCCCGGACATAGGTACAGACAAACAGACAAAAATTCTAAAAACTATATTTATGGCTTCGGTATCGATTGTAGATCACACCCCAAGTATTCTTTTCAAAAAATATTCAATGGACGGTTTTGACTTTTCTATCATTTTATTATGTGAAAAATAGATTAGGTAATCATTTTTTTTCCGACTGGGGTAGTACCACCGCGCCATAATAACCATCGTGTTGTTCCCGGTGATAAGTAGGGTAGACAGAGCTCACTGGAGGGATTTTGTGGTGTCAGCAACGTCCTAGGTGTCGCGCACGTCCATAGGCCACGGTGACCGCTTCCCATCAGGTGGGCCGTGCACTTGTCTGCCATCTGCCACCTAAGTAAAATGAAAAAATACAGCTACGGAACCCTTAAACGTATCCCGTCTTTAGGGCTTACCACAGATTATAGACGGCCCTGAGTTGCTAGAGTTGTTCTTTATTCAAATATTGTTTCAGAGGGAGTCTTCCGTATAAATATTAATTAATATTTATTTTATCGTCTGGTAACACTTAGAAATGCAAACATTTGCATGCATTAAGTTGCAAAGGCTAAAATCTATTAAGATACAGAATAAATGCTGTTTAGGGGTCATTCTATTCGATCTTAGACGGTTCGATTCCGACATTTTTCATTTTTTTAACCAACATGTTCTTTTTTTGTAAATTCGTATATTTTGCTTAAAAACTCTTTGCCTTTCTTTAACTGCGTTTAGATTAATACAACAAGCTATTTTAAAAGGAATTTTATGACGCCATATAAATATATATTTTTTGTTTAGTTATTAATTTACTTGATATTTTAACATTGGCACTGTAAAAACTATTTAATTATTTTTATTTCAGTCAAAACATAGTAATCAGAAAATTTAAAAATAAAATACATATCTCTTTTAATTCACGGTAAGTAGATACAAAAGCCTGTTAGATAACACGTAAGTAAAATATTAAAACAAAAATGACTAAAAATGCAAAAAACAATATTTTTGTTGTATTTTTAATTATTTTATTCAATGGAAATTAGTAGTCACAGTAGGTACTCACTACTGGAACAAAAATAATTATTCTATATTAATCCCAGTTTCCCCTCAATATTCAAAAATTTCTGCGGAAAAAATTATGTGATATTTACATGAGATATAATAACATTCGGTTCAAATGCCTCGCGTAATTATTGGATGCCCCCTTTGGTGTAATAATGGAATTGAACCTATGGAATAAAATCGTTATTATAATCGTTTATTGCTTAATTTACATATATATTAGTGTCAATTTATTACAATGTATCAGAATGCTTAGCACCAATTACTGCTGATCCTTTAATCTCTCATGTAATCTCATTATGCGAACCTTGTGCTTGAACCTTCAATGATAGGTAAACTAACTATGCTTGCGACTTCGTCTGCATTATTTTAGATTTTTAAGGCTTTAATTTTTTACTCCAAAATTTGTGCAGCCATTTTTGAGATTAATCGGAACAAACAGACAAACAGACAGACAAAATTTGAAAAAAATGTTTTATTGGTATATCTTATATGAGGCCGTCAAGTTGAGAGTCACCATTAAGTATGTACACCAATCGGTGTATATAATGGTCACCTCCTTCCTGAAATCTTTAGCTTACCATCAGGCCAGGTGAAGCCATATTGAAGTCACCGATATAACTCCCCCCCATCCCTGCTAACCTCCCATTGGCGGTTATTAGGGGGGGGTGGGAAGGGGAGTTTTTATACTAACAGCGCATGAGACTTTGGTCTCTTCCGTAGATCGTCTATTCCGTTTTTTTGATCCAATTAAATAAATCGATAATCACTACGTACATGCGGACATATCAAACATGGATTTTTTTATTGAATAATTTGATATAAAGAGCTTTTTTTGACATGTCCGTATGTACCGATCATCGATTTATTTATTTAACTGGATCAAAAATACGGAAGAGGCAATATGTCACCTTGTCAGAAGCATATCATAACTCCTTGTGAATTCGTCTCCTATTAATCTATGTAAAGTTATGTACCTACCTAATATATTTTCTACCGGATGTTTGGAAAACCTTGACACTCGGAATCAGTTCTTAAAATTTTCAAGACCAATATTTTACATAAATTATTTTTGCAGTGACGCAGGGCAAACGCCAAACTTGTACGCACGCAAAATACCGGTCTCGAGTGATTAGGCTTATGCGCTGACGCAGGATCAGTGGCTTTTTTTTAAATATTGATACAACATAATACTAGTTCATTAAAGTTTATACGCTCTTCCTGTATAATAACTACCATGAAAAATAATTAAAATAGGTTTCTTCAACTACTGATATATTCTGGCAATTTTTATTATAACCTGAATAAATTGAGCTCGATCGAATGCTAAGTAGTCATAAGGGTAAGCAGAGCGTATGTGACACCCTTAGTGTTGCACACGTCCATTGGCCACGGTGACCGCTTCCCATCAGGTGGGCTCTGTGCTTTTATTTTCCGGACTCTGACCTAGTAAAACCACACGACGTCTAGGGTCTTCTGACGCAAGGGTGTAAGGTGGCCCAAAGAGCATTCCCCTCGCACCCCGGCTTGACCCGGGCCATCTCCGATTTCGAGATGGCCCCTCAGGTTCGAGATGGTCCCCTCGGGTAGGTGGGCTGTGTGATTGTCAGCCACCTACGTAGTATAAAAAAATACTGGTCGCGGGTTAAAGTCCGATCCTGAATGTACCTACACTTTTGCCGATTTAAATCATTAGCATAGTAATTACTTCAAAATATTATATTTCTTTTATACCACTCGGGTGGTAGACAAGCACACTGTCCCCATGATGGGAAACGATCACCATGGCCTATGAACGTATGTAACACCAGGGGCCATCACACTCGCGCTGCCGACCCTTCTAATGCCCTCTTGAAGAACCCCATATTGTAGCCGCTAGGGAAAACCACGGCAGGGAGATCATTCCACAGCCTAAGCGTGCGCGGAATAAAATTCCTCTCATACCTCATAGTGCGCACTATTGTCGGATGCAACATGTGAGATTGGATTCTCTGCCTTTTGCGACGTCATCATAATACGAAACCAAATCAGCATTTAACCGGTTTCATTTTTAATAATTTGCCGCAATCAATAATAACCTGTCATAAATATAGCGATAAAAAGTATCATTCGAAAAAAAATTGACATTTAAATCAGTGCATAGATTACTCGTATTATTAAAATGAACGCTGTCGGGACGTTTGATAGTATATTATTAAGAGCATAACTAGATGCTTGGCGGGTTATCGATCTTGGCTACTAAGGTGGCCAGTTACACGTTGGAGCCTTAACAATGACGGAAAACATACGATATGTCAATAAAAACATGATATTCGTATTTGCATAGGTACATTAAACGAAGTCATGTGAGTAGGTACTATATAAAATGTATGTATTATGTATATAATTTAGGGCGTTTTTGGACCCACCATGATATTTGGGGCATCCCACAAAAAAGATATTTTTATAATTTTGGCTGTCTGTCTTTTCTGACTGACTGTCGGTTTATCTGTCTGTGTGGAACTTCCAATAGTATAATATCATTATTATGTTAAATTGTTTTCGAGAATGAATCTTACAAACAGTTGTCTTGATAACACTAAGTAATATTATCACTGGTATATTCCAGAATTATTGTATTGTGTACGAACACATAGAAAGTAGTTTTTGCGTATCGCACAGAAACAGACAAGAATTCCTGTATTTTTAAAACATCTCCAATTTACAGAAACAGCTACTTTACAATTGTATAATAAGTAAATAAATAATAATAATAATAAATATTCTACAACATTCTACACAGTGCTTCCTAGACTCAAAGTAAGCTTAGTTTAACTAGCTTGTGTTATGGGTTTTAGAATGCTGATAAACATGCTTATATATATATTTTTTTGTAAACACATACTTATTATACATAGAAACACCCAGACCAATGCAAATAGACATATTCATGCATACAAATATTTGTGCTGAGCGGGAATCAAACCCGCGCTTCCTGCGTAGCAGTTGCATGTACTAACGCTACGCCACAGAGGCCGTCAAATAATAATATTGTAGATAGAAAGAGCACGTGTCATATGTGCCATGCTACTAGGGTATACACTTATTTGATTAAAGAAATGGTGATAACTTTAAAAAGGTCACAACAAGATAATGGATGAACTGTTATTTTTACAAGATTTATAACTTCCTGTGTTATTTATTAGTTAGATTTAGTCTTTTTTTATTCCACGTAGGTGGCAGACAAGCACACGGCCCACCTGATGGGAAGCGGTCACCGTGGCCTATGGACGTGTGCAACACCAAGGGCGTCACCCACGCGCTGCTGAGCCTTAAGGGAAAGGGTGGAGAGGCTGGGTGGGGGAGGAGGGGTACACTGAGCTCTGGCTACCCTACTTACCGGCGGGAACACAACACGATGGTTAATATGGCCGCGGCATTCTGTAGGGCGGAGGTACTATCCCAGTCGGACAGCTCATTTCGGACGGGAGATACCGTCGTGTCCTACCTCTATAGTCAAATTTCGGTCCAATTAGAAACACTTCCAGACATCAGATTGGTCTAAATTTGGCATATTTGAGTATATTCGGTGACAAGACGATAATCTGGTAGGTAAGTACTATGTTTAGCATTATAACATAATTGAATTATTAATTCAATTATCTTTGTCACCAAAGATATGCAAGTATACCAAATTTAAATCCAGTTTAACGACAGCAAGTGGTTATAATTGGTTATAAGTGGTTATAGATGGCAGTCGCTTCACGGAAAATATCGAGGTCCAGCCAAATCCGCAGTTAAGACTGGTAAAGCGGACCCCAGACTCCAAGGTGACAGCTTTGGATGCGACTGGCAATTAACGCTAGGTTGAAGAAGACCACCGAATACCTAATAGTACTCCCATACTAACAAACAACAGAGCAATTTAAATAAAAGCTTTTCAAAAACATAATTTTTAAAATAATTCCTGGAAACATTATTCCAAAAACATATCATCATTCTCTGAACCTTTTTCCCAACTCATTTGGGGTCGGCTTTCCAGTCTAACTGTAACGCGGCTGAACTTCGATATTTTCCGTAGAGCGACTGCCATCTGACCTCCACAACCAATGGTCATTATGACCAATGGCGGTATCGAAGTTCCAAGTTAGACTGGTTGGACTTTTGTGGGCTCCAACTACCCGTAACGACTGCCATAGATGTTTGTATGGCAACCGGGACCGACGGCTTAACGTGCTCTCCGAGGCACTAATAAACCTGCGATAAATACACACATAACTTCGAAAAGAATCGATAAGTCATTGGTGTGTGCCATGGTGAACCTGGGATCGAACCCGAGACCTCGTCTCAGCAGTCCATTACCCAAACCACTAGGCTACCGCGGTTTTTGGTATTGGTATTTGGTAGGAATTATTCCAAAAACATAATTTGAAAAAATAATTCGAAAATTTTAATTCCATCTTACACGCAAAGAAACCCAAATTACCATTAAAATATATTTTTAAACAAAAATAATGTTAAGTAAATTATTTAATTGGTTGTGATAATAAACTAACATACGTATTATTACAATAATCATTGCTACGAATATCAACGTCAATTTTAATTGGTTGTTTTTGTGTTAGTAAGCAATGATAATTAAGTATCATTTTTACACATAAAACCACAGGTGGCTAGCAATAAAGATTAGTATCCTAGCAACCATAAAATATGAAACCCGGATTTTATAAAAGATGACCATTCACACGCATAACACTTCCCATGGTGGGCCGTTTGCTTTTCTGCCACCCAAGTAGTATAAAAAACTAGAGTATAGTGCGCGGCATCTAACGTGGCCAGATTTTGGAGTAGCGTGGGCACCACTACTCCAAAACCTTGCCAAGTTAGATACCGTACACTATACTTGTTTTTGGCAAAATGCGTCGCTTAGAAACAAGTATAATGCGCGGCATCTAACGTGGCCATCATCATTTAGGATGGTCAGCAATATGGAGATACCGATAGATCGTTATCTAAGTTTGCGATGATATTCGATAAGATATCGACAAAAATCGTTAGTTTGGAAAGTCGAGACTATCAATTTATCGTTATGTTTGCGTCGCTATGAGTTTAGCGGCCAAATTCGGTAGCTAAGGCGTTGCGAAAAAAGTCGAGACTGTTACCCGAGGAAAAGGTTTTTTTATACCACGTAGGTGGCAGACAAGCTCACGGCCCACCTGATGGGATTATGCTTGGAGCATAATGACTACATACTAATTCTTCCAAGTCTATACGCTTAAGCGTGAATTTGTTTTCGTGCACTAATACCTTCTTTTTTCGTGCGGATATCTCCACTTGAACTGACTAAAACCGCACGCTGCCATAGGTCTATTCTCTTATAGTTGATTTTGTACCTATAACTTTCATTAAAATACTTAATATCAATTTCAGTTCAATAATTTAAGATTCAATCAAGGTTAAAGTTATTTTTTGGCGGTCTGTAAATTGAGTCTTGCCTAAATTATATAGTAGTTATCAATATTTTTTATTGGTCTATAGTTTTTATAGGCAGGTAGGTACCTTAATTTACAGTCTTAGCACTGAGGTATTAAACTCTCCTCAAAAATTATACACTACACATGTTAGGTTGACTTGTAATTAAAACTTAATTTATTTTTAATATCTAAAGAGGTTTATTTGATTCGTTATTTTCGTAACAAAACCCAAAGACGAAGAGGTTAAATCGTAAAGGCTTATCTTTACAATAATTAAAAACATGACTACTTTACCAAAAACTATTATAAAATTGAAAAACTAGTTCTTTAATTAATCTCCCTCCTACAGTCCTGGGTCCTTTAAGCGGGGCGAGAAAAAGCATTTGATGAGGCCGTCAAGCTGAGGGCCGCCACTGCAGCACTATCGGTGTATGTAGTGGTGACCCCCGATCTTGAGACTTTACCTTTACCTTACCATCAGGCGAAGTAAGTCACGTTGACGGGTCCAATATAATAAAAATCGAAAATAATTTATTATCTAAGAAATGTAAGAATTAATTTTCAACTGATTTGATAGATCCTATTACGTGGTTAATTATTATTTACATTTAAGAAATTTAAATGACTGCATAAAACTAAAGTTTGAAATCTGAAAAGGATCTTACCTATATACTTTTGACGGTCCGACTGACTGACTGACTATAACTTGGTCACAAGAATTTCTACATCTTATAATTATAGAATACCTATATGCATAGAATAGAATACTCAGTATTATTCAGTTAAGATCATATATTATCACACTTTAGGTGGCTTAGGTACTACCTACTTAGGATCAAAACTGCTACGTTGTCAACCCAAGAAAATTATAATCATAACCTTTGAACAGCAACTTAGTATCAAAACAAAATCATTATAAGTACCTAATTACTTGTTTAAAGACTTTATTATCATACATTAACATATTTGAATCACATTAAATAATTCCTGTTCATTGCTTGATACTTTGGATAATCAGCCTAACGAGTCTAATATCAACCAGCAGTGTATATAGCAATTTTACTTTGAAACAATCGCCTACAGTTTTGCGAGTAGAGGAAAGATCAAAAGGTGTGTGATGAGGTGTTAGGGCTTGGCACACGGCCCTTTAGGTCCGCCACGTGACAACACATAATTCGAGGTTATATCTATTGTTTAAAGTTTATGTGAATTGTTTTATTGAGGTGATCAAAGTACCTACAGAAGGTTGTCTGTTTTAAGGTTCTGTGGGAAATAAAATTTTGAAATCTACACTTCCATGCTAATATTATAAATGCGAAAGTAACTCTGTCTGTCTGTCTGTTACGCTTTCACGCCTGAACCACTGAACCGATTTTGATGAAATTTGGTATAGGGGTAGATTAGATTACACCTCGAGACATAGGCTATGTTTGGTCGCGATAACCGACATCCACGCGGGCGAAGCCGCTGGCAAAAGCTAGTACTATATAATTACCTAAGTATATTATAAAATTGTAAATTAGCTGTGTCTGCATAATGGAGATACATAAAAAATACTAAGGTTAAATGAACGATTCTGAACACAAAAATATATATTTTTTGAAATTTATGTCTGTTTATTCGCGATGGACGCAAAAACTATTGAACTGATTTTGATGCGTTTTTTCTAAAATCATAAATCTTGATCTGTCACCCTACACCCTAGTGAGGCGGCGCGATGTTCACCCCAACCCTCTTTATGGGTTAAGGGAGCCATCATCAGCTGGGGTGCGAGGGAAATGCTTTTTGGGTAATCTCACACCCCCTAGAATTGAGACCCGAAACTACGGCGTGCGGTTTTATTCAGCACATTATTTGCATTACCATCCCGATTGGCGACGGAGTATAGTTCACGGCATCTAACTAGGCAAGATTTTGGAGTAGTGTGCGCCCCACTACTCCAAAACCTTGCCCAGTTAGATGCTTTACACTATACTTGTTTGTGGCAAAATGCGTCGCATATTAACAAGTATAGTGTACGGCATCTAACTTGGCAAGGTTTTGGTGTAGTGGGCCCCACACTACTCCTAAATTTTGCCAATTTAGATGCCGTGCACTATATCCGCGAGCATTTCCCACGAAAAAAGGACATAATGATGATTAAGATGCTGATTGAATGATTTTATTGCTTTTAATTGGGTTATCTTATCTTGCGAATTATTATACGGTCTAATTAATAAAAGGTCGAGACTTAAAAGTGGTGTTATAAATAGATTATATCTATTTATATCCACAATGTCACTTAGCATAAAGGTCTCGTTTTCAATAATTATATTCTTTTTACGGAGGAAACTGCAATTCAACTTAATTGTGACGAAATTGGGAATATTGAAACTTGGAAACTTATTGAAATCAAAATGGATTCATGGACTCTTTTGCGATTTATTTTGTGTTCCTAGCCTTGACCATGACAGTTAAAGGCAACCGGCACATCGCTGGGTATCAGTGTAAATCTATAGCCCTAGGCGCATACTTGGCGATAGGCGACTAGCGACAGCTCGGCGTCTAGACGCGACGACAGGCTGCGGCCGACAAAGGTTGTCTTCCTAGCGTCGTCGTCGTCGCCGCGTCGTTGACGCCAAGTATGCGGAGCTTAGAACAAAATGATTGACTGAGCTGGTAAAGAATTCTAGGTTTTGATGGTGTCGTAGAGAAAGTCACATTCAACTGGTTATAATGCCACTGGAAACGTCCAAAATCTATAGGAGTGACATTATTTTGTCGACATGTCACGTGTCACAAAATGTGACCAAGTAATTTCGGACTTTTTTGACAGTTTGTCAAAAAAAAGACGTTAATTTTTTTCGTCCTTTAAAAATATTGTTTATTAGAACTACTCCAGTCCGGTTTCTCTTGTTTCAGAAGAGATTTGCTGTGTCCAATCTCCCAAATTCGCAATAAATTAATTTTTTAATTAAACTGACAACCATTCGGTCATCGTGTCCAAAAACCTGACTCAGTCACCTTTGAAAGTTGCATACTATATCATATTTTTAAAACGACCCGTTTCCCCACTCGGTGATACAAAAAACTGTTTTTTTTTTGTTTTTACACCTTATGATTGGCGTTTAATTAATTAAATACGAAATAGGAGGTGTGAATGCTAGGTAGCCATTTTGCCGAACTAAAATTATGTTAAGTAATTTTTTATCAAATAAATCATAATTTTTTTGCTCTTCATAGAGGGCAACTTATGTTTAACTTATACAATATATAACATTTTATGACGGGATTAAAAAACTTAATTCCAGTGTGAATATTCTTACTGCCCAAGGTGGTATGTTAATGGATTGATCAAAAATATTTTATCAATAACTTAGACACTAAATTGAATTGGGCGTTACTCGGCCTTCCCTACCTAATTATTATTTCTGTTATTATTTATATGCTTCGGTAGCGAAGCGATAGCGAGCGTAGCTGATGTGCATGCGCAGGGTCATGTAAAACAATTGACAGACCAACAATGCTTCTTTTTGCACAAAGAATCGGTTTACCATCCGACGTGGCAATGGTGCCAGCCTTTTGGGTACGTTACATGTCGACATTCGATGGGGAGGAATTTTTTGACACCTAAACTCATTAATTTGTACTCGGTCACGGAGCACATAACCAGTACTCGGTACACGGTATCTCCTGTCCGAATTGAGCAGTCCGATTGGGGTAGTACCTCCGCCCTACAAAAGACCGCGCCCATAATAACCATCGTGTGGTGCCCCCGGTGGTAAGTAGGGTAGAGAATTCACTACACTCCCCCCCCCCCCCCCCCCATACCCGCAATTTCCCATTTTTTAACATAAAACTAATTTAACGATGCATTTAGGTAAGTACGGCGTTAGAAGGTTTTTAGAGTGTCTGCAGCGCGAGTGTGACGCCCCAGGTGTTGTACACGTCCATAGGCTATGGTGACTGCTTCCCATCATGTGGGCCGTGTGCTCATCTACCTACTAAGTGGTATCAACTAAACAACCTTTAATTAGGAAAAAAATCGTAGACATCCGGAATCATGTCTCCTCTTTATTTTAAATATTATACCTGTCAATATATGGCAACGTTTTTTTTATATACGAAGTGTTCATATTAAAAAAAACACAATAAAACATTCTTCATCAAGTGTGAATAATAAATTGTCTGGTCCTCACAATTTAACATCGATTAATGTTGACACTTAATGATATTTAAAGAAATAACTATGTCTAATAGACAGCTCAAAAGCAGTCCAAGTTAGCTGAGAATGCAAGTCATTGCAACTTTTGGTATGGTCATCATTACATTTTATTGTAAGCTGGTCGAAAAATATGCACTTACGTATTGGACTAAGAGCCTGTGAACTCCAGACCTTCGTTATTTTATAAAAGCTGAAAGTTTGTCAGCGCATGCTCCCAACGATGTCGAAGGTCAGAACGATGGACTATTATGAAGTTCGGGTCATTGTGGCTATGGCAGATACACGGTACTAAAGGGTAGCTGTAGAAGCGAGCGCAAGGCAGTGGGTGCGAGTAAGACGGCGAGTCAGGGGCCTTACTCTGAAAATCGAACATGAACGTTTCGGATCGAACGAAAACGGACCATTTGTCAAACAACGACAGCGAAAACGTCAAATGTATTTTGGGAGTAGGAGGTGTACTGATAACGATCGACAACCTCAATGTCAAACGATCGAAGACGGATCCGAAATCCGAAACGAAACTTTCGGGGTAGCTCAATGGTCAAAACGTCAACGGATACGAATATTTTTGTTTTTCGGAGTAAGGCCCCTGGTCTATTCCGATCCTTCACTGCCCATGTATTGGAATTATACAATTTTGGAATTATAATTCCATTTATAATAATGCCAATACATGCACAGTGAGGGTTCGCAATAGACGACCAAACTAGCCAATTCCCTCTCTCCTACCGAGGTCCTCGACACACAACGCACTCAGCCCTCATATATTTTTTCTTTCTTTCTCGTATCCCACAATAAGTGTTGTCTCAACATTCCTAAACACATCATAGTCATTGAAAGCGAGGCACGAGATCCACGCCTTTGACCTTACCAGCACGCACGGAGGCACTCATTATGTCATTAAACATAACTTTTTATGAGTAATTGTTTAGAGTGACATACGACTTAATGACCGTTAATGGTTACTTACATTGTTGCCATAAAACATTTAATTATATCTATTACTAGCCGAAGCCCGCGGCTCCACCTGCGTGGATGTCAGTTTTCGGGATTTTTACCCGACTGCCGAAGAAAGGAGGACTGAACAGTCGGGATCCATTATTCGACAGCCAATCTAATTTTTCAATGGATCCCGACTGTTAAGTTGTTATGTTTCTAGACAACCGGACATCAATCGGTGTGAAAATTCACATGGATACCACCCCCGTCGGCCATTGGGGGTGGTTAAGTCGGGATCGAACCGACTAAAACCTCACGCTGTCTCGGGTCTTAATTACCGGGGTGTAAGGTTACCCAATAGGCATGTCCCTCGCACCCCAGCTGACCCCGGGACATTTACGGTTTTAAGATGGCCCCCACGACGAGGTGGGGCGAGCATGGCGCCACTTCGCCGACGGTGGGTCCTGTCACCCAACCGTCGGCACGCGGACAAAACGCTCGCTCCCCACTGTGCCCTCTGCTAGTAAGTCAGAGGGACACGTGGAGAGACTCGGAGCAGCCCTCTCGAGGGCCACTCCCACCCCGGCCGGACTGGCTGTAGGCAGCAGCGTCTCCCGTGGCGAGTGGGAGGCGCTGCTCGCCTCCGTTGCCCGGGTGCAGCACGTGGAGGTTCTGGCCCGCAACCGGTCAAACGTAAGCCTATCATTCAATTCGAATCTGTAGTTCTGAGATATACACGTGCAAACAAACTCTTTAGCTTTATCAGTATAGATGAGGTCTAAACTTGAGTTCATTTTGGTACATAGTCGAATTACTGTAGGTGGGTCCAACAATTGGGTGTTTCTGTAACGTTAATTACAATACCTATCTTATTGAGATGAAATTAATCATATTAATTTGTCGGGTCAAATGTTATTGAAGTGTTTGTAAAAACTGAAGATGACTGACAGATAAATGGGACGTTTTTGTTAGTATATATCATAATTGAATTGATGATCCGTGTAGTATTATGTATGTATGTATGTGACGTGAGTGTAGAGTTCGATTGCTACGTTAAAGGACGTCGGTTTGATGCCGGGTCACTGCAACTATTTGTATACATGAATATTTCTTGCGTTTCTCTGACTGTAATACTAGCTTTGTCTCAAGGTTTTACCTGCCATACTCGCTTCTATTTATCGCATATATTACAATCCTATACTGTGATTCAATATGGGATCAATTGAGTTAGTTTTTACATCAATATAATCGACCAAATCGCGATATATCCGACTGGGGTAGTACCTCCGCCCTACAGAACACCGCGGCCATAATAACCATCGTGTTGTGTTCCCCAAGGTAAGTAGGGTAGCCAAAGCTCACTGTACCCCACCTTCCCCCGCCCCTTCCTAGCCTCCCCACCCCTTCCTAGCCCTCCCCTCTTCCCTTCAGGGTAGGCAGCGCGTGTGTGTCGCCCTTAGTGTGGCACACGTCCATAGGCCACGGTGACCGCTTCCAATCAGGTGGGCCGTGTGCTTGTCTGCCACCTATGTAGTATAAAAAACCGCTTCCTAAGACTTAATATCAGGTGAGTTGAAGTCATATTGACGAGACCGACATAAAAAAAACATCTTCAACCATACCACAACGGTTATTATCACACTGATATGAAACAAAAGTAGCAAAAATATTCCATAAAGCGAAAAAAAATATATGATAATGTATCTGATTAGTTATACATACACCTATCAATGAATGTGTGAATCAATTTTTTTTTATTTATTGTCTTATAAACATGAGCGTATAAAGTCACGGAAAGAACGCGCCGAAGACGAGACTGTCGATAATAGTGGTGGTTAATCATAGAGTTAATATTTGTTATATTGAAATGTGATTCTGATTTTTTTTCTTGCTTTCACTACGGTTTTTAACCGACTTCAAAAAGTCAGTGGGCGGTTTTTTTTTTGGTCTGTTTACAATCATTTCCTTAGTCTAGATACAGTATTAGTTCGAGTAACATAGTTGAGTGAACAGTTCATTTCCAAGCTCCTTTATCATCTAAATAATCTTGAATTTTATAGTACGTTTTTTGGGAGAGTTTTCTTTTAACAACATTTTTAAATTTACTTACATGTAAATCTATAATTTCGCTTGGAAGTTTCTTAAAAAAGCGTATGAAAGCTCAAACGCATATGTAGCCTCTGGTGTCGTAATTTATATTTTTTAACATGTTTCGTCCTCAGGTTTTATACCTCCATGTTTATAACTGTAAACACGGATATCTTTAACTTCGGAAATACCACTTGATTCTACATATTGACCTTTGCTTTTAGATACTAATGTCCCAAGATCCCATGACCGCTACACAGTTGGTAGGCGAGTAACAAGAGAATAACAATAGCACTTTTCATTGAGGGGAGAAAGGGACAGAATAATAACGAGAGTGTAGTTTGAGACCTGGCGCGCAGTGGATGGTATCAATACACACGAGCTGGGTAGGTGCTACATAATAAAAAATAATACAATTCTTCATGGCATGTACCTTTTGTTTTTCGTGCGAAAATCACCGCAAATCCGCCCCCCCCCCCCTCATCTGGCCAGTGGGGATGTCGGACTTCAACCAACTAAAACCGCCCGCCGTCTTGGGTCTGCTGATGCCGGGGTATAAGGTGGCCCATAATGCATTTCCCTCGCACCCCGACTAACCCTGAGCCACCTGCCATGACCTAACCCTCACTAGCCCCTCCCCTCCTTCCCTTCAGGCTCGACAGCGCGTGTGTGACACCCTTAGTGTTGCACACGTCCATAGGCCACGGTGACTGCTTCCCATCAGGTGGGCCGTGTGCTTGTCTGCCAACTACATAGTACATACATACATACAGATCACGCCTTTTTTCCATTGCGGTAGGCAGAGACAACATCTTTCCACTTGCTACGATCTTGGTATACTCCGTAGTACCTAGGTATAAAAAATACAAAAAATCTTGAATGTCGATTTCTGCCGTTGGTTAAATCCGCCCTAGGTTGCAGACCTCTGATTTTATAACATGTAAGCAACGGTAACCTACGAAAGCTTAATAAGCTCATTAATATTTTTTTCACTGCGCAGCTAGAATTACAATAACTTTTTTAATGGCGGAAGTGTATTCTACGGTTAAAAAAATTATGCATAATGTATTCACGTCTAACGGGCACTACCGTGCCCAAACAAATACCCAAGGGTTAACTAGTAATGAACTCGATAAAAAAAAACTATCGACAAAAAGCATTGACGTCACTAATCTTAGTTACAACATCCCAACTACTTCGAGATAATAAAACAATCGGCATTTGGACCGGTAATTTATATGTATAATATTTTATAGGGATGTACAAAAACTATACCTATAAAAAAACTTGTAACGAATTCCTTATTTAATGTCCGTTGAAATGATATATAACATGACATAACATTCAACGTCAATAAGTATTTGAAATAGTTGTGATTGATTCCCTAACATTTGTATATTTGTAATGTAAATAGGTATATATTAATCATTGTAATCGTAATTACGCAGAGGTATTTAAACTGGTTGTGCTGTGGTTATTACCTTCGTGCAGTTTTAAAGTACGTAAAAAAATAAAAGTACTTAATCAATTATATTAATGGCCATGTCATTATTATAATTGTCATTGCCATTGTCATTATTTTGACCATAATAAAATCATAATAATGATTACAATTACAATCATGTCCATATTAAAAATCATTTTATGGAATGATCTAATAAAAAAATAATGAAATAAATTGAAATGACAATAATTAAATAAATTCATTATAAAATTAATAAAATAGCAATTAAAATAAAACCACGCAATTACAAACTCCTACATGCTAATTATATAGCTGCTGGATGTTGGTATGTGCAATGAAGAGTATCTATCTATCTGTCTATCTATCACTCCATTGTGAGTAGAAGCACAGAATACCTAATAGTACTAGTAGAAGTCAAAACAAGAATACTTTGTAATAAATCATATACCTACATATTTCTCGCTTAGATATTCTCAAGTATTATCATTTTATAATTACAAAATTACAATACTTTAACATTACAAGATAAAAAGTTGTTTTATAATACAGTAAATGTTAGCAAATGGTTGAAATCTAGTTTTTATGTCCGCAAAAAGTTATGTGAAGTTTCCACGATCATAAGACAATCGCAATAAAAAACTTATGTCTCTACTTTAATTGTTAATTTTAATTAATTTTAATTAATCTTGTATACAAATAAATAAAATTGGAGTGTCTGTTTGAATATTAAAAATAACCGCTTTTTATAATATTGCATTGGGATGTATACACGATACATATACCAAACAACTTTTTTTACAATTTTCGTGTTTGTTTGTTCCGCCTTATTTCTGACATGGCTGAACTGATTTTTAACTTTCATTGACGAATAGCTGATGTGTGATTTACTAGAACCTACACCACATCCGCTAAAAGCACAAAGCTGATCGCAGATACCTAATGTAAAACAAAAAAAAATAGCTGATGTAACAAGGAGTAACTTATTCTACTTTGATTTTGGAAAAATAATTAAAATTCCTCGTAAATAATTAAAACGTTAAAAATATAAAACCACGAGAATGAAATCGCGGGCACAGCTCGTTCAAAAATACGCACGAAACACATTACCCTCGCTGGCGCAGTCGGGTAATAACCGGAACAAGTCAAGAACTCATCATTCATTGTAAGTTGTACCTTTGTTAGTTATTTGTACTTAGTGACTTTAATATCGACATTAAAATGTTGACAATAAATCTTAATTATTTTTGTAATGTACACGAAGTTCATAACGGTCGGTGTGTACACTGACTGGTGTTACACAGAGTAATGTAACATTCGCCGCGAGCGTTACATGGTGTACCGATACTTTTTATATACAGTAGCTTTGATGCCGTGCGTTCAGTGCATGTTTAGGCGTATCTTAATACTTTGGTGGTAACCTAAAGTCTCAGAAACGAGTTCACTACTACACCGATAATGCTACAGTGGTGGCCCTCAGCTTGACGGCCTCAACAAAATATGCTTTTTCAGGCCCCGCTTAAAGGACCCGGGACTGTAGGAGGAAGGAAACATTTATGACCTTAACATTTAATGAAACTAAAGTTTGAATTTGAATGGGTGATGTTACATAAGTCCACGTGTGTTGCTGCACGTAACGCGGAAAAGCCCTGACAGATGTTTTGACAGTTTGACAGATTATAACAATTAATGATAATCATCCAGTAGTAGTGGGTTCAAAATATCAATCGTGGGTTTCGGGGATTTCCCTTTTTTGTTCGATTGACCCTATCGATTGATCCCATTTCTAAGATCTTATTTTATTCGGGTTTTAGCGGATTCGATTATCGAGTGAGCGAAGTTCACACTCGATTTGCAAGTTGCAAGCGAATTTTAGAGAATCTTTGAATGCAGTTCAAATTTTTTTATTTTTTACCACTTAGGTGGCAGAGCACACGGCCTATCTTATGGGAAGCGATCACCGTGGCCTATTGACGTATGCAACATTAGGGGTGTCACACTCGCGTTATCTCGGACATGAGCCGACTAAAAAGGCGAGTCTTCTTGTCCCCGTTTTAGTTATGAAAGTGCACGGAAGGGATTTGTGAACCTAGTATCTGTTTCTTAACACTACTCCTAGATTACAGTTTGATACCTCTACGAATATTGAAAAACCTAAGAGTTAATTTGAATACAATAGTTACAAAATCAGTTCTTTTCGTAAACACAAAACAAACTTCCTCTACTGTCAATAAACCTTACACATATATCCTTAGGTTTTAACATTTTTTTGCGCATATAATTATCCGAAAATAGCATCTTCCGAGTATAAATAAGGAACTCAATGGTGATTAATGCTTACTTACTGTTAACTTCCTTCAAAGTAATTATTAATTTTACTGATTTTGTACAGGCAAATACTGAAGTCATAGAGATTTTTTTTTAAATGTGGTAAGGAATTTCTTGCCTCATTCTGTGTTTCTGGGCAACCTAGGGTAACCTCTTTCTTTTTTTTTTAAGATCAACTTTTATACACTTATACTACTTATAAAACAGTAATACAATAATCATGGTACACCCATAAAACCTATATTGGTTTATCTTTTGTTATCGATAAGCTATGACGTACATTGTGACGTATGGGTACATGCAAATTGGATGTCTTACCAAAAAGGATGTGTTCTGCGATTTTCGGCTATGACATCAATATTGTTATTTAGTTGTTAATTTTAAGATCAACAAATGCACGGTGCCGATGTATTTGGTCACTGAATAGACCATGGTTTTAGCACTCATAAAATTTCGTTAGATTTTTAAGTTTTATTCCGTGATAAACAGTTATCGCGCACACCGCGGTAGCCTAGTGGTTTGGGTAATGGACTGCTGAGACGAGGTCTCGGGTTCGATCCCAGGTTCACCATGGCACACACCAATGACTTTTCAATGCTTTTCGAAGTTATGTGTGTATTTATCGCAGGTTTATTAGTGCCTCGGAGAGCACGTTGAGCCGTCGGTCCCGGTTGCCATACAAACATCTATGGCAGTCGCTCCACGGAAAATATCGAAGTTCAGCCGCATCACAGTTAGACTGGAAAGCAGACCCCAACTGAGTTGGGAAAAAAGGTTCAGAGAATGATGATGATTTCTTTTGTCAACAGTTTATGGAGATGAAGGAAGGCTCGTATATATATAAGATGTGGGAGAAACCAACGTACGAGTTGATCACCGAAGTCTGGCTGTTCAACTACACGAACGTGGAGCAGTTCCTGGGCGGCGCAGAGAAGGTAATGAGGGTTAAAGAAGTTGGACCTTTTAGATATAAGTAAGTACACCTTTGGAACATCTGCTCCTCATCAATAGATATTAGAAAACAAATTCCAGTCCAACACAACATCTGTCTACAAAATGTACTACACCGATTTGCATGCTGTTTACGCCAATGAATAGACTGGTTCTCGAGGGAGGTTCTACTACATAATATAAAACAATTTCCTCCGATGTATCTATCTATCTGTTCGCGATAAACTCAAAAACTACTGCACCTATTTTCAAGCTGTATTCGCCAATAGTGGTTCTCGATGAAGTCCCTGCCCGACTCTTAAAACCTGGGAATATTGAAGTCACGAGTGAATAGGATCCTTCTAGGCAAGCGTGATTCACCGTAGACCACATCGTCACTTACCATCAAGTGAGATAGTAGTCAAACGTAGGTAAGCCTATCTTGAATAAAATAAAAAAAATTTCTAGTTTTTGTGTAGGTACATTGGCTAAAATCTATATACGAAATTCGTCTTAGTAACACTATTTATAACTCGAGAACGGTTGAACCGATTTAACTCAAAATTGGTGGGGAGATAGCTTAGAACAAGGAGACGGACATAGGATACTACTTTTTATCCTGCCACGGGGACGAAATATGGCCACAGGCGAAGCCGTGGGGCACAGCTAGTATTTGATATTTATTGGAACTGCCTATTTTTAACAGATTCCATCGCGATGGATGTATTCGTTTATACAAATATTTGTACTGAACGGGAATCATACCCGTGACCTCTAACACCTACGCCGCACAAGTGACGTTTCCTGCTACAAGTATTCACTGAACAAAGAATAACTTCCTGACTGAGATTTATTTACATAAAAACTAAGTACGTTAAGCAAAGAGAACAAAATACAAAGTACTTGAATAAAACCCTAATGTGCTCGCCAACAAACAGAAAAACATACAAATAACTGGTTTTTCCTTGTAATTTTGAAATATTTATTTTAACTTAAAGTTGCTCTTGCGCCGGCTAAACTTCTAACGACACTTAAACAACTTGCTTTTATTTTAAACCCATCCCTCCCTTGATATCCTCCCTGCTGTTTTTTTTTATTTAGTCCGTCAAGCACCCCGCTGTTTAACTGACTTCAAAAAGAATGAGGTTCTCAATTTGATTGTATTCTTTTTTTTGTCATATCTATGGTTTTAATAAACCAAATTTTGATCAAACATATAATTATTACTAGCTGTTGCCCGCGGCTCCGCCCGCGTGGATGTCGAAATCCGTTTCAAAAACTATCCTATCTCTCAAGTTGGATCGAACTGCACATGGTGTGCGAATCTTATTATAATCGGTTAAGTGGTTTAGGAGTCCATTGAGGACAAACATTGTGACACGAGATTTATATATATTAAGATGAAAGGTTTTAAGTTTAACTAAGACCTTTACAAAGAAAGGAAACCGGTGGGTGCTTTTGACCTGCCCTTTTTGCAATAACTCATTAATTTGGTCAGTGTATACTCTGCGAGGTCGACCATGGCTTGCCTGCCCACTTACATGTGCCTACTAATTGTGATGCTAATTATTTTATGTCATTGTTTCCAGAGAAGTACGTGAGAATGAAAATCTACATATGGACACAGAGCGAGGAGTTCTGACAATGAACCCCAAGTTACACCTGGAGTTCATAGAAGAGGGCTCGTATGGCAACCCTGAGAACGTCTACATGACTATGCCCAACGTGCCTCTTATAGTAAGTAAAATGACTAATTTTTTAAGTTCTTTTGATTCACATGGGGTTCAAGATACTATGCCCAACGCGCCTCTTATATTGAGTAAAGTTGTAATGTAATGTTAGTGCATGAACTTAGTTCTATTTTGTTAATTTTGCATGCCGAAAGGCCAAATGTAGTGATACTTCAATATTTATAATGAACATGTAACAACTTTTACCTACATTTGCAAAATGAATAAATAAATGAATAAATAAATAAATGACTACTATGATAATGACATTGACTAATTTCAAATACCTATGATTTGGGGTTCCACCTAGACCTGAGCAGCCAACATCACCTGCCAGCCATTAAACTTTTTGTATAGCACTTAGGTGGCAGCCCACCTGATGGGAAGCGGTCACCGTGGCCTATGGACGTGTGCACCACCAGGGGTGTCACACTCGCTTTGCCAACCCTGGAGGGGAGGGGTTAGGAAGTTTGGGAGTGGGTTGAAGGGGGAATGGAGAGTGTTGGGGAACTACTTACCGGCGGGAACACAATACGATGGTTATTATGGGCGCGGTGTTCTGTAGGGCGGAGGTACTACCACAGTCGGACTGCTTAATTCAGACGGGAGATACCGTCGTGACCTACCTTAGTTCTGTTTTCATGATCTTTGGTTCTACTTTATAATAGTTATTTAGTAAGATATTCCTCGTGTAATAATTAAAAACAATCATTATTGTTTCGTCTTCCGTAATACAGAACTACTGATCTATTTCATTATCTAACACTTATATAAATGCGATAACTCCTATGTTACTGGCATGCTGACTTTTGTCACAATCGCCACGATGATTGAACTATTTTTATGTATAACAAAGCTTCACCCGGTTATCTCTTATCACCAGTTTATTTTTGTAAGAGTAACACACTTAGATATCGTAGTTTCGAATAAATAAACAGACAAACTTTCGCGTTTATGATGTTAACTAGCTGTTTTTCGCGACTTCACCTGCGTGGATTTATCGAATGCGATCGTACTGCCTCTTTTCAGAAGTATCGTCTTACCGGCCGGACAGTACCTACCAATGTATATTCACATTGGTCACACACAAATGTACAGATACAGCTAAATTCAATTTAACAATAGTATAGCGATGGTAGCTGAATGGATAAGGACGCAGCCTCTTCTCAGAAGTATCGAGTTCTAATCCGGCCAGATAGTACCAATGTGAATATCACTTTGTGGAATTTATATGTGCTAATCTCGAGTTCTAATCCGGCTAGATAGTACCAATGTGAATATCACTTTGTGGAATTTATAATTATGTGCTAATAACATGATTTACCATCTGCTGACGGTGAAGGAAAAACATTGTGAGGAAACCCACATGTCCTAGAAGAAATTCTAAGTACATGTCCGATCCACCAACCCGCATTAGGCCAGCGTGTGTGGATTAAGGTCTAAATCCTCTCAGCTCTCTCTTTAAAGGAGAGGAGACCCGTACCCAACAGTGGAACATAAATGGGTTGCTATCAAGCTTTTAATTATTTTGCTCAGAACCTCAATTAATTTTACGAAACTAAAGTATCCTATGTTACGACTTATAAAATTACCTTTCTACCAGCAAAATTCCTGTCTAAATTGGCCCAGCCATTCCAGAGTTTACCTCTTTCAAACAGGCAGAAAGACAGACAGATTCCTGAGACTACGTTTAGCTTACCATCAGGCGAGGCGAAGTCATATGACGAGACCAATATAAAAATAATATTTACTTTTTTTTCTTATTTATCTCGTCAACTCATCAACATATTTGTTTGTTTATTATGTTGAACATACACTTTATTGGTGTGTATAGATACAGTTGACTAACATAGTGTTATCAGTGTTACAACATGTTCCTTAAGTCTACTTATATTCTTAAAAAACTTGAGCTGACTTTGAAGGAATTAGAAGTATCCAAAGCGCTGGTTGAACAGTTGTACAAAGAAAGAGATGACAATGAAAAGGAGCTACTGGATAGTTTAAATAAATACGACTTGGTAAAAAAGCAGTTGACTGAGCTGCACACTGAGCATAGGTTAGTGTTAGATGAGCGGGACAGATTGCACAATATTGTGGATGGGTTTAGGGAGTGCAGCGACGAGTACGAGCTCGGCCTCAAGCGCATGTCGGTCTTAGAGCAGGAACTGCAAGAAGCCCACGGCCACATTACCCACCTTGAGGCTGAGAAACGTGACACCGTAGTATCCCATACCCACAATTTGTTCCATGAGTTAGTCGGTAGTGTGCCCAGCCTTGTTTCAACTGAACCTAACTTAGATCCCACAATTACTATTGACTTAACAAAGGATGATACCTTAATAGATTATACTTCTAACCCCAAGATGGGCATAGTTGAGTGCAGTAGGAACAAACTTAAGAAATATGTGAAAATTAATAAATATATAAGAAAAACACAGAAACTTATCAAAAGACAAAAATGTATGTACAAAAAAGTCAAGTATATTAAAGAAAGAAGGCAGCTCGGCGATGAGCTTGATATGTATTCCTTATTAATAGAAAATAATATTTCAGATTATAATAATAACATATTAAAGTTAGAAACAGAAATTAGTAATTTAAAAAAAACACTAGACCTAATGACTGTCAAGTATTGTAATGTTAAAAGTGAGTATCAGGAATACATTCTGGCCATGAAGGATCTGATGACTCCTAATTCCACATTACCATCAAAAGATAATTTACTCAGTCCTCATCCAGCCTGTATGTCCTCTCTGACTTCACCCAAAAGCTCTTCACTTGAGCCAAATAAAAAGCCCAGTAGCTCCTATGCGGAACTAAATAATGTACCATCTGAAATAGTGATGTTTTGTGATGAAATGGGGAAATCAATGGGTCAGGTACTAAGTTCATATTTAGAACAAAAGATAATTAACCATTGTATGCCGGGTTTAACTTATTGTACCATTATTGAAAAAATTAAGAATTACCGTTTAAACAGCCACAATACACTTTTAATTCTAGTGGGAGACAGGGGAAATGCAAACAGAAATGAGCTTATTAATTGTTTTGAATCACTGAGCTTATTAAATGTTAAAAATATAATTTTATTCACGCTTCCATATAGCCGTAGCTTGTCACAGGTAGAAAACAATATTAGATATAAGCTCAATCAAACACTGCATACATTGTCATATCATAACCCAAATAAATTCCACTTGATTGATATAAATTTATATTTAGAAAATAAATTATTATTGACAAAAAATAAATTCTATTTGAATAGTTCTTTTAAGAGACAGATAGCATCTTCGCTATCATATTATATTAAATATTCAGCCAAGAACTTGGCTAACCAACCTGCTTTTATTGAGCATAAAAATGACAATGTTTGTCTTGCGACCTTGGAATCTGTTCCAAATAAGAGTGACAATGACAATCATTTAAACTTAATTCTAGGACAATAGAAGAAATCTCTAGCAATTTAATTTTAGCGCCAAAGAATAAATCTATGTACATGAATATTATTCACCAAAATATTGCTGGCTTTTCTGGCAAAGAGTTAGAACTGGAATTATTTTTAAATGAAATGCATATTCATGTACTTTGCTTAACTGAACACTGGTTAGAAGAACATGAACTGTTAGTTAATATTGATAATTTTAAAATCATTAGTTCGTTTACTAGAGATTCCGCTATAAGAGGTGGATCATTAATTTTGATTAATGACAATTTAAAATCTAAAGAAAGAAAAGATATAGTAGCACTCTCAAGTGAGCGTAATATTGAAATATCATGTGCAGAGCTCGAGCAATTCATTATTGTTAGCGTCTATAGACCTCCCTCTGGAGATTGCCACCTGTTCTTATCTATTATGGAAGATATCTTAAAAAAAATATGTAAATGTAAGAAGTCGGTAGTTGTATGTGGCGATTTTAATATTGATATTTTAGAAAACACTCAGAACGCGGTAAGGTTCCTCAATCTTTTTAAATCCTTTAACTTACAAAATCTCTTTTGTGAACCAACTCGCACTACATCCACAACAGCTACCTGCTTGGACAATATTTTTACTGACGGCCATGTAAGTGAGAAGTCTAAAATAAACTTCATAAAATCAGATCATGAAGGTCAGTTAGCTAGATTTGAGCACCAACATGCTCCATTATCCAAAAATATTGTATGTAGACCAATCACAAATTATCGATTAGAAAAATTTAAAGAAAATATTGACAATAAAGTGCCTCTTTTGGAGCCGCGTAATGATGTGAACCCGAATGATCTTTACAAAGATCTGTTCGGAGTGATCCAATACGAATTTGATAATATTTTCACTAAAAAAACAATAAATATTAACCCATTCAAAATTAAATTTAGTGATTGGGCTACGCCTGGAATCCATAAAAGTAGAAAGAAATTGTATGAGTTATACGAAACAAAGGCATGTACAAGCAATCCACAAGTTATTGAACATACTAAAAAGTACTCAAAAATGTTCAAAAAAGTCTGTTCAATAGCCAAATCTAACTATATTCGAGCCAAAATACAAAAATCTGATAATAAAATTAAGGCAACCTGGAATGTTATTAACAAAGAAACCTGTAAAGCAAGGTCACGTGATCGATCCTTCGAATTAAAAATAGATGATAAACACATTAATACTGATGCCGCAGTGGCCAATGCCTTTGAATCCTTTTTCACAAATATTCCTATTACCACTACAAGTAAATTGAATTCTTCAAAAAATGTAGCCGCGTCTCTTCTTGAAACTAGTGTTGAAAAATGTAATGTTAATTTTGATTTTCAGTACATTGACCCTGTAACCATTCTTAAAACTTTTAAAGAACTAAATATTAAAAAAACTGAAGATCTTTGGGGCATTTCAACCAATATAATAAAACCAGTAATGCCCACTATTGCGCCTTATCTTGCATTTATATTTAATCAATGTATAGATGATAAACAGTTTCCTACTCTCATGAAGTACAGTAAAATCATTCCGTTATTCAAAGCAGGGGAAAAAAGTGATCCATCAAATTTTCGGCCTATCTCCATACTCCCAGTCCTCAGTAAAATTTTTGAAAAAATAATATTTAACCAACTGCTTTCACATTTTACGTGCAATAAGTTACTTCATGATAAACAATTTGGTTTCACTAAAGGTAGAAACACAACGGATGCAGGCGTTGCACTCATTAAACATATATTTGATGCTTGGGAGGAGAAGCAGGATGCCATCGGTATCTTCTGTGATCTTTCGAAAGCTTTTGATTGTGTTGATCACGAGACTTTGTTATTAAAATTAGGTCACTATGGTGTTTCGAACGGTTCACTTAGCTTGCTTGAGTCTTACCTCACTGGCAGAGTACAAAAAGTCAACATTAATGGCACCAATTCATCTGGTGCCCCATTAGTCATGGGAGTACCCCAGGGCTCGATACTAGGACCCCTTTTATTCTTGATATATGTAAATGATCTTCCTTACTTCACTGAAAATCTTTGTGAAATAGTATTATTTGCTGATGACACATCATTAATTTTTAAAACTAACAGGCAAAAGCTAGTATTTGACGATGTAAATAATATTCTCTCTGAAATATTGTATTGGTTCACAAGTAATAACCTGCTACTCAATGCTAAGAAAACAAAATGTGTAAAGTTTACGATGCCTAATGTAAAACAGGTAGATACTCATATTGTAATGAACGATGAAACTGTTCAAATAGTCGATACCACAGTTTTTCTTGGAATCACTCTAGATAGTAAACTGCAATGGGGTTCTCATATCACAGCCTTAGCAGGAAGACTCAGCTCAGCAGCCTATGCGGTTAGAAAAATAAGATCACTAACTGATGAGGAAACGGCACGATTAGTTTATTTTAGCTACTTTCATAGCGTAATGTCGTATGGTCTGATGCTGTGGGGCTCAGCTGCAGATATTGAGACCATTTTCATATTACAAAAACGAGCGATACGAGCTATCTATGGCCTCAGACCCCTTGACTCGCTGAGAGAACTATTTAAAGAAATTAATATTTTAACAGTTGCTTCTCAATACATTTACGATAATATCTTATATGTACGCAAAAATCTAGATCTCTTCCAAAAAAAATCGGACGTTCACAATTATAATACGAGAAATAAGAATAAACTTGTAGTGCCAATGCTAAGGCTTCATAAGGTTGGTAATTCGTTTGTAGGTAACTGGATAAAAATGTTCAATAAAATTCCTCAGGATCTGGTTGACATGCCACTTAATAAGTTTAAAATTGAAGTAAAAAATTGTTTAATGAAAAAAGGTTATTATAAATTAAATGAATATTTTGATGATAAAAATGCATGGTCATCCTAATCTCTTGCTCGCTCGCACTTTAAAAATTGTATTAAATAAAAACATAAAAAAAAAAATATAAAAATAAATAATGGATAATCGTGTTCACTGAGTTTCTTGCTGGTATCTTCTCAGTAGAACCAACATACTGAACCAGCGAAAGAATCATTTTCTAATGATTATTATTTATTGTATTTATATTTCTTGACATATTTTTTCTTACTGTAAATTTTTGACGTTCATATGTGCTCCTTGTGTGCCTAAATTGAATAAATGAAATTGATTCTTTGATTCTTTGATTCTTTGATTGATACTTTCAAAACAGTCAAAGGTTATTACGTTCATTTATTTACGCTTTTAGTCAAATTTCTCAATCGCACTTATATCCACAATAGCACCTATATTCATAATCGCACTTCTTAGTTAACGTTGCATTCAACTGAATGCATTAGCGATTTATTAAATACTAATTATGACGTGCAGTGAATAGATTGAATGAAATAAAACTAATTTTCAAGGATTATATTGCGATTTTTATAACGTAACTACTTGTACTCCTGACTTCGCCCGCCCGGATGTAAATTTTTAAGGGTTTAATTTTTGTGTCAAAAACAATTATGAATGTTGAAGAAGTGAAAGGAGTATGCCAAGATCGTAGCAAGTGGAAAGATGTCTCTGCCTACCCCAATCGGAAAAAAGCGTGATTTGTATGTATGTAATTTTTTTTTTCATAGAACCCTAATCCTTTTTCTGAAATAAAAGTAGCCTATTTTACGCCTAATAATATCAATTTACCACTGAAATTCCCGTCATAATCGGCCCAGCCGTTCCAGACACTATCTCATCATTCAAACAGCCAAATTTTATAAACGGTCACTTTATTTTTATTTATTTGTATAGATTAAATCAATGTTTTTTTTACATATTTTTTGTTTCGATTGGTCAATTCAATAAAAAACAAACTGTATATGGCAACTGGGACTGCCAGCTTAACGTGCTCTCCGAGGCGGTTAAGGCTAAATATCTTTATTTTTTCGTACGGAAAACCCCATGGATACACCTCCCCTCCCCCTCCCCTATGCTTTTAGATCGCACTCTAACCAACTAAAAACGCACTAATTATATAATTTCTCTTTACTTTTTTACAGGCCATCAGTACCCTAGCAGCAGACAGGATAGGGTATCTGCCCAACGTCGGGGCCTACTACTCCATGAAGGCGCTAAGCCCCAAGCTGTTCAAGGAACTGGATGCACAGAGAGTGCTCTGGGGCTATTCAGACCCCGTAGTGACGATAGCCAACGGTCTACTTCCTGGCTGGATTGATTTCAACAAAATTGGACTACTTGATCGGGTACGTATTATGTGTAAACAACACATACTTTTGATGACGGCCTCTGTGGCGTAGCCATAGAGCATTCGACTGCTACGGGTTCGATTCCCGCTCAGTGTAAATAATTGTATGCATGAATATATTATGTCTATTTCAATTGGTCTGGGTGTTTCTATGTATAATATGAATGTATTTACAAAAAAGTATATAAGCATGTTTATCCGCATTCTAGAAACCATGACAAAAGCTAGTTAGTTTGGGTCTAGAGAGCGCTGGGAATAACCATTTCCTATAGATTTTGTATTGGTTCAATAAGCTCTTCTAATTAATCCTACCTTTCCTGTACAGTACAGTACACGTGCAAGGCTGACGTATCATCCTGACAAGATATAAACGATTACATCAAGAACCAAGCTGTTCTTTCTTTCTTTCTCTTTCGCCTGATGGAAAGCTAAAGGCAAAGTCTCAGGATCAGGAGTCACACATACACCGATAGTGCTACAGCTTGATGCCACTTTCATTACCGCATCATAAAGACTTTCCTTTCCTTCCTCCTAAAGTCCCGGGTCCTTTAAGCAGGGCGTGAAAAAGCATTTGATGAAACCGCCTTACTTAGGTCTGTATTCTTCACAGATATACGCACAAAGACCTGCATCGGCTGAGGTGGAGATTGGAGACGTGATGAACCGTTACTCGCTCAACTCTTGGGACAACAGCACCGGTCTCAAAGAACAAGGATTTACTAACTGGAATTCGAGGTAAGGACTGCAGGCATTTTCTGGAACCCAAGCCAACTTCATCTACTAACTGATCGATAAACCAGATTCTGGTGGATAGGAAGGTCAGATGGCAGTCGCTTCTGGTAAAGTCAACATACCAATAAAAACAACTAGCAGACCCTTCTTTTCCATGCGGCAATTCTTATGGATACCTTCCCCCTCCTCTCACGGCCAGCGGAGCAGGTTATGTCGGACTTTTACCGACTAAAACCGAACGCCGTCTAGGGTCTTCAGACACCAGGGTGTAAGGTGGCCCATAAACAATGGTGACTGCTTCCGATGGGCTGTGTGCTTGTCTGTCACCTAAGTAGTATAAAGAAACTCACAGCTTTTGATAAAGCCAATTACGAACGAATTACCTTGGTTCCCTTTTAATTATTATTTTTTTATTTAAATTTTTAATTATAATTGTGACAATTTGATTTCGTTTTAATTTTTAATTTTGCCTTATTTGTTTTTATAATTTTTAATTTTAATTTTTGTTTATTTTTATGTAATTTTAATATACTTAATTATTGATTTGTAATGATGGGTTATTACCTGAAATAAAAATATTATTTCTTCATTAAAGAAAGTGATTTGTGTCTAAACTAGCTTTCTAAGAGTATATCTTTCTTCCAGCATCCCATGCAATAGAATCAAGGGTACGTACGAGGGTTTCATGGTACCTCCGAACTTCGAGAAGGGCCGTAACATGACTATCTTCAGGAAACAAGCCTGCAGGACCTTCCCCTTCACGTTTGTCGAAGAAAAGCCCTCGGATTACGGCTTTTCAGCTTATCGGTAAGTTTCTATGATGTTTTTCGAACAATTTATATTTTTGTTTTTAATTTAATCATGGGTCAGCTCACACCGAGACACGACGCGAAGATGCGCGCACATTTTAATAGAGCATAATAAAAGATATAGTTTCTGTTTTTTTGCAAAATTAATTTCCGTTTTCATCCCAAAAGCATTATAATTTTTGTATTGGTTCATCCTAAAAAGTCTTATCAGAGTTTGTTTATTGTATTCAATTGTCCCAAAAAAATATTTGGATTAAATGCCGACAAATCAATCAAACAAATCATTTTATTCGCATTGAATATGGTTGGTACAGCAATTGAGGAGTGATCTAATTATTATCGTTCAATGAACTGTTTTTTTCTTCAGATTAACGATGGAAGATACAGCATTCAGTCGCAGTTCCCCATACGACTGTGATTGCCAAAGCAACTGCCCCCCAGAAGGGTTCATTGACATCAGCGAATGTTACTATGGTGGGTATTACGTCATAATAATAATATCTCCGGTTCTAGGTACTCAACCGTTTGTAATTAAATTCAATTTAAGTCTAACCAAGACCTTTCAAACAAAAAAGCGACATCAAAAACCGTTCAGTAGTTTTTGTGTCCATCGCAAACAACAAAAAAACAAACAGACAAAAAATAAAAAAATATGTGTAGAATCGTTCATATAACATAACCCAAGTATATTTTTAAACGCTTTTCTTGACCTGTTTGTTTGGGTCAAATCTAGTAATTGAAAATTGACCTTCCTGTGGACGGGTTGTTCTGATATTAGGCACATATGTTTAGTTCTGGTGACAATAATATAGCTCACTGTAAAAAAAAGCAAATCCAATATGGCCGCTTTCAGTGCATAGAAGCGTTTAACTTAAAACATTTTTTACTTTTTTTACACAGTAGTCAAGTGCCTTAGAGAGCACGTTAAGCCGTCGGTCCCGGTTGCCATACAAACATCTATGGCAGTCGTTACGGGTAGTTGGAGCCCACAAAAGTCCAACCAGTCTAACTTGGCACTTCGATATTGCCATTAGTCATAATGACCATTGGTTGTGGAGGTCAGATGGCAGTCGCTCCACGGAAAATATCGAAGTTCAGCCGCATCACAGTTAGACTGGCAAGCCGACCCCAACTGAGTTGAGAAAAAGGTTCAGAGAATGATGATGATGACACAGTAGTCAAGTAGTTTTAGTTACAACTACTTAACAATTTTATTATAGTGTAGACTATACTATACATTTATAAATACTCACCCTTTCCCTTTGGGGTAGGCAGAGATAGGTGTATACTCATAACATGCTTAAACCGACATTAACTAGGTGTAAATTTCAGGGTTCCCGATTGTTTTGACGAAGCCCCACTTCATGGATGTGGACCCTATACACAAGGAGTACTACGAAGGGATGGAACCGAGCCGTGAAAACCATACGTCGTTTTATGAACTTGAACCGGTGAGTTTTTTTTATACTACTTAAGTGGCAGACAAGTACACGGCCACCTGATGGGAAGCTGTCTCCCTAGCCTATGAACGTGTGCATGCACACTAACAGTGTCACACATATGCTGCCTATACTAAAGGGAAGAACGGAGGACTAGGAAGGGGTGGGGAGGTTAGGAAGGGGTGGGGAAGGAGAAGATAATATAAGATAAGGAAAGCTGTCAATCAACAGATATACCAGCTTATAGGTGGAGGTTGGCCCCAAACATGCCAACATTTGGCATGGCATTTAATTCCGTATTTTATTTTTCTTCAGACCTTAGGAGTTCCCCTGAAGTTCGCGATAAGGGTCCAGATCAACTTAGCAGTGAGGATGTCTGCAGGAAACCCCATCACCAGGCCCTTGAAGGACAAGGTCCTGCCTCTATTCTGGCTCGAAGTGGTAAGTTTTTGTATAAAATGGTGCATTGCATTAGGTTACATGATCCTTAGGTCTCAGGCAAACCTCGTCTACCAACCAGTACACCAGCCACTGACACTCTAAAAAATGCCATTTAATTGTAGACTTTATTGTTATCAGGTTAAAGTCTAAAGTCAAATGATATTTTGTAGAGCGAATGAAAAACTTAAATGAATTCTTTTCATTTGATTTTAGACTTTAACTGTATAACGGTAAAGTCTACAATTAAATAGCATTTTTAGAGTGTCAGTGGTATTACAGTGGTTTGCCTTTAGCAGAATCGAGGCCCTGTTTATTAAAGGAGAGACTGATGACATTTACGGAGGTAGAACAAGACGGTATCTCCCGTCCCGTCCGAAGATGACCTGGCTCAAGCCGGGGTGCGAGGGAAATGCTCTATGGACCACCTTGCACCCTGGTGTCAGAACACCCTAAATGGCGTGCGATTTAAGTCGGTAAGAGTCCGACATAACCTGCCCCACTGTTTTCAAGGGTGGGAGGGGAGTATAAATGAGGATTTCCTCACGGAAAAAATGGGGAATGTGGGGTTATTGCAGTGGTTATTTAGTTATTGTTTTGCAAGAACGCCTGCTTTTGTAACGTGTTGATTATTGCCATGTAATTTTCTGAAGGCACCCAGAGTACCTTTATATCAATCAGAATGTGTGATACCTCTGACTTAGTCTGATGATAAAAAATGTACTGATACAGCTAATTCCATTTAATAATAGGATAGCGATGGTAGCTGAATGGATAAGGACACGGCCTCTTCCTAGAGGTATCGAGTTCGAATCCGGCCAGACAGTACCAATGTGAATTTCACTTTGTGGAATTTCTATATGCTAATCACATTATTTACCATCTGCTGAGGGTGAAGGAAAAACATTATTCGGAAACCCACATGTCCTAGAAGAAATTCTAAGGACATGTCCGATCCACCAACCTGCGTTAGGCCAGCGTGTGTGGATTTATGTCTAAACCCTCTCAGCTCTCTCGTTAGAGGAGTGGAGAACCAACAGTGTTACATAAATGGGTTGTTATCAATAGTATAGAATAGATACGTGTGTGTAAAATCTCTCCACCTCCTGTCTTTATAAAATACAAGCGTGATTTCAAATAAAAACGACAATAACCCTTTATTTGTTACAGTCCTGCAAGATGCCACCATCAGATGTCATCACTCTACTCAAACTCCGTCTAGTCTTTGGCCCTCCTTTGTACATCATTGCTCTAATCCTCATATTCTTCTCCGGCTTCTTCCTCGGAGCCCAGGGTTTCTACCGGATCTGGAAACCAAAGTACAAAATCATCCCACCAGCAGAGCCTATGGTTCCTATTGTGAGAAGACGGAGTCAAGAACGGAGAAGGAGTTCTGTACATGAGAACATTGCTTTTAAAGAAGATGAAGATGTTAAAGAAGCTGTATCCTTATTGGCTATTAATGAGGAAGAAAGTGATTTTGTAGAGCTGCTCATTTGTGACGACGATGAGTTAGAGTGAGATTTAAAATGTTAGAGTGAGATAGGTATACATATCTCATGTTGTATATTCTTATCCTATCTTGTATTGTTGTGATTTGCAATGTAGTGATGAAAGATTGCTTCAGTTGTATGGCAATTAGCTTGCAATTAATATGTGACGTGGTTGAACATTTAATCGAAATGAAATTAATTGAACGAAATGAAATTAATTGAAATGAAATGAAATTAATTGAAACGAAATGAAATTATTTGAAATTAATCGAAATTTATTATTAGTAAATGAAATTACTTGACTGGTATTGAATCAAATTACCTTATTGTATCAATTGATTTAATACAGTGAGTTATAACCAGTTATAACCATTGGTCATATATTTAAACCCGGTTTTGAAATGCAATTGTTGAATTTGCCAAATTTGGTAAATACAATAAATTGTTTTCAAAATGAGCTAAAGCCAAGATGCAATGAAGAACAGTTACGAACTCTCGCGCATTGACGACATGGATCTTCGAATCAATGAGCTTGTGTTTGCACTCATTGAATGAAGCCACGACTTCATACTTATTACTCTTTTGTGACGACAAAAGTGTATCAAAATTTAATACGATGAGTAATAAAACGAATTAATCTTACTTTATTATTTCAAAGAAATAAGATAAAGTAAGATATAGTCGGCTGACAATTCACGGTAACGTGATACACTTTTTTTATGTAAATTCTTTTTTTTTAATTACCACCTGACATAATGATTTATTGTTTTGTTGACACCCTTACACTTTACATTGCAAACACAAAACTTTATTTAATACTTACAATATTTTTTGTAACTTATTGTAAACTTAAATAAAAAAGGTTTACACACAGGCCCATGGGGCTTATCCAGTTGTGTATTAGTAATATTGTTGTATATAGTAGGTAACCATTTATTGACATGTCGATAAATGGTGTTTAGTAAACGCAATGCGTATGACATCACAGTCCGGGCGTTATCATAAACCCTGAGTTGTATGATTGGGTAAATAACGCCCGGCCTGTGTAATAATATAATAATTATCAGAGTTGTAAATTTGGTGAGTAGGATAAATATTATTTCTTCAACCAAAATCCAGCTATATTATTTATTACTTTGAACTAACTCACCGTCTTTAATCAACTCACCCGTTAAAATTCTACTCACCCTGTTTACAATTTTTGAACTCGTACTAAGTTATATACCGCGGGCGGTTTATACATAGTATTTAAATAGTACCTAATTTGTAGTTATTAAATAATAGTGATAAAAATTGCTCATTCCTTTCATGTATAAAATCATTAACAGGGTTATCAGTTCTTTATAATAAATGCTCAACTATGTAAAGTAGCTCTTAAAGTACTTAGTAAATAAAAAAATCAGGAATTATAATTGTCTTGCCATTGAAAACAATTATTGTGTTCGAATAAGACGAATAAATTATTTATTCGATCTATATATGAATCACGGTCATATCCAAAAGGGTACCTATTGACATTATAATTCAATTTGGTGAAAAATATTTTTTTATTATTGTAAACAGTAAATACATTTTTATACCTTTAAATGTAATTTATTCGAAAAATCGACGAATAATTATAGTAAATTATGAAGTGTTAGAGGGATCTTGAAGCATAATTATAAAATGTGATATTAATTGTAATTAATTGATGTAATGTGTAAATAAATGTAAATATTTAATTTAATAGACTGACGGGTGAACTGTTTATATTTTTATAAATAATGAAATAAAATATTCTATAAGACTCTTATTATTTTATTTACATTAAAATTTATTCAAAAATAAATAAGTAACAGGGTTAATTAAATCAAAATATTATTATTAAATAGTGTAGGTACTGGGTAACACAATTGAAAATACTACACCTGGTTATAATTTATGTAATAAACAGTATGTATCAAAAACGTTGCGTTGATTAAATTTTGAGATAAACATAATACATAATAATACCAAATAATAATATAATTCAATAATATAATTAGGGTTCATAATTTTCACCTCCGTTTGGTTTATTCACAGAATCTCTATAATTTGAACTAATTCTTGTGAATAGGGTTGTCAAATGCGTAATTTCTAGAGATCGTTTTTCGATTGAAGTCTTCTTGAAATAATATAACATTTCTGATACATACTGTATACTTATATCCCTTAATATATCACTATATAATATCGCACTATCTTATTCATTATTTAAAAACAACTTTAAAAAACTAATTTAAAAAGACATTAAATTTCATATTAGGTATAAGGAAGATAATACAATTAAATTAAACTAATTAAATCACAGTTATTTTGAGTGGTTACATTCAGATAAAATACTTAAATCTAACTAAAGACAAGTATAAATAGGTATTTGTATAGTAAAGTATTGAGTAATACTGCTCTTAGGTACACCAAAATAATTTACAGAAATTGTTTTTTTATCAGACAATTGCCAACCCTACAGTTTTAGCTTAGCTTTCAATTACATCAACTCTTCATCCTTAGTTCTATCAAACAAAATAGCTATTTCACTCAATTTGTGTTCAGTTTTTCTCTTTCTTGGCAACACTGGCATTCAATTACGTATTTCGGGTAAACAAAAATTAGGAAAATAAAGTATGTGTCAACCCTTAATGTAATGGTAGGGTGTTATTATTCTATGTTTAAAAATATTATAATAAACTGGGTACCGTTATTCCATCTATCGGTAACTAAATTACGCGTAGGCGAACATAATTGGGTAATTTTCATTACAAATAACATTAATAATTAAATACTTTTACGTTAAATAGAGACTAGAGGATATATTTACAAATTGGTAATCCTTATAAAAACAAATAATTATCCATTAAAATTACATAATACATTATTTACATTACTTCATTACCTCATATACAAACGTAATAAGTAATTATATTAAGTAGGTGTGTCTTTAATTTACAAGCCATTTCATCCTTCGTCAAAATCACTTAAATATTTAAAAATATGATAAGTAAAATATCATTATAATTCGTGATAAATTAACAAAATCGGATTGACAATATTTGTAATAATTTAACAAAATCGGTTCAATAAATATTGTGATATATTATAGTCATGAGGTCAATGGTCTACCTGCCGAATACTGTCCGGGTAAAAGCCAGAAAGGATACTCCAAGCTTCGAGGCTACGAATGCTATTTAACACTGAGATAATGATAATATGTAGGTACTTCCAAGAGGTAGAGGAAAGAGGTGAGTTTTCCCTCCGACACAAAGAATTCCTACAACCAAGCAAGGTTTGGTGGGCTGTCCATCGCGATAACTACACTTTCGCGATGCAGGATCGGTAACTATACAGGGTCATTTGTAATTAACTAACATCCTCGCAGGGGTAGATAGCAGACATCATAACTGACCATGTTTGTTCTACGAATTTTTATAATTCGTAAAATTTTACTTTCATACAATGAACTGAAAAGTTAATTTTTAGGTGTGGTCTTTAATTTTGAAGGTGGTTTTGTGATTTCATTCATTGGTATCGAAGTAGTTCAGGTTGCTGGCGCTAGATGGCGTTGGGTACACATGACAGGTGAGGTCCCGGCGCTAGGTGGCGTGCAGGTGCGCGTAGATCCAGGGCACGTAGTGCGCCACGTTGGTGTACACGTCGGGCACGCCGCGCCGCGCGCAGCCCGACCCGAACGACGTCAGCCCGCGCAGCTCCCAGCGACCCCCCCCGCGTCCGCCCGCGCGGCACTGCAGCGGGCCCCCGCTGTCGCCCTGCAACATTATACAGTACATAACATAACATTATACAGTACATAACATAACATTAACTCACGCCTATATCCCCGTAGGGGTAGGCAGAGGTGCTAGCACACACATTTCGCCAGTTTATGTTTAGGTAAATAAATAAATATTCTACAACATTCTACACATCGCTCCCTAGACCCAAAGTAAGCTTAGTTTAACTAGCTTGTGTTATGGGTTCTAGAATGCTGATAAACATACTTATATACTTTTTTTTGTAAATACATACTATTATACATAGAAACACCCAGACCAATGCAAATAGACACATTCATGCATACAAATATTTGCACTGAGCGGGAATCGAACCCGCGCCTCCTGCGTAGCAGTCGCACACTACCGCTACGCCACAGAGGCCGTCAAAAAAAGGTCCCAATGTAATAGGTGGCGAGCCTATTGCTATTAATTAACTAGGCACTTATAAACCCGCGATAAATACACACATAACTTCGAAAAGCATCGAAAAGTCATTGGTGTGTGCCATGGTAACCTGGGATCGATATACGAACTAAAGAAGCTGTATGTTGCTTGGAGATAGGACACGACGGTATCTCCCGTCCGTATTGAACAGTCCGACTGGGGTAGTACCTCTGCCCTACAAAACACCGGCCCATAATAACCATCGTGTTGTGTTCCCGGAGCTTAACCCCCCCCCCCCCCACCCTCCATCTCCCCAATCCTCCTCCCCCCCCCTTCACACCAGGGTTGGCAGTGCGAGTGTGAAAACCCTGATGTTGCACACGTTCCCATCAGGTTAGCCGTGTGCTTGTCTACCACCTTAGTAGGTATAAAAAATGTATTTTGTTCACACCGCCTGAATCGACAATGAGGTCAAAAGTAATTCCAAGTTGGTAAGTGGTACACGGTGCTTATAAAATGGCTTCATCCCCCAATCGCGGTTGCATCCAAAGCTTTTAACACAATTTTTTGTAGGATCAGTGAAAGCCGAACGACTTTAAATTAAACTTTCCAATGCTATGACAATGTTAAGAGAATAATAAAATGTCGCAGTTGATATCAGACTTTATCAATTAGAATCGTCGGTTTGGATCTGAATAAATGTTGTTATTTATGCCCGTTGTGACGTATACTTGAATTAACGAGAGTAGTATTTACATAGACCTGGGTGGTCTATGTAAATACTTAATACTCGAGCAAGACTATACAGAAAATATGAAGAAATAGAAAATCAAATAAATTATGAAAAAATATTTTTTAAGAACAACAAACAAAAAAATGTACTAAAATGCAACTAAATAAATGTACTAAATGAACTAAATGTACTAAATGTGCCAAATATCAGATCAATCAGACAACTGAAAGGGGTTCAAATTTCAATTACTAGATTTGACCCAAACTGATCGAGTCAACAGGTCGAGTCAAATAAAACTGTTTAATTAATTAATTAAAAATGTCTATTTAAAAATTATGCTGAGTACAGGGGCCTTACTATGAGCACTTGTGGCAATTCAAATGCAATGCACTTCAACTTAGGAAGTGAGATAGCGCTATACACGGTGCATAGCTTCATCTATATCCCTGAGTTGAGCTACATTTGAATGGCTATTAGGAGCCCATAGTATGGGGCCAGTATTGTATTCTCTCTGAAATCTCTAAGCTCCACAATCGGTAATGATAGTAATAGGACGATAACCAGCACAAAACTAAATTGCCACAAAGCTACAAAGTATTGTCCGGTAATACAATCGAAAGCATATCGAATTAATTCTTACTGTTGGTAGTAGCCGTGGCAAACTTCAATCTCAGAGATAAAGATCAGATAAAAGATTCAATGTAGTCATTCCTAACAGTTTAATTCTGATCTCTGATAAGAAGAACTTGAATATTACGTTCGAATTCTGTTGCGAAATATTATTGCGTAGTGATATAGCTAGCGAAATATTTGTTGATTCACGAAATCAAATTTCAGTGATATTATCTTTTAGAATGAGTAGACCTTTATATTTGAAAATACCATGAATATTAATTAAAGAAAGGTTTAGTTCTAGCGCCATTTTAAATCTATTAACTTTCGTGGTTACGATCACAATCTATAAATCTGAAATGGAGCTATTAAAATTCTGAAGTGTCAACATGCCGATTAAATTTACGATTATTTATGAATTGAATATAATAGCAACCCATTTATGTCCCACTGCTGCGTACGGGTCTCCTCTCTACTAACGAGAGAGCTGAGAGGGTAGGTCTTATGAATTGAATATTATGAGTTTTGGAAATGAATACCCTAATATTATAGTCAAAGTCATACAATATAGACGTGGCAAGGAAAAAAGTGAATGAGGAGAAGACGTCAGATTAGAAATGTATGGAGGAGAAAGATATGTTGCACCAACTGCAAATATTGGAACAAGGACAGGTAGATGATTAATATTATCGGGGTGTACTGCCCCCACTTACCACACAAGCTCCTGTGCTGCCATCAGTGCTCCCTGCACACAGATGTCCTTCATTCAAAGGCAGCGTCAAAGAGTACCTATCCCTACATATCTGCAACGGTAGTACAGGCACATCAGCTTCGAGTAACACATCAGTCAAGTTCCCATTAGTCTGTTCTCTTCCCCAACCGGTAGCATAACACTCATCTTTGAAGTCCAATCTATTATTATCATCTATGAAAGGATCTATTTCTTCACCGAACATAAGTTTTTTATCGCTTCTGTTTATATTTACTTTGTAATCATCTTTTAGTAGTCTTGTTCTAATAAGTTTAACAACACTATCTAGTGTAGCACTGTCGTATATTAGATCATTGTTCCCTCTTTCACTATCAGTTTTTCGCAGGTCTTCTTCAGTCTGTATATCTATCTGTCTGTCTGAGTCATTAGAGACTCTAACATTATATCTTAAGTTCTTGTGCTTTTTATTCACAAATCCAGTAAAAATATTTTTTGTTAGATTATTTAACTTCTCTAAATATTTTACTGCTGTGTCCGGGTTTGGTTTGGAAGGCTTTGATCTCCGTTTGGATGGTTCGGTATTTGATTCCGGTCGCATGTAGAATGAGTTGCTGATTTTATCTGAGTCGAAATTTGTGATTGGGGACTCAAATGGAGGTAGACAGATGGTTCGGATCCGACTGCTTCTGCTCACGTCAGCTGGCTTGGTTAGCTTCATTAGTGCTGAAATATTATTGAATAGGAATGTAATCACTCGTATAATTCGTAAAAGCATCATCAAAATTAAGTAAAATTAATTAATCGCATATTGTCGCAATTTGTCAAATTACTGTTGGCATTTGAAAATGTAATGATCGAATAGTATTTTTTACGAAAATATTCCCTTACACATTTGCGACGGGTTTTACTAGTATTCTACAAAAAAATCGAAATTTTAAAATAGTTTGTACCTATGTCATGTTGGTAATTAAAAAATCTATGATGCAGGACTATCTTCTCTATGGGCACATAGGCACCCTTCTGCTCTGCGCGGTCCCACTCGCCAAGAACTGCTGTCCATAGAGCCGGCACTGGCAGGTTGAAGAGTTCACTGTAATATTAAACAAACTTAATGAAGAAACGTTATTGATTTTAAATTACGAGTGTATTTGGGGACAAGTATCATTTCTCAAACATGGTGTTGCAAATCTAGAACTTTTAAGAAGTCTTTTCGTAAACAATGTAGCCACAATCTTTTTAACGAGAGGCCGGAGCCTGATCTTTTATGAAAGTGCCTTTTTACACACTTCACGAGCTTACATACACTACTGCAAGCTTTTTATACAAAACCGCCAGTTTCAAGTTCACCTGACCTGCGATATACAGCGTGATTTTATAGTCGTTTTGGACCCGAAAGGGGGTCACTTGGATTGATATAAAATACCACTTTGACATTTCCAAACTGCTGTACTAGTTATAATAAAAAAGTTAACTGTCTGTCTGTAATCTTTTTGACTATTAGCGGTTCGAAATCATTCATTGTCAATTTTTATTGAATGAAGGTGCACTCGCGGGTGTAATGTGTAGTGACATGTCGATGCTCATAACTCATAACTCATAACTCTGCTCATACTCATAACATGCTGGCGCTGTATCGGTCGTTTGGGATGCATTGTGATTTGTCAGTGTTCGACAATTCCATAAATTTTTTTTTTAATCCAAACTCTCCAATCGGTCCTGTTATCGAAACTGTGCCCAAAATATTTCGGTCCGAAACGACTATAAAATCAACGAGTATAATTAGTGATAGTAGGTAGTAGATATTACTTGTGTATGCAGTGCGCAGTCGTCAGCAGCCACATGGGATGTACCAGCACTCCGCCACACCAGTGCCCTATCAGCCCATAGCTTGGATGCAGCAGCTGGAGCGATACCTGAAATTATATAAATGCAGGCTTTATTCAGGATCACGGCCTTTTTAACGGTAAGCTGTTACCGTGGCCTATGAATAAATCTAAAAAATCCACGTTTCGTGGTGTAGCGATTATAACAACATCTATGTGTGCGTGTGGATTCAGGGCTTATTTTTTTAAAGTGGTTATATTTGATAGAGCTTTGAGATATGGCTACATTATTACCAATGCAATTATCTTAAAGATTTACCAGTTGACGTTATAGTTTCAACAAAATCGTGTCTTAACCGACTTTGAAAGGAGACTGTGTGTTTTACGCGATTATTTAAAGCCCGCGTTTTGTTGAATCGATTTTGTTGAGTATTTCAGAAAATCATTTTTTAAATTCTGGAGGTTTAGTATAATTATCCGATATAAAAATAAGACAAGTAATTTCTGTTTGTACAATTTTTTTCATTGTTGTCATTTTTTTATCACTTCCGAAAAAAAGCTAAACCTAATCTTAAACAAATTTTCGACCAAATAATTAAAACTATTTGCTAAATATTAGATAATGCCTTATGTCACCATTGGGTTGTGAAGGTCAAATGGCAGTCGCTTCACGGAAAATATCGAGGTCCAGCCAAATCCGTAGTTAAGACTGGTAAAGCGGACCCCAGACTCCGAGGCGAAAGCTTTGGATGCGACTGAGATTCACGCTAGGTTGAAGAAAAAGATAATGTTCAATTAAATAGATTAGATTTGTACTCAGGTTAGATTAGAGAAACTTAATTAGATTTAAGTCCAGGTCCTCACCTGCCACGGCCAAGCTCCTCGCTTGGATGCCCGACCCTTGATGATGCGTAACTGTCCTGGCGTCCTCTCCCGAGGCTGTCGCGTGTGGCGCCTCAGTGGGACTCCGCAATCTGAAAAAATATTAAGTAATAAAAAAATTAGCGTTTTATATTGGACACGTAAACATGACTTCACCTCGCCTGATGGAAAGCTAAAGGCAAAGTCTCAGGATCGAAGGTCACCACTACATACACCGATAGTGCTACAGTACAGCTTGACGGCCTCATCAAATGCTTTTTCACGCCCCGTTTAAAGGACCCGGGATTATAGGTGGAAGGAAACACATGCGCTGGTAAAGAATTCCAAGTCTTTATGGTGCGGCATAGAAAAGAGGCACCGAACCGCTTGGTTCGTGATGGATTTGTTTGCAACGTGTGAGGGTAGTACCTCAGCCTTGCACGTGTTGTTCTGTATACGAAAGGAGAGGGTGGGACTTGTTGGTAGAGCTCGTCGGAACACATGGTAGATGCGGTAAAAAACTGCCAAAGATGCTATATCTCTGCACAAGTTGACAAAGGACCTAGGTTATATAGGAAAAGAGTATATTTTAAAACAATCACATTTTTAGAAATGTGTAAAGAAACTCGAAAAAACGTTTCAAAAATTATACATTTTCATTCATTCCATTCTTTCAATGAGAAGTCCATTCATAAAAAATCTTCGACCGGCGATAACATGACACGTTTAATTATCAATATAATTACGATTATAATTGATTGTTATCTGAGCATATAATTCTGTAATACGATAGTTAATTACTTGCTAAACGATATGACTACTGTTCACTTAGTCTAAATGACATGAATTAGTACGAGGAACTAATGAATGGACATGCGATACTTCGCGGATCGTCAGTTACTGAGATTTGCCGTAACTAATTAGCAGAAGCGATTTCACACTTATTATTATCGCAGTGCCTGGTGGCATTGCTTTCCACGCAACAGCACACTCTTACCTCAGCGCAGGTTGGTTAAATTGATAAATTTCTTACTTTGGCCGGCCCATCTTAATATTGCCCGTCAACCTGACAAAAAGGTGAGAGTATTTCAAAATTTTTATGCAAGTTTAATTTCACATATAAAGAAAAGAAACACGACAGTTCGTCTGTTTTATTGTATCGACCAAAATACGGTAGTCATTATTCATACTGACCGGAAAAAGTGATTATTCGTGCAGTTTTTCTTACATTCCCCGTTTGACACACTAAGGTGTTAAGCAGACAGCACGGCGGGGCGGGCAGGTAATTTTGACCGCGAAGTAATAACGACCGCGTCTGCCCGTCGATGCCCGCGATTGCTCTCACCACGTAAACAAAGCGCCGCCAAGCGCGGTCTTTTTGCCCTTCGTGTGCATTGGTACTATAGGATTCCTTTTGCGCTATCGTTCGCGGTGAAATTGACCGGCCCTGCCCGCGCCTCCGTCTGCTCGATGCCTTATATATCACAGAAAAAGTTCGTTTGAATGTCGTATTACGTATACAGACCGGTAATTATTCATATAGACCGAACTCATTAAACTGCCCATAACATGGACATTAGCACAGATAACATAACATAACATTAGTTAACGTCAATGTTGATAAATGGCGAACTAATTGACTACGGAAGGACAGTGCGGAATACGGAACATGTTATTAAAATAAATTATTCAACTAAAACACGCTAAAACAGGTGTAATGTGATAACGTAACGAATACGAACACGTTTGCGTTTATGACTGTAGCACACCTCCGCAGCGATACTAAACGGCGAAACCGTCATTGTTTTATCGTGAGTTGTTAATTCTCTGGCAGGCGAATAAAAACGCGAAATTATTTCTTTTTTTATACTACTTAAGGTGGCAGACAAGCAAACGGCCCACCTGATGGGAAGTGGTCACCGTGGCCTATGTACGTGTGCGACACCAGAGGCGTTACACTCCGCTGCCTGCCCTGGAGAGGGGAGGGTTCGGAAGTTTGACGTGTTCGGAGTTTCGGGGAGTTGGAGGAGGGGATTGAGAAATGAGGGGGTATCCAGAGCTCTTGTGGATTCGTTCACTCTTTAACCATAAGTTATGTAACGTAAGGTAGGTAGGTACATTAACGTATTCACTCTGTTGCATAGCGAAACAATAGCAGCGGTTTCGCCGTTTTGGTTTCGCAGGAGGTGTGCTACAGGCATAAGCTGTGTTACTTTACGAGCCGCACGGCAACTCGTAATTTATTGCGGTTTGCTGAGAGCGTGCGATTTTTAGTCGCATTGTGTTAGTCGGTCGGTGATATTGAGATTAGTTGGGTGTGACGTAATTTTGTAGGTTATGTCACGCGTGTGTGTGTGTGTAACTCATGCATGAGTGAGATTAACACATGTTTTTCACGTAATAATGATATCGTTTTGTGGTTAATTTTCTCATTCATAAATACTGTGAGAATCTTCACATTTTAGTATGACTTTTTTTTATTAATGTTATTTTTTGGGTTCGGTACATAATGGTCAAAAACGGGACCCTTTTATTAGAACTCCGCTGTCCGTCCGTATGTCTGTCTATCAATGGGCTATTTCTCATGACCTGTGATATCTAGACAGTTGAAATTTTCATAGACGATGTTGCTGTCGTAACAACAAATTCTGAAAATATGATAACTTCTAGGCTTACACTATAAATTCTTTGTTTCTAGGTATCCCTTATCTTTCTATTATTTTTCTATTCTCAGGTACTTCTAGGTATACACTGACCAAATTAATGAGTTATTGGAAAAAAGGGCAGATCAGAAGCACTCGAAACCGGCGAGCTTGCATGAAAGGTTTAATGACAGTAGAGGAAGCGCGTGAAGTGGGCTGTTGTCTCTACCTATCCCGGAGAGAATAAGGCGTGAGCATATGTATTACAGTAGTATTTACATAATCTGAACACTTCATGTTATGTTATAACTTTTTAAAATTTAACGAATTATGGTATCGTTTCATGTCATCTGATACACATACAATAATTAACGTGGAAAGTAACTGTCCAAATATTTAGTGTAAAGCCCCGTCACGGAGCCAACATGTCGTAAAAGTGAAATTATGACATGTATAGTTATGTTTTGTCAGCTCTTTAGTCAAGTGGACGTTATGCATAATGTGTAGGCGGGTAGGACTGTTAGGAACGACGTACAGTCAGCATCAAAAGTAGACGATGATTGCACAGATTTATAACTTAAAAATTCGAATGAAAATTATTAATTTACTCATCATCATAAAATAATACTGCATCACCCAAAAGTTGACTGGTAGCAAATGCCTCAGGCATTAAGTCCGCCATTGTACAAAAGTTGTGCATAAAGTTTAAATAAATTAATTAAATAATTAATTATGTTTAAATCTGGATTTTAAAACATTTGAATATATTTCATCGAGTACCTAATGAGAGGTATCTATTTTCGCAAAGAAATTTCTTTGCTCACAGGCTGATAAGATCTGAAAATTATTATTATCTATCAAGTCAAGTCGGCAGTACCATCGTGTCCTAATTCCATGAAACCACAGAACAAAGAAAAATCCTTATGAAACCATGCTTTCGCCTATGTGCAACAAAACTATAAAGAAGTTCAGCATAATTTAGGACACAAATTGGCAAATATTAACTGACATTTAGTTGAATGGAGGACGTACCTACGTAAATCATAAAACAAACTAGTCTAATATTAGGTTTGTTATATGACGGAAAATAAGACTTTTTTTCCAGTAATTGTTTCAGATTTTCGGCAAAATTCGTACTCCTTTCATATTTTTTTTTGTTGTTGTTCAAAACATAAAATCGACCCGCTTAAACCACAATGCGAACGGGAGTTAGTTTGGGAAAATGGTAACATTTTTTTTATACTACTTAGGTGGCAAACAAGCACACGGCCCACCTGATTGGAAGCGGTCACCGTGGCGAGGGGGTTGTGGAGTTTGGGGGTGGAGGGGATTGGGATATTGGTAACAGAGGGATCAGTGCGAGTACAACGACTCGACGGAGAAAATAGTGTACGAACAAACCTTTCTGGTTTTTGATACACTGCCAAGGATAAACCAATGTATAATTTTTATGTTTAATAAATAAAAAAAAAAAAAAAAAAAAACAGATAATCAAATACCGTACAGTAAGCGTCCGTACCAGTCGTACTTGTCGCAGTGCGCGTCAAACCTTACATATTAGACCAAAATAACGTATGCAAATTTGTCTATATTCACAACACAAGTATTCCTAAACTACTTCACTGAATAGTATTCTTTTACATAATCAAGAACCCACTTACTTAATTTCTTTTTCGTAAGCACTTGTGGCTAAGAGCGAGCAGGAAATAATCAATTTACTATTCAGGACAAATAAATATATCTAGACTAGCTGTGCCGACGACTTCATCTGTTAAATTTTTTACTCGAAACCCTTATTCTTTTTTTATTCTTCTATCATCTATCATTCTCACCTGATGGTGTGTGACGATGTGGTCTATGATGAATCACACTTGCCTAGAAAGAACAGCCAACGTCTTTTGAAAATATTTTTTTCCAAAATCAAATTGCTTAAGTTACTTCTTGTTATATCAGCTATCTGGTAGGTACCTATTGAAAGTTCCATCAAAATCAGTGCAGCCATTTCTAAAATTAGCCGGAACAAAAATAGTAGGTACCTATTTTTTTAATGTTACAAACAGACACTAATTATATTCATTTGTATAGATGTATAGATAAACTAGATATTTATCGCAAATAACTTCCTTGAAGAGGATATTAGCACGTATTACTTAATGGTATAATTGGTATATTACCAGCAGCAAGTTCTGTATAAATTAGAGCTAGATCATTCATTATGTTGGCCAACATAACGAAGGTAACCAACATAATAAGTAATTACTAATTCCATTAAGTTCGTGAACATAGAGAACAAATAAAAGTCAAAATTAGAAAATAATTGAATAATGCTTAAACGCGATCCCGTCCAATAAATGGTTCCAAACGCAGTGCAAACTTTACCACTGGCCCTAATCAGGGGTTTCCCTACGTACTTACATAAAGGCTATGTATATAATAGTGCCTAGTGTTCTGGGTAATGGACTGCTGAGACGAGGTCTTGGGTTCGATCCCAGGTTCACATTGGCACACACCAATGACTTTTCGATGCTTTTCGAAGTTATGTGTGTATTCATCGCAGGTTTATAAGTGCCCGGTTAATGGCAATAGTCTCGCCACCTATTACATTGGGACCTAAACATAAACTGTTGAAATGTGGGTGCTAGCACCTCTGCCTACCCCTTCGGGGATAATATATAGGCGTGAGTTTATGATTTTGGAGTAGTGTGGGCCCCACTACTCCAAAACCTTGTCAAGTTAGATGCCGTACACTATACTTGTTTCTATGCGACGCATTTTGCCACAAACAAGTATAGTGTACGGCATCTAACTTGGCAAGGTTTTGGAGTAGTGGGGCCCACACTACTCCAAAATCTGGCCACGTTAGATGCCGCGCACTATAGTAAAGTTATGTTTTAACTCAATACACTACTAACACAGCATTGAATCCTAACTTATTGAATCGAAAGTTTATAAAGTTAATAATAAATATAATACTTAATTTTAAATATCTTACGTCACATCACATTCATAAATCGGATGCGGAGAAATCTTTGTACGTTATACACACGTAGAATTGTTTAACAGTCATTATTGATAGAGCTAGGACACTACGGTATCTCCCGTTCGAACTGAGCAGTCCGACTGGCGTAGTACCTCCGCCCTACAGAACACCGCCCCATAATAACCGTCGTATTATGTGCCCGGCGGTGAGTAGGGTAGCCAGAGCTCACCCCCTTCCTTCATCTCCCCAATTCCCTCTTCCAACCCACCCCTTATGGTAAGTGATGATGTGAATCACGCTTGCCTAAAAGGAGCCTATTCACTCGTGACTTGAATACTTCCAGGTTATAGCTTTCCGGAAACACAGACTCAAGCAAGGCATTCCACTCCTTAGCTGTACGCATAATAAAATGTGTCGGCAAAACATTTCATGCGTATGAGTGGAATATCCATCTTGTAGCGATGGTGCGTCGCTGTTCCTCTGGTGAAAAGGGCTTGAAGGTATTGTGTAATTCCAGCTCACACATTTTAAATGCCAATAGTGTTGTATGGTCTTTCACACGATCATTACCATACAATAATTGCCATAGAAAAAAGATTTTCTATAAATAACCTATCAATTACACAGAAAGCGGTTACAAAATTACTTAAAAAGCCCTTCAAAGGTAACAAAGAGAGTTTGACATAATCGCTTACACAATCGAAGCGCCATATTGCTTTGATAATGCGTACGCGCAGAGAAAGTACATCATTAGACTGGTGGTATGCTGATGAGGTCGCTGACTGCCTGTGTGCTCATATGGTCAAGTACTAGTGGTAATCTTATAGGCTAGTATAAATAATACTAGCTTTTAATGATTACTTAGGATGCAATTTTATTTCCCGGAAATCGCTATGAGGTAAACTTCCGTCTAGTTAGTTACCTTGTTTGCTACCTTTTCAACACATAAATACTTTCTACGATCACTTCCAAAATACATCAACTAAAACATCTGATACAAGATGGCATCACGGAATGAACCCGTCATACCGCGAGCAGTGTTTCTCTTATCAACAACATCTGAACAATTAGCCGCTAGTGCTGCCACCATCCGTCTGTCATTATCAACCGATGGCCTGGTTGATAAGCTACTTTATTTAATTCGTAGAAATTTCGGGTCAAGAGCTGAACTGAGGTTGTTTAATTTAATTAGATTTTTTTATTATCGATATTTATGATGAGTAAAACTGATGGACCGAGTGAGGAACAGTGTAATAAGAGAACATTACGGTATGATTGAAGATGTAGTGACTAAGATAGAGAAAGGGATGCTTAGATGGTCCGGACATGTAGAGAGAATGGATAAAGGAAGATGGACGAAACAGATATATGAGGCGAGGGTGAATGGGCAACCCGGTAAAGGCCGACCTAGGCGTACATATTCTAATCAGATTCAGGACGTTTTGGAGAAAGGCCAGGTCAAGATTGAAAGTTGAAGAAGCGAAAGGAGTATGCCAAGATCGTAGCAAGTGGAAAGATATTGTCTCTGCCTACTCCAATGGGAAAAAGGCGGGATTTGTATGTATATGTATTTATGATTGGCGCAATCGGGTAACAAGGTCCATAGACAGAAAAATGATGCTACTTTTTTTAAAAAAATTTGTTTAACAAGATTCTCCGCTCGCGTTAGTCAAGCCTCACCTTTACGGCGATCTTCGAGACGAGACGCTTGCTGAATACCGATCAGATTCTCCGCGGTTATTAGTAGGTATTTGGAGACGGAAGTTACAAATGTCAGTGGCAGTCCATCAATCATCGCAGGTCATCAGTGACAATCTGCTTTCACTGTACGATGATGTTTTTAACTTTTTAGTACTAGTAGCATCGAGTTCGCATGGGAAAATTTCGTATTTTACCCCTTGTTGTGTTTACGACATTATCAAAATCCTCACAGATTTAAGAAAAATCCGGTTACAAAGGCAAAATCTCGCTTTTATCTAATTTTGGTCTTACAATTCTCACAAATGTCACGTTTATAACAAAATTGACCACTATCTCACCATAGAGTAAGGTTAGGTGGTAGTGGTAGTGATCAAACGCGGGCCTATCCTGAATCAAAAAAAAAAATAATGATTGTATTTTTTGTGAACAGAAAACAATAATTTCATAGTTTAATCAGTTTTCGTTCTGTATTGGTTTAAGGTCTGGGCAAACTGTATCAAACCCCAATTTCATATACAAGCAGTCACATTTCGACACCGTTACAACATCCAAACTCAATTAAACAATAGTTTTAAACGCACACCTCACAAAATTTAAAAAATCATTAGTCAACCAATGTCCTGCCGCCAAAAAAAAAACAGCTTTCGCATAAACTCCCGCCATTGTTTCGAACAAAGACATCACTTTGACAGATCACCTATCATTGTGACAACTGACAAACGGATCACCTGTTTATCCAAAATATAAAAGAACAGGAGACTGACGGTGAAATCGAAAAAAAGAAGAGAAATGATTTGAACAAAAAGGTATAGTGATGTTTTTGTGTAAAAGTGATTACCGGAATTACTGCGATGTCGTAACTAGAGTCGTTACGTGAGAACCGACGTTGTAGTACAAGAGCTCGTTAATGCCTGACTAAGAATAAAGCTAAAGAGTTTGGTTGTTTGAATGCGCTAATCTCTGAAACTAGTTAATGCGATTTGCAAATTTTTTTTTTATTTGATAGCTCAGCTTTTTGGAAATGTTATAAGATGATAAATACGGCCTTTAGGAGTCAAACGATAAGAAAAAATACATAATCTACGAAATCAAAGAGATCCTATCTTACCCAAACTCTTACTCTTCTTTCTGATGTATCAAACGAAAAGCCGGGTACCGTAAAACTAATAATCTAGTTGTTAGTGATGACTACTCCTCACGACAAGAACCTTACAAACCATCTCATTGCATAGGAAAAAGTTTTAATTGCCTTCTAATTAGTAATGCAAATTTTATGTTCATTTTTCTCTTGCTCATCTACATGATATTACCCCTACATTATCAGTCTAATATTTACCTACTATTTAAGTAACACAAAAATATCAACTTTTAACTAAGACGTAGGTTTTGCGTTGGCGAGCTCTTGAACTATAGCAAATAGCTTGTGTCTGATGACGGCTACCGTAAACTGTGAACTTTGGTTCAATGGCCATGATTGAAATGATAAAATCATTACATCTAAATAAATTGGGTGTAGTAAGTTCCATTCTAAAGTTCATACAGTTCAATTATTCATAATACCTATCGCGTGTACGCAGAATTAGGTGTTTCTAAACTTTTACTATTATAAAGCTGAAAAATTTGTTTGGTTGAACGTGCTAATCCCAGGAACCAGGACAGGTTCAAATTGAACAAATATTTTTTTGTTGAGTAGGGAGCCCATTTATAAAGGAAGGTTAGGTATGTCATCCATCACGCATCGCGCCCAGGAGTGCGGAGTAATACCTTATCATGAATGTCAACAATCAGGCAACAATATTCATGAATTTTTTTTATACCACTTAGGTGGCAGACAAGTACCCGGCCCACCTAATGAGAAGCGATCATCGTGGCCTATGGACGTGTGTAATACCAGGGGCGTATAATACAGGGCCTTTAAGCCTATTATTACAAACGAGTTAAGATATACCATATTCTCTGTAAACAAATAGCGTTGTATAGTGTCCTAGAATATTCATCCTTTCAGTTAGCAATCGTGTTTAGATAAGTTAGAAAGTTAATACCGTTATCTAGCCAATTGAATTTTATTATAACCAACGAAAAAAAAATTACAATTTGGATGCCTCCGAATGATTCACCATTATGACATCAAAATACGGTTACTGTGTCCTTTTGACGTACCAAAAGTGTACCATAGTGTATTTGACCCATATTTGACCACACCGGGATCTTCACGGGACCTTCTGGGGATTAAATATGTAAGTGGATAGTTTGATGTTTGGATTATGTGAAGGTTGAGATGAATGAAGAAACTTTAATGATATAAACCTGAAATTCTTTACCATCTCACGTATTCCTTCCTTCTACAGATCCGGGTCCCTTTAAGCGGGTCGTGCAAAAGCATTTGATGGGGCCGTCAAGTTGAGGGCCGCCATTATGGCACTGTCAGTGTATGTAATGGGACCCCCTTCCTGAGACTTCACCTTTAACTTGCCATCAGGCGAGGTGAAGTCATATTGACGTGACCGATATTAAAAAAAAGCTTAGCTGCAAGGATTATGCGGTATTTCGGTTACTTAATAAAATTCTTTACAAAAATATCGCCAAATAATACCCAGCTAGTTAACATAAAAAAACTTAATCTAAATCGAATTACGATTTCAATAACGTCAATTCATTATTCAAAAGAGTATTTCATTCAATCAATTTCGACTCACGAGACCGCTGATTTCAAATCATCAATCACCAATTACATCTATTACGAAACGAAACAGAATTATAATCATCCAATGACAATCCAATGAAAGTTTCAATTTATCAAAAGTCCGCAGTCACCGTGGTTACAACACGATTGTGGTTTAGAACAATATTTTGGTGGTTTAAAAATAATTACGCGGGGTTGCGTAATAAATAAAATTACGTGTGATCGCGTAATTTTATAACATTCTTGTAATAAAATTACGCGATTGTTGTTTGTACGTGATTTACTTGTGTCCGGTTTCGTTTAATTTGTTTATTTGCATTTTCATTGTTTTGTTTTAATTTGGTTGTTTGCGGTTTGGAATAGAGTAATCAATAACAAGACGTACTTTCTGTCTGCTGTCATAACAAATTGATTCTTTTTTCTTGATTGAATTTGAATGATTAATCACTTGAATTTATTTCTAAAAAATCTATAACCCGTTAGGTCAAGAACTCAACTATGCTGATAACCTCCTGTCAAATCAAATGCAACGAAACTCACTGTGGCGCATAATTGATGAGTATCTGGTTTTTTTTTTGTTTCCTCTCATGGTTAATCCACCATGAGGGGGAGTTTATTATATTACGGTTCTTTCTGCAATTTGATACAAAATATTCTGGGGGATTGTGTGAGAATAATATTGAGTGTGTTATGTTAATTTTAGTGAGTTATACACGCTGATTTAACGACTAAGTATGTCGTTTTGGACCGAAATATTTTGGACACAGTTTCGATAAAAGGATCGATTGGAACTATTAATTTTAAAATTCATTAATATTTTTTTATCAAAATTACGAACTATCACAACGCATCCCAAACGACCGCGCAGCACCAGCACCGACAATGGTGGTCAGATGGTCAGGAGGGCATGACGCTACGCAAACTACACGAGTGAAAAAGATCACAGAAAGTAAGTAAACTTTTTTGTTATAACTAGTACAGTAATTTGGACATTTCAAAGTGGTATCAAAATGGTACCTTATGAGTGCGACTGCAATCTCACCAACGTCGAATGAAAACATTACAGAAGTAGGACACGACGGTATCTCCCGTCCGAAATGAGCAGTCTGACTTGGGTAGTACCTTCGCCCTACAGAAGACCGCGGCCATAATAACCATCGAGTTGTGTTCCCGCCGGTAAGTCGGGTAGCCAGAGCTCACTGTACCCCTCCTCCTCCCCGCCCCTTCCTAGCCTTCCCACCCCTTCCCAGCCCTCCTCCCTGCCCTTCAGGGTAGGCAGTGCGTGTGTGACACCCTTAGTGTTGCACACGTTCATAGGCCACGGTGACCGCTTCCCATCAGGTGGGCCGTGTGCTTGTCTGCCACCTAAGTAGTATAAAAAAAAAACATTGCGCCAAAATCTCGCCCGTCAGTTAGCAAATAGGTATACTGGTTCTATCTAATAACAATTCAAAAAAATAGAAAAGCCTTAGTCAATAGCAAAAAATGCTGAAAAACATCCACAAACGTTTTCTTCACAGACAACAAAAAATTGATCAACAAACACACTTGTGCGCCGGCGCCGGTGGCGGCCACAAATCGAATCGTGCGCGTGATCGGAAAACCTCGTTCAGCACGCTTTCCATATCACTTGCAAACCTCTTCCTAACTTTTACTTTCTGTATAATATATCTGGTAGGATCGGATTACCGAAGGTCGATGGACCAGGAAGGCAGTAGTGCTGTAATGGTGATAGTACAGTGATGATCGATAATATTGAAGTACGTGTCTGAATATTCATAGAGATTTCATTTCGTAATGGATGCTGTATCTTTGAATCCGAATGTAATCTCAGGAAAGAGGGTCACCATTACATACTCGTGCCATGTTAACAATGGTGGCACTCAGCTTGACGGCCTCATCAAAAGAGGATTGTAATCGCAGTACCGCGTGGTAGCCAAACGCACGACCCACCTGATGGAAAACGATTACCGTGGCCTATATGGACGTGTGCAACACCAGGGTCGTCACATACGATCCTGTAAAAACCTTCTAATGCCCTTCTTGAAGAAGTTGTTTACTTATAAGTATTTTTATCCGCTTTCAAGAACCCATATTAACTACTAGCTATACTTAGTTTGAGTCTAGATTGTGCAGAAAATGCCATAGAATAGAATACTATAGACTTTCTCTATATTATTAGAATTAGCTAGAAATTATTAAATTATTTTATAATCGCGTAATAAAATACCAATGGCTGTCATGTCGTAACCTTTAAGTAATGCAAGCACTGTTCACTTCCTTTGTTACGTAATGTAATGAAGGGTTTGCTCCTTTAGCTGCATGCGCTGCACGTAGCCGGCGAGCAATGGAACTCATTTTCACTGACCATCGTGACATGAGTTTATTTCTAGGTTCATGTCATAAGCGGTAGCGTTTCTATTTAGGCAAATGTGTTATTGCGTTCAGCAGAAAGGGATCACTCTATTTTATTCAAACACGTAAATAAAAAGACTCAAGTCTACAGTGCCGTGTTACGTACAGTTGCCTGGTAGAAATCGCTAAGCGATAAGTCCACCCTTTGTACAATATAATCATCATCATCATCATATCATCATATCAGCCGAAAGACGTCCACTGCTGGACAAAGGCCTCCCTCAAGGATCTCCACTGCGACCGGTTCTGCGCCTCGCGCATCCAGGGGTTTCCCGCGACCCTTACCAGGTCGTCGGTCCACCTTGTCGGAGGCCTGCCTACACCATAATAATATATTGACCTTGTTTAATTAACATCATAGTCATCCACCTGCCATTGTCCTAATTATCATGTCTTCTCCTCAGCCACGCCCTTCTTTTCCATAATCGTCTTTCAAGCATTCCATCCATCTTTTCTTAGGCCTACCTCTGCCCCTGAAGCCCTCAACATTCATACTTTGAACCTTTTTAACAACATTACTTTCATCTCTTCTTTCAAACAAACAACAAACCTTATTTAATTCACGTGCTAACTATATTGTAAGTCATCTTTCTATCTAGCATAACATAACACATAACAAACTCAAGCCTATATCCCCAAAGGGGTAGGCAGAGGTGCTAGGACCCACATTATGCCAGTTTATGTTTAGGCCCCAATGTAATAGGTGGCGAGCCTATTGCCATTAACCGGGCACTTATAAACCTGCGATAAATACACACATAACTTCGAAAAGCATCGAAAAGTCATTGGTGTGTGCTATGGTGAACCTGGAATCGAACCCGAGACCTCGTCTCAGCAGTCCATTACCCAGACCACTAGGCTTTCTAGGGATAATTCACTGAATAAGTTACGTTTTGATTGAAACTGCCGTCAGTAAACGATGCATCATAGTGTTACATTAAAGTCGATATGGAGTCCTTCTTTCTTCTGTACTCAGAGGAGAACGTGCGAAATCTCCTGTCTGAAAAAAACGTGGGCTATTTTGTGTGATATAAAAAAGTCATTCCGCTTCCACTCCTGACTTGCAACACTTCCCCATTGCGCCATAGCCCCATAACACGTGCATGCAACTGTCATGGTGCATACACCACTACGCGTTACGTCACTATCTACTTTATTATAATGACCATGAATGATTAAATAGTTTAGATTATATGACACGTGTCAAATGTATCGAGAAAGTTAAAAATGTGTTATCAAAAAAAAAAAAAAATACCCCACGTGGTTATAAGTTAAGCACTAATAAATATCTTATTAACTCCTCAACAGTGAAACTATATCAGTATAATAACAATGTTGTGTAACCCGTGCTACGATAGAGTTGCGCGGGCGCAGTGTCATCGGGCAGGCGTCGAACCCACGACCTTCGGGAGAAAGTCGAGAAACTGACATCTAGAATTACTTGAGGGCAGATTGCTTGGATTACGTTATTCGTTTGTTGGTATTGAAGTTGTTATTGCATCTAAAGTCCGTTGGTATTTATGGAGATGTTTTGTTTCATGTTTGCAATGAACTTATGGCGTGGAGCCTTCGACTGTATTATCAGGGGTGGCGGGTTCAAGTCCCTCTTAAGTATTTGAATGCATGAATTTATGTAATATTTGTTTCGCTCCACTGTATTATCAGGGGTCGCGTGTTCGATTCATTCTTAGTGCAAGTATTTGATTGTATGATATTTATCTTTGCTTTGATTTTTTTATGCGTGTTTTGGATTGGCACTTGTTTGAATAAAATCTCCGAGTGCAAATTCAAAACACTCATTACAGGTAATACCAAGCCAACATTACCAGCAAGCAGGTACACCTATTGATTGACGGATGAGATTCAGGTGAAGGTTTTCCTCTCAGTATTGAAAGGTCAGATAGTAGTCGGTCCCATAAAAACCAACGAGGAGCAGGAAGACGACCCAGGCTCGACCCTATTGTTCGACGCCTGAGTCGTCCTGGATCCCCAAAGATCTTGGTGGGACGTTAATTGCGTAGTGGTAGAAGCATTCGACTACACCATTGGAGGTAGCTAGTTCGATTCCCGCTCCGTGCAAATATTTTTTTGTATACTTAAATAATGTATATTTGCACCGGCTTAACTGTACCTATGTATAAATAAATGTAAGTATGTTAATATTTTACAAAAGAAAACGTACCTATCTAATTTAGCTTATTTCAATCTAGGACACAGATGGACACTTAATATAAACTAGTTAGTCTATGCTTACTTTACGTCTAGATAGTGCTGTATACTATATTTCAGACTATTATTATAGGTAACAATAGGTAATAATAAGCTACAGCGTGTAATAATTATGATATGTTATGCCACCGACGTTCATGTCATGTATATAATAACGTTTGCGGTCAAGGCTGTTTCTTATTTATAAGTACTTTTACTTTCTCACGCATCGAGCATACGAGCGACGCGACGGTAAATTATGAGTTTTTCTTGTAAAACAAGTCATATACTTGTCGGAAACAAGATCTATGAACATCTAACAGGCTAAAGAGATCATGGTATACACTGTAATAGGCGTGGGAAGATGGGAATGACACTGTGATTAACCCAAAAAAGACGGCGGAAAATGCACGGGTGAGGACTTGGGCCCGTACTAATAGAATGAAAGAAAAACGTGCACACTTAAAAGGTAAATACATACAATTCATAAACATTGGTAGGTTAATAGAAAGCACACATCACAATGCACCTTGAAGGCGTGCCGAATGGGACCTGGTTGCTGAATCTACCGTCTAGCACCTGGAATGGGATCTCCCATTCCAGGTGCTAGGCGGGTGCCTAGCGCTGATTTTCAACCAGGCCCCCATTGACTCACAGATGCCAATCGGCGTATCACAAAACACACATAGAAAGGTAAATGGTAAGAAAGTCAAAACTGTACGTACATTGAATATTTTTTTTAAAGAATACTTGGGATGTGATCTACAATCGATACCGAAGCCAAAAATATAGTTTTTTAGAATTTCTGTCTGTTTATCTGTTTGTCTGTATGTATGTCCGGGATAAACTCAAAAAGTACTGCATGGATTTACTTCAAATTTGGCACGAATATTATTAAGAAGTCGGGTCAACACATAGGCTACATATTATTATGCTATCACCTACAAGGAACGAGCAGTGAACCTTTATTTCTTCAATGCATTCTGATACGCGATGGCGTAGGCGTAAAATGTACTGATTTTGATGTGGTTTTTTTTATTAGAAAGGTCTTGGTTAGACTCGAAATCTTATGCATATTTGATCACAATCGGCTGATTCCACACGGGCGGAGCCGCGGGCAACAGCTAGTTACATAGTAGTAACATTACCAGAATCAGTAACATTATTTATTACATCTATTTCAATTATCTCAACAATACTTTTATTTATTTCACACTTTTATCCTCCATTAGTGGAAAACTCACATTATAATATATCAGTAAGCTGCAATTCCACACATAATAGCATAACCATACGTAATAACCGAGTGTCGTGTAACGTGTATTATTTAATAGTGTAATTACTATCCACTTATCCGCCTTGGGTTATGAAAGTAATAACTTTATCTGTACAACTATCGTGAGATTATATTATCAAGATTTTAGACACTTAGTTGACTATCCAAGAGTTACTGATATAGCTTCTAAGAACATTTTATTTGTGTGTAATCAAAAATCATAGACCAATCAATTTTATTATGCTATCTTTTGTCATTGGCACAAACACTTAAATAGCATTTTTTTGGATTTTTCGAATTACATGACATAATTCCTCCAAGCCCCTTTCATCATCGAACGACCAGACGTACGGCAACGCGCCACCGGTACATGGTGGATATCCCACTCATACGCACAAAACGTTTTGGCACTACCTTCATCGTGCGTACTGCTAAAGAGTGGAATGCCCTGCCTAAATCTGTATTGCCGGAAGGCTACAACCTGGGAGTCTTCAAGTCTAGAGTGAGCAGGTTACTCTAGGTAAGCGTGCTCCACCGTCGACCAAATCATTACTTACCAACGGGTGAGATTGTGGTTAAACGCGAGCCTATTACCTATAAAAAAATAGCAATCCATTTATGTCCCACTGCTGGGCACAGGTCTCCTCTCCTCTAACGAGAGAGCTGAGAGGGTTTTAGATAATACTGTCGGCCGGGGTGCGAGGGAAACGCCTTATTGGTCACCTTCAATATGAACCTTCGTGAGATTAGCGCGTGCAACCGAACAAACAAACTCTTCAGCTTTTAATTATTAGTGCAGATTATTTGCTTTTAAAATTACGTTTATCATTTTTCAGAATTAAGTAATAAAAATATTCTGAAAGTTATTTTAAATAGTTACTTAAACGCCAAAGTTCACTAACCGAATAGATTTCTGAGTATTGTCATACAAAAACATACACAAACAAAAAGCTACTAAACACGCTATCAAGGAAAACAAAGACAATAGCCATTCAAAAGCGTCTCTCATCTTTTATAACCACACATCTATCATCGCAACATGCAAGAAACGCCGGGAGAAAAGTCTAGTCTTTGTTCATAAGTAGTTGTAATGATATTTATTCTTAGTATCAATTGTCTGCGTGTTTTTGTACTGGACAAGTGTGAAATGACTAGGCTACAATTGATAGTTTTTTGTGAAAATGTGTATTGAAAGCAGTTATATAATGAATTGTTAAAACGCATGCGGAAAAAAGTAGGTATATAGACTGTTATATTGATTTTCAGTTCGTTTAACAATGGAAGTCTGAGTTCGATGCTTGACAAGTAGTTTTTCCATACCTATTTTTCAGAGTTAACGTGCACAATAAGTATAATGTTTTGGGTGTACATAGGAGCCTCCTTTTTCCCGCGCGGAAATCCTCTTGGATACCCACCCGGAGCAGGTTATGTCGGACTCTTACCGACTAAAACCGCACGCCGTCTAGGGTCTTCTGACGCCATGGTGTAAGGTGGCCCATAGAGTATTTCCTTCGCACCCCGGCTTGAACCGGGTCATCTCTGGATTTGTGATGGCCTCCTCGGGTTTGGGAACCACGGTGTTCCCGTTATGCCCCCGGAATAGTTATCCCCTCAGTTCATAGATGAATATTGTCCCAAACTGAGAAAGCCATCAATCGGTATAGTTACAGTTGCCATCAGATAGCAGACAAGGTGAACAAATAATTCTGAACAATTTAAAATGTCAATAACTTCCATTCACTACAAGTTACCATTAATATCTGAACATTCGTTACCTCAATAATATCTCAGCAGACTGATGCTTGTCAATAATTTCTATACAAACAACTAACCAAAAATATCTGAACACTTAGGTCAAGCTCAGATTTCTAAGCCTACCCCATCTGCGTAGATACAATACACTTGACGTTGTAGCTAAGTTTTCAGATATTTTTGGTTAGTAGTTTCTATAGAAATTATTGACAAGCATCTGCTTAGATATTAAAGAGGTAATGAATGTTCAGATATTAATGGTATATTATTGACATTTTAAATTGTTCAGAAGTATTCGGTCACCTTGTCTGCTATAATAATATCTGATGGTGACTGTACAATAATAAATTAGATTAGTTAACTAACGAAATGAAATAAGTTAACTAAAACAACTAAAAGTGACCGATTCCTTGAAAAACTTTCCAATTAAACGCGTTACGCGGTCGTGTTTTGAACGTTGGTTAGACAAAGAGAGCATGAAAATTTTTCAGACTAAATAGGTCAGTACCGATTGACACCACAATAACTGATTGACACCAGTCCAAAATGTCAAAGAAATAGAGACATTAAGTTCACTTGGGAAGTTTGTTTACTATTTAACGCTGACACGGTTTAACCATAGATTTAAACTAGAGTTTACCAGTAGGTAATTAACTAACTAGGAACAGTTAGAATAGTAATCAGTTTCGGAGCAATCCATTTGTTTGTAAACTAAATTGCTATGATCCATACTATAACGGGCTTAAACAGAAACGTATTTGCGTTTAAATATACCTAAGTGAGATATTATCCTTTTGGTTTTTTCATGCGGAAATTCCCACGGATACCACCCACGCCGTCTCAGGTCTAAATTACCGGGATGTAGGGCTACCTAGTACGCATATCCCTTGCACCGAAGCTGACCTCAGGCCATGTACGGTTTGAAGATAGCCCTCTCGACCCCCACAAAAGAGTGGTGGGCGAGCATCGCTCCAACTCGCTGACGGTGGGGTGTAGGGTGACAGGCGGCCGTCCTGTCACCTAACCGTCGCGCGTCGGCGCGCAGACAATCAGTTTGCCCCCCGCTCGCTACCCACTGTGCCCTCTGTTAGTCTGAAGGACACGTGGAGAGCCTCGGAGCAGCCCTCTAGAGTGCCACTCCCGCTCCAGCCGGATTTGCCGCAAGCAGCAGGTGAAGATCCCAGCCCGCACCCAGTGAGATATTGTCCCTGGTCTGCTTTTGATCAACTACGTGACAAGATAAACAACTCCTAATAAATTAACATTGCCTTCATTAATTTTACATTACGAAAAGATTCAGTTTGTGTTGGTTCGTTTGTTGACATTTGGAACGTGAAACCGAACGACCTGGACGTCATGGTAATAATTCAGAGGTCATGGTAAAACTGCAGATACCAATCAAGAAGGGGTGACCCCTAATTTCCTAGGCATTTATAAAAACAACGACGACGGCCTAAAAACCAGTTACGATTCTTTTTTTTATGTCGGAAACGTCAACTTGACTTCACCTCGCCTGATGGTAAGCTGAAGGCAAAGTCTCTGGAATGGGAGTCACCATTGCAAACACCGATAGTGCCAGGGTGGCTCTCAGCTTGACGGCCTCAAAATTTCACTCAGCTGAGCGACAGAGATGGAGCTATATAACACTGTTAGCACCATCTCATATCTGCGAGTCTATTTAGTAACATAGTAGTACAAAAAATACAAAATGTCAAAGCTTTTAGAGAGCTAATAACAAAAATGAAAAACTTATAGATAGTTTCACTTCTAAGATTCAATTAGGAATTTACTTTTTTGCTCTCAAACCAATCTCGCCTGCAATAACACAGAAACATAATAACTATTTGACTATTTTGCCTCGATTGTCCTAATGTACTATGACTATTAGTAATCTAATTAACTTGGCCGGTAATCGAATGGATTGTACTTTACTTGCAACGTGTGAAAGTGCGTCTAATTCATCAGCTAAATTGACTATTTTATAGAAACAAATAAATCTGATTGACTTGAAGCAAAAGGTGTAAGCCACTTAGAACCCGCGTGACAGATAATATCACTCAGGGGTAAAAAGAAGAGTAAGATGAAGTGATTATTTCGGAATCGAAACGACTAAAAGAATATAGTCCCAGGTCCCCATTATACACAGCAGATAAATAGATAGATAGCAGTTGATAGTAGCAACCCTGTAGAATAGGTTGAAGAAATAGTAGTCGTATAGTGGACCAAAACCTGTTGAAGTTTCGGATGTCATGCGATGGTTGGAAATAGCTCTGATGCGCAGTAGACCGTGAAATCGATGCGTTCCAGGATGATGTCTTAGGACTCTTAGGGTAGCCCCACCATTCGGCTTTCTCTTAGGAATTTCCGTTTCCAAAATATACACTAAAGCTCTTTTATAAATGAGAGTTAACACGTACGCGGTGTTGATTCTACAGTAGCGTTTTATTCTCCTTTTTTTTTCAGATACCTATTGTGTCCAGTCATCGAATAAAAAATTGGAAGGAATTATTACTACCAAGTAAAAAGCTTGATTAACTAAAAGAAAAAACCTGTTAATTTGGCCGCAGATTAAATTTAATGCCACCGCTACCGTATTTCGATATCAAAAAGTACAACATCAAATTCATAAAACGAATCAAGACCCAAATAAAAATCATTTAAACAATTAAATAACAGCAACTACACATTTCTGCACAGCCACCAGTTTCTAAAACCCAAATGTTAAATATTAATTGATCACAGAACGGTACGAAACGCGGGCCCGAAGTGGAACGGTGCGAATCGAGAAATTGATCTATTGTGACGTCACGGAGCCCAATGCGCTGGCACTGTTTTTGCACCGCAGCTTTCCTAGCAAACATTTTGAGTTTCGTAATAAATGTAATAGTGACAATGAATTCGATAATTCGGCGTACAACAATGACGGACGGTAAACAAAGAGAAGTGTTTAGTTTTTGTCTGTCAATTCGTCGATAGCAATTTTGTTATCCAATAATGGGCTCGTGGGGTTCAATAATTGAGTATCGGAGTTAACCGGTATTGGAAACAACGGGGGCCAATCACGTGTATTATGATTAAAATTAGCATTCCTCTTTTTTTTTTTTTTTTTATTGGTAATAGGCTCGCGTTTGACCACTTCAAGTCTAGAGTGAATAGGTTTCTTCTAGGCAAGCGTGCTCCACCGTCGACCACATCATCATTTACCAACAGGTGAGATCGTGGTCAAACGCGAGCCTATTACCTACCAATAAAAAAAAAATTTCGTCGTGGCTTATGTACTTATAGAAACCTCCGGGTGTTTTTGTGTGTCTGGTGTGGTAATTCTGTTATTGCCCGCCAATATTACAGCTGCTAGTGCTGATGAGCGTACTCACCTTTTGATTACTTTTTTTTATACTACGTAGGTGGCAGATAAGCACACGGCCCACCTGATGGGAAGCGGTCACCGTGGCCTATGAACGTGTGCAACACTAAAGTGTCACACACGCGCTGCCTACCCTGAAGGGAAAGGAGGAGAACTGGGAAGGGGTGGGGAAGCTAGGAAGGGGAGGGGGAGGAGGGGTACAGTGAGCTCTGGCTACCCTACTTACCGGCGGGAACGCAACACGATGGTTATTATGGGGCAGTGTTCTGTAGGGCGGAGGTACTAACCCAGTCGGACAGCTCATTTCGGACGGGAGATACCGTCGTGTCCTACCCCCTTGTGGCTTATAGAAACCTCCGGGTGTTTTTATCTTTTGTGTGTCTGGCTCTGGTGTGGTAATTCTGTTATTGCCCGCCAATATTACAGCTGCTAGTTGATGAGCGTACTCGCCTATTGATTACTTTTTTTATACTACGTAGGTGGCAGATAAGCACACGGCCCACCTGATGGGAAGCGGTCATCGTGGCCTATGGACGTGTGTAAAATCAGGGGCGTCATACTTGCGCTGCCAGAAGAGGTGGGAAGAGGAGGGATAAAGTGAGCTCTGGCTACCGTACTTACCGGTGGGAACACAACACGACGGTTTCATTTTTGGCCGCGGTGTTCTGTAGGGCAGAGTAGAGGATTTAATCCCGCGATATCGGATCTCGGGATCCCGGTCGTATTTCAGTCCAGGAATTTTTGGGATTAAATCTAATGCATCACGGGATTTTCGGGATTCAATATTTTTTTGTATAAGTCCTCATACTCGACCCCAAGGAGAGTCTCGACACCAAATGCGACAAATTCGTTGTGAGCGCCGGCGCCGGGACAACTAGAAGCTTTTTAAAAGTCAGTTAGAAATTGCTCATTTTTATTTTATAGTTTGTTTATTTTCAAAAATACAAATTATCTGGTGCCCAAAATGTGTTCATTCCTTTTACCATAATACTACTAACCATCTTAGTAAACTTCTGAAACCTGTAATCTTAGGTAGTTTAAAACGATATTCTGTGTAAATATTATTCTTTACTGAGTCAATACAAATGTAAATTAACTACTTTTAACACCGCGTTACGGCGTAAAAGCTAACCGCATAGGATGTCCATGGAGTTCATTTTTGGATGACTATCGGCACCACGAAATTTATTTTTTCGGTCACGTCAATATGACTTCACCTCGCCTGATGGTAAGCTTAAGGTAAATTCTTAGGAGGGGGTTCCCCATTACATATACCGACAGTGTCGTGTTGTCGTCGCAGTTATGCGCAGATATTGGTTCAGACTTCAGACTACGCCAATGTTTTGGTATCTCGTATCTGGATGTAGAAGATTGACTAAACATATATATATATAAGGACTAGCTGTTGCCCGCGGCTCCGCCCGCGTGGATGTCGAAATCCGTTTCAAAAACTATCCTATCTCTCAAGTTGGATCGAACTGCACATGGTGTGCGAATTTTATTATAATCGGTTAAGTGGTTTAGGAGTCCATTGAGGACAAACATTGTGACACGAGATTTATATATATTAAGAAGATAAGATATAGAGAATGGGCAACCCCTAAAGGCCGACCTAGGCGTCCATATTCTAATCAGATCTAGGACGTTTTGGAGAAAGGCCAGGTCAAGAGCAACCGGAATTCGTGTATGAAAACAATTATGTAAGTTGAAGAAGCGAAAGAAGTATGCCAAAATCGTAACAAATGAAAAGATGTTGTCTCTGCCTACCCCAATGGGAGATAGGCGTGATTTATATTATGTATGTATGTACTTATATGTATGTATCTTGATGTTTGTGTTTGGGATGTATGTTATTCAATCACGTACTAACGGGTAAATGGATTTGGCTGAAATTTGGTACAGGCATAGATTATAAGCTAGAATAACACAAGGCTCTTTTTATCCCTGAAATAGGTTCTCATTTGTAGCGGGTACGGGATTTGAACTCCACACGGGCGACTGCGAATAGGCCATTAAGCTCGCAGGCCATGCGCGAAAAAAAGCAAAAATAGTGCGAAAATATCCTGTCAATGAAAACTCATGGCCACTCTATTTCAATTGCCATAATAATTATTACAGTATTTTTGATTAAAACAAGCGACTGAGAGCAAGAATCAGCCGCCATTACAACACTAACCATAGTAATAGATTAATTTTAATTATATATTTATGTAGTCAAACCTATTAATTTGTAATGTGAGTAGACACTTTTGTACTTTTAATGTAGCAAACAAGTATTTTGACGGTAAGTTGTCGACTACGGCTACCAACTTCGTTTGGACAGTCGGACACCACTGCTACCAGAGCGGCAAGTGCTGCTCGAGCCAGGAATGGTCCTCTAGAGGCTCGAAGGCTCTCCACAAGTTCTTCTGACTATCAGAGGATACAGAGGAGAGCAGGCGTGGGGCGGGCTGGTTCTCTGAGCGTAGACGGGTGGTCATATGAGGGCCGCCTGTCATTCTACACCACACCGACAACGATTTGGCGTGGTGCTTGCCCAACACTCTCCATTTTGTGCGTCGAGGGGGCCATCTTAAAACCGTAGATGGCCTGGGGTCAGCTGGGGTATGAGAGAAATGGCTGCTGGGTAACCTTACACCCCTCTAATTGAGATCAGATGCGGCGTGGACCATTATGGGTACCACCATCGATTACCTAATAGTTGTACCAACCTTGGTGGCCGACAGGAGTGATATCCTTGGGGACTTCCGCACGAAAAAAAAGCACTTATTCGTCAAATTAATAACTAAATTCGCTCTTACAGGACCTACAATGCTACACACTTCCTTTGATGGAGGTAGGACACGACGGTATGTCCCGTCCGAAATGAGCTGACCGACTGGGGAAGTACCTCCACCCTACAGAAAACCGCGGCCATAATAACCATCGTGTTGTGTTCCCGCCGGCAAGTAGGGTAGCCAGAGCTCACTGTGTACCTCCCCGCCCCTTCCTAGCCTCCCCACCCTTTCCTATCCCTGGGTAACGCCCTTGGTGTTGCACACGTCCATGGGCCACGCTGACCGCTTCCCATCAGGTGGGCCGTGTAGGTACTTGTCTGTCACCTAAGTGGTAGGTATAAAAAAACACACAGATTGTTGCTTAGGGGGTTTGTAGATATTTTAATTTAAGCTTATTTTAAGCACATTATAGAAAGGAATAATGGCGTTTATGTAAGTGATGGCAGGCTTGACAAGTTGGCTGTCAGATCGGTAGTTATTACGCGATTGTCTACCAGCATTTAAAGGGAAAACCGCTAGTTTGCTACAACGAGCCGATATAAATATTGAGATTGGAAAAGTGAAACTTCGGATTTGTATAATGTCCTATTGCACTTGCACTGTTATTAGTTATACCAAAGACGATATGATAACTATCATAGTCATAAGACGATACGATATATCATAAAACGATATGATAGTTCTGTTATCATCGTCTTCGGTTATACGGTTCATAGTTGTCGCCATGGACATATAAAACTTATGGATATAACGCGTTGACTACAAGAATGTGTCACAAAAATGGCAGCAAGCGTCAAGACCTGGAATTCTTTACCAGCTCAGGTGTTTCTTTCCTCCTACAGTCCCAGGTTCTTTAAGCGGGGCGTGAAAAAGCATTTGATGAAGCCGTCAAGCTGAGGGTCACCATTATAGCATTATTGGTGTTTGTAATGGTGACCCTGAGACTTTAAGCTAAAGGAGCTTACCATCAGGCGAGGTGAAATCATGTTGACGTGACCGATATAAAAGAAATATAAAATTTTGGGTTACAACCTTATTTTTAGAAAAGAATCTTAGATGCTTCAAAGAAAACGAAAGCTTTTTAAATTACATCGAACAACTTCAGCAACCAATAATGGCTTCATAAACTATATTAATCTCGTTAACTAGCTTAAATTGCACTAGGTGTGGGTTAGCGCATATATTTTTACTACAGCGTGGGTTTGAACCCGCGTCCTCACGACCACAACTTGACATTATAATACCACAAAATACCTATTTCTCATCACCGAAATTGACAACGGAGAAAGTCCTTTGGCAATTTTGATTATGTTACTTATTATGAGTATAAGTGGTAGGTAGATATTATGGTTGTAACCAAGGTGGGAATCGTACTTGAATGGCCTTGAACATTATTTCTTTTTTTAAACTTTATTAAGTAAAGAAAGCGGAGGATCGGGTAGTATGGCGCACATAGGGAGAGACCTATGTCCAGCAGTGGACCTCGATAAGCTAATTGATTGATGGATAAGTAGGTAACGTTTTTAACCATTTAAATGACCTCTGTGGCATAGCGGTAAACTGTTCGGCTGCTACATCAGAAGGTCGTGGATTCTGATTCAGTACAAAAATTTGTTTGCAATAATATGTAGCTAATATTATTTGCATGGCTTTGAATTTGTTTAATATCCTACTAATATTATAAACGCGAAAGTTTGTAAGAATGTATGTCTGGATGTCTGGATGTCTGGATGTCTGGATGTATGGATGTATGTTTGTTACTCTGCCACACAAAAACGGCTTAATGGATCTGGCTAAAATTTGGTGCAGAGATAGATTATAGTCTGGAATAACATATAGGCTACTTTTTATACAAGCTAATACCGTGGCTCCGCTCGCAAAGTCGATCGGTCGGGATTTCTAGATATATCTTTGTTACTCTTTCACGTAAAAACGGCTGAATAGATCTGATTGAAATTTGGTAACGAGATAGATTAAAGTGTGGAATAACATATAGGCTACTTTTTATACAAGCTAATACCCGCGACTCCGCTCACGGAGTCGATCAGTCGACCCACGGAGTAGATCAGTCGGGATGTCTGGATGTATGTTTGTTACTCTTTCACGCAAAACCGGCTGAATAGATCGGGTTGAAATTTGGTACAGAGATAGATTATAGTCTGGAATAACATATAGGCTACTTTTTATATAAGCTAATACCGCGGCTCCGCTCGCAAAGTCGATCGGTCGGGATGTCCAAATATTATGTTTGTTGCTATTTCACGTAAAAACGACTGAATGGATCTGGCTGAAATTTGGTACCGAGATAAAGTGTAGTGTGAAATAACATATAGGCTAATTTTTATACACGCTAATACCCGCGGCTTCGCCCATGGAGTTGATCAGTCGGGATATCTGGATGTATGTTTGTTACTCTTTCACGTAAAAACGGCTGAATAGATCGGGTTGAAATTTGGTACAGAGATAGATTATAGTCTGGAGTAATATATAGGCTACTTTTTATACAAGCTAATACCCGCGGCTCTGCCCGTGGGAGTCGATTGGTTGGTAATCGTTTTTTGGTCATATCCCCGGTTCTACTTAACCAAATGCAATCAAACATACGGCAAATTTTATGTAAAACCAAGACCTTTCTAATGAAAAGGCGACATCAAAATTTGTTCAGCAGTTTTTGCGTCCATCACGGTTTGTTCGTGACAAGGATTGCAAAAAAATAGATATTTGTGGTCAACATAACCATGTCTTTTTTTTTCAAATATCGATTATTACAACTAAAAGTACTGTTATAAAGGGATAATTATGATGTCCACACTGTCGCCTTAGGTGAACCCTGTAAAGATGGTGTAAGGTGAAACCAATAAATAAGGAAAAAAAAAACTTTTGGTCATATCTCCAAATTTTAGGTCTGACCAAGAAAACCGCACTAAAATCCGTTTTATCCGAAAGGTTTTGGCTAGACGAGTGGAGACCAGTGGATTGGAGAGTGGAGCGGAGTGGAGAGTGGAGTGGGGAGTGGTGTGGAGAGTGGAGTGGAGATTGAAGTGGAGAGTGGAATGTAGGGTGGAGCCGGGAGAGGGGATTGGACAGTAGAGTGGAGGTGGAGAGTGGAGAGTGGAGTGGAGTGTGGAGTGGAGAGTGGAGTGAACAGCGGAGTGGAAAGTCGAGAGGAGAATCGTTTCATTCAAATAGACTTGGTGGCAATACCGAATTCCACGCGGGCGAAGCCGCGGGCGGAAGCTAGTAATATATAATATTACTATACTGTCGCCTTGGGAAATCCTGTAAAGACAATATATGTAAGAAATAAATAAATAAATAAATAAATAAATAAATAAATAAATAAATAATTAGCTATCTTTGTATTTATAAAAAAGAAGTATCATCAGCATTCCAGAACCCATAATAATAATGTAAGCTAGTAAAGCTTGGGTTCTAGATAGCCCTAATAGTTCTAGAATATCCTAAAATGTTTATTATTATTATTTTTTTTTTTCAAATGCGATAGTACTATTTTGTAAGATAGAAATTCGACATCGGTTCTCACGATAGGGACTCACTTTGGGTACGTTTGCCTGTGCCTATCAACTGGCTATTGCCCTAATCACGAATGTCATTGACCTCACCGGACACTGGGTGAGGACAGGGTCATCATACGCTTACCCTGTTGCCGGCTTTCATCTCAAACTTACTCCTTATCTTCATTTTGCCTATATGGCATTTATGACATTGACTATCATGTGACCTGTCAACCCCAAGAGGAAAGCCTGTGCCAGAGCCTCGTCTATTAATCAGCAGGTGTACCTACCGGCTTTGCCAAACATGTTCACAGAATTTTTGCACATTGGTACATTTTATATTGAGTAGAGTCAAATAGAGTAAATAGATCAGTGTCGTTCTTACCTCGAGGGCTGTAACTGTCACAATTGTCCATCAATATCGTCAATAATACAATTAAAACACAGCAGATAACACGCGTCATCGTCATTATTTTACACGACATTTATCATTACACTCCATCCACGCACAAATCAAGTTATTACGCGTAAATTACCCGATGGTATATATCGACGTCTAACGATTCATAAACGTCACTATTAATCATCGTAACGGCCAATAAAAACGCGGTAAAAGTCTGAGGTTCGATTTTTAAATTTGAAAAAAACGAATGATATAATTTTTGAGACACGTGCGCTCGTGACGGTGTTAGAATTAGAAATGGTCGGAAAAAAGTGAGCTGTGCGCTTGCGTTGTTATTAATGACTAACGATAGTGTTTTTTCTTTTTTCCGTGGTGCGCCGGCGCCTAACTATTGCCCCCACCGGAAAAATAGTGGGAGGTTGTCAACATTTTGTAGGGTTACTTTTGTAGGAAGGAAACTGCATTGACAATAGTTAATTTACGCATTGAGTTGTGTGGAAATTGTGTTGTATACGAATTGTTCGCGTGATTTGATTGTTGTGTAAGTATGAAGTCCGAGAAAGTTACCTTTATGTAAAACCGCAAAGCAAGTGCCGCCTACGAGGTACTTAGGTTAAAAGTTAGGTAACAACCAAAGGTGGGAGACCCCTGCAAAATGGACGAACGACCTAATAAATGTGGCTGGGATGGACTGGATGCGCAAGGCGGAGGATCGGGAGCTATGGCGTACATTGAGAGAGGCCTATGTCCAGCTATGGACTTGCTAATAACTGATAACAATAAATAAATAATATTCAGAGACATTTTTCTCACCGGTACCGGTACTTTTAAACTACGCAGTGGAAAGTTAGTTCGACTTCGATTGTATCCACAGTGGATTCCAAACCACGGATAAGCATTTGGTTAAAGTTTATGCAAATAAATAACATGAAACAATTAGAGATGTTATCTATGTTAACGGTGAATAAATTACTTCCAATAGACCGTCGAGAAGAGATCGTGGAAGAAGAAGAAAAGAAAATATAATCACGTGAATGAGATAAAAAATCATTTATTTTTTCGTAAACGCCTTCATAATTTATAGGTACACAAAACTCATGGATCTGTGTGAATGAACAAAAACTTGTATAAAAATATTTGTTTACACTGAGCGAGGTTCGAATTGATTGAACCCGCTATCCCTGGCGTAGCAGGCGAAAACTCTACCACTATGTAGGTTGCAGAGTCAATTTTTTACCAGTATCAATGGACCTTTGAAGACTGAGGAAGTGTCACATATCCCTATAATAGGCTTACTTAGCATTGTGTCTTGTCATAAACCCTACCAGTTAGTGTCTTTTTAAACGGTTTTATTTAACTTGACCTGTTTGTTTGGGTCAAATCCAGTAATTGAAATTTGACCCCCTTCCAGTTGTCTGATTGGTCTGATATTTGGCAGAAGTCTTTAGTTCTGATGACAATACAATTTAAAACCGTTTAATTTGAAAAATATTTTTTCACAATTTGTTTTATACATATAATTTTCATTAAATCTACGAAAATGTCTACGAAAATTATAGTCTACGAATAAAAATATTTATTCTGTACATGTGAGTTATTTTGTTGTATTATTTATTCTAAAAAGCTATTTATATAAGCTATGAAGCCGGCATGCTGACAAAATGAGCTTGGACACGACGGACGGTATCTCCCGTGCGGAGGAGTTTAAGGATCTTAAACTCCTCTTCTAAAAAATATGTAATTGCGTCATTGTTCAGTTGAATGAGCGAAATGTTTTCAATCAATGTCTATAGAGAGTGAAATGATCGACGCGTGCGCAGCTATCAGATCCAATTCCCAGCAAAGTCGCATCGCAGTCGATGAACGGCCGCTGAAGCGGCAGCACGTGTTGGTGGTTGCTGTTATTATCCTACAACTATTAAAAATGCGAAAGTTTGTGAGTACGGATGGATGTATGGATGTTTATTACCTAGTTTTTAGTCTGGCTGAAATTTGGTCTGGAATAACACATTAGGCTGATTTTTATCCAGGAAGTAAATTCACGTGGGAGACAGGAACGGGATCAGAATTTCCTTTTTTTTTAATCATGATAGGATTACGTTTGACCTCAATCCCCCCTGATGGCAAGTGACGATGTGGTCTACGATGAATCACGCTCGCCTAAAGGAACCTATTCACTCGTGACTTGAATACTCCCAGGTTATAGCTTTCCGAAAACAGACTCCGGCAAGTAATTCCACTCCATAGCCGCCCAATTAGCCGCTTCCTGGCTTTCGCGTGAGCGTATTCGCAGGCAACCGCTAATAATTGATTTATGTGCCTAATCAATTGCCAACAAAATTTTTTTGACGGAACTATCTTTTGTTTGGACTTTATATTCTGCATCCTACCCTGATGGTAAGCTGAAATGAAGTCTACAAAGTAGTGGCCACCATTTCCAGGGATTTCCCCCTAGAACAGTGGTCCTTAGGAGCCAGACGGCCTCGACAGATGATTTTTCACACCCCGCTTAAACCGACTTCTTAAAATCCTAATCGTAAGAAATCTGATTATTTTTTTAATTTGTTTAGGTAGGTACCTACTTACTTATAACTACTTACGAATAGACTATCATGTTATCGTCGAATAATGGATCCCGACTGTCCAGTTGTTATGTTTCTAGACCACAGGACTTCTAACTCTTCTAAGTGCTTGTTTGTTTATTTTTAGTTTTTTTATCAATGTTGTTTAATTTTCTTACTAGCGACATCTATCGCTTTAAGGTCTAACTACGCACACACTACTTGCTTCAAAGATGCGCGCTATCTATTGAGACGTTGACGTATTCAAGTAACTTGACAGATAAATCGAAGCCTGTTCACTTGATAGTTAAGTTTTACCTCGATAGAGGCGCTGCAGTTGCATTCAATTATTGCATTACGGTTATATACAGCTCTCTCTTTCTTTCATAAACTAACACCTGTTGTCAGAAAGAGGTAGAATTAAGCATGTCAATGGAAGAATGGAACATAAACATAACGTAAACATAACTTGTCAGTTGTTGAGCCAAATTCCACGGTGGCGGGTCACAAAGAATTGTTTGGTTTAGTTTTTAATTATAAAAACGTGAATTAATACATCGCAATATTACATAAAAAATATTATGTAGATCTGTGTTTGTTAGTGCAGTGTATTTCTGTGTTTCTTTGTGTAACTTTAGCCTGTTTTCTGTGATATCAATCTGTTGTGGGTAACGGTATTGTGTTGTGCTGTGAACCCAGTGAACCACTGGTTTTGTCTGATTTGAACACACCTTGTAGTTACAATACAAGAAGCTCGTTTTTGTGGACAAAAGTTACAGGATGCAACGTTACATGTGATTTTTGAATGACCTTATTGCTGTGAGTAACCTACATAATCATAATAGCTATACATACTTTATTTACATAAATAAACTATTATACCTACACGTACTGTTACGAAGTTCCGTCATTCTCGGTCAAATAACTCAAATAAGATTTTTTTTTCTTTATAGAAGTTTTAATTAAACCACAGATTACCACAGGCACCATGATTATTAATTTTTAATTTCGCTCCAAAAATATTTGAATTTGGAATGTCTTGATAGTTCTTTTAAAGTTTTCTTATTGGTTTTCAAAGAAGTTTTTAACTTTCCAACAGGATATTAGGGTCAATATTTCTCACCTATGATTCATGAACATAACTTAGCAGACTTGAGAGTTAAGCAAGCGGCGACCTTGTTGCAAAACTCGCAAAGGTCCCCATTTGCCATTCTCCGTTGGTTTGTCACGCACGTTATTTTATAATATTACTACACAGAATAAATCTAAATAATTCGTAAATATATTCATCGCTAAATGCTTGACGAGTATAATTATGACGACTTTGGGCGGCGACGGCAGCTGTATTGAGCGCAGTAACTCTCGTAAAAGCCTGGTTCTTGCGGGAGCGACTGTCGCTTAACCTCCCAACCCCACGAGGAAAGCTCACACCAGCCAATCATCGAACGGGAGGTCCGTTGATCGGCAGGTCTAATAGTTGGCTAGTGAGGTTGGACCCGAATCGCAAACTAGGGGTACCTAATAATAATTATGCTCTATACATGCTCTATAGGTACTGTCAACATCATTATACCTACCTACCTTTTTAGGGTTCCGTAGCCGAATGGCAAAAACCGGAACCCTTTTAGATTCGTCATGTCTGTCTGTCTGCCACAGTCACTTTTCTCCGAAACTATAAGGTCTATGCTGTTGAAACATAAGTAGACGTATTCTGTATTCTGCATTAAGAATTTCACACAAAAAAAAACAATACATTTTGGGGGTAATACCACGTAATACTTAAAATATCGTGCGGAAATGCCCACGGATACCACCTCCGTCAGCCATCGGAGGTGGTTATGTCGGAATCAAACCGACTAAAACCGCAAGCCGTCTCGAGTCTCAACCAGGGTGTAAGGTTACCCCAGCTGACCCCGACCATCTATGCTTTTAAAATGGCGTCTTCGACCATCCCGAAAGGAGAGTAGGATGAGCATCCTCAGGGTGAATTTTCAGTAGCTCGAGGTTTATTTGTTGTTCTTGATTGGTAATCGGCTTTTCTGGGAGCGACTGCCGAGAGTAGTGTGCTCCAGCCCCGTTCATTGAATATTTTAGGTGTACCAGTTAGAAAGTGAGGCTAACTTAGGTACCTAGACCACAACTGTAGAGTAGCATTATGAAGCTCTCCTCTAATAACACTAAATAATAATAATGCTACAAAAATTATTCGCGTATCAAAAACGCATTACGTATAATTGCTAATGTTCCTTCACGGCCATTTTTCTTTATTCCAAACTAGCGACCCGCCCCGGCTTCGCACGGGTGAAATGCTGATACTAAATTAAATACACTACAGAAATGCATGTATTATACATATAAACCTTCCTCTTGAATCACTCTATCTATTGGAAAAAACCGCATCAAAATCCGTTGCGTAGTTTTAAAGATTTAAGCGCACATAGGGATATAGGAACAGAAAAGGCGACTTTGTTTTATACTATGTAGTGATTGTCCATTTGAATATCTATGCAGTTAATTTTTATCTCAAGCCTGTTGTGTTGTATCTCTTCAGGAGGGGGAAACGGTGACGTAATGAAATTTAAATGTTGCCTGTTGATGAGCATAATGTTCATCATCAAACTAAGGTAAGTCGGTAGATTAGTGGTAAAAAAGTCGGTCGTACGACCTTGAGGTCACAGGTTCTTATCCTGACACTACCAACGTGTACTCACTTGCTTTGGCCGCTGAGACTATGCGTTCCTGACACATGTCAATTCGTCATGACTAGTTATGTACAATAAATAACTTGTACCTAGAACCGTTCTCTAAACCTGTTCCCAACTTACAATAACATAATAATAATCACAGTCAGCAATTGTGACAACGTCATTTCATTTTAATATTCATTTTATTCTAATTTGACTATCTATCCGCCCTATTTGTTTTTCCAATTTTATATTTTTAATTTTGTTTCATTCTTATTTAATTTTATGTGATTATTAATTGTAATGATGGGTTATTGCCTGAAATAATAATAAAAAATCATATTCATTTCATTCATTATAAAAATATGATTCATTCTTTCTATTAGCTTGGGTAGGGGCTTATTACAAAATTACATATTTTTTTTACATTAACACACATTAACAAAAATACAAAATAACGTTCTATTTTATATTTTGCAACCAACAGATTATTATTATTAAGATTACTAAAATACGCGGTTACAATTGCCTTGTTATTTTGTCTCATCACTATGAAAGCCGTATGAAAGCGAACATTTGACATAACCTTGAAACACCGCAGTTTGACGTGTATGACTTTTAAAAACTATTGATTTTATATTTTTAATTAATTAATTGTTAATCATTTTAGCCCAAAATTAATCTGTGTATTGTAAATTGGCACAGTAATTAAATTTTTAATGTTATCACTCGTTAATAAGGTCAATAAACGATATTTAAAATTTTGCCGTAAATTATATACCAGTTCAAAGTTACATCGCCCGTTCGCTCACAACCTGTCAGGAACGCATTCTTTCAGCGATTCTATAATAGCTTAACTGTGCTGGTTAACAGGAATACCAACAATTTCGGTTACTAGAAATCTTATAAAAAATTAAAAAAGAAAATCTTCGTAGCGATCTCCCAGTTAGTTACTTACGATGCGGAGCCTGCTTATTGTTTTTGATAGGAATGTCGAATTCTCCGAGAGCGACTGCCGTCTGATCTGTTAACCCTTTTTCCGTACGGAAATCCTCATGGATAAACCCCCCGACGCTATGCCGCCGCCGCGCGCCGGCTAGAATATTCTGACAACAGGGTGTAAGGTGGCCCATAGAGCATTTCCCTCACACTCCAGCTTGAGCAAAAAACGCGATAAAAACTTGTTTTTGTCTTCTTTCTAACCGAAATCACACGTTTTGTATACAAACCGTTACTCGGACCGCAGCTACTAAGTGATAGGTAATGTGATCGATGATGGAGCACAATTGTCTAGAAGCAACCTATTCATTACAATATCATTTTCTGAACCGTTTTCCCAACTCAGTTGGGGTCGGCTTTCCGGTCTAACTGTGATGCGGCTGAACTTCGATATTTTCCGTGGAGCGACTGCTATCTGACCTCCACAACCAATGGTCATTATGACCAATGGCGATATCGAAGTTCCAAGTTAGACTAGTTGGACTTTTGAGGGCTCCAACTACCCGTAACGACTGCCATAGATGTTTATATGGCAACCGGGACCGACGGCTTAACGTGCTCTCCGAGGCACTAATAAACCTGCGATAAATACACCTATTCATTACAATAATAAGCTTGAAATTCAGTCCACCTAAATACGAACAAGAATGTACGGCCACTTTCTTCAGGCGGCCCGCCAAACTGGTTCTGTCCCAGTGTATAGCCAACAATGAAGCCTTTTGATGCTGTATGCTCTACCTACATGGCTGCACTGTGTGGAGATTAGTTCCAACTTTCCCTGTAAACTAGTAAGTACTTACTTACAAGTCTAATACTTACGTACACTTTTTAATAAACCTGGAAGTGTGTAAGATACGATACGAGTCGGACTTGCGCGCGAAAGGTTCCGTATTTTTTTTAAATATCGGATACGTCAACATGACTTTACTTGAGTGACATAACTTGGGTTAAATTTTTATTATAACGTTTTTTACCCGACTGCCAAGAAGGGTTATGTTTTTTTTTATACCTTTATTTATATTGACACGAGACAAAAATCTACATTCATCCATATTTAGTCTTAAGAAATCTATGTGTCTGACGTCTGAAAATACAGCAGTGGAGCTCAGACTAGCAGTGGAGTTTGTTGCGCCGTTTCTTCTCCACTAATGCCTAGGAAGCGGTGGTAAACTTAGTAACTTAGTATTATGTAGTTATTGACGTCAAAAAGATGTAATTACGTTGCACTATTTTGAAAATAAAGAAAATAAATAAAATAAAAGTGCTACAGTGGTGGCACTCAGCTTGACGACCTCATCAAATGCTTTTTCACACCCTGCTTAAAGGATCCGGGACTGTAGGAGGAAAGACACACATGCGCTGGTAAAGAATTCCAAGTCTTTATGGTACGGCAAAGAAAAGGCACCGAACCGCTTGCTTCTTGATGAAATTGATTGCACTGTGTGAGGGTGATACCTCAGCCTGCCACGCGTAGTTCTGGTATAGGAAAGGAGAGGGTCCGTATACGGCGAAACGGCAAAAAACACGTTTGTTGTATGAGAGCCCCCATTAAGTAGGTATAATATACCTACCTAATGTTTATTAGAATTTATTTACTTTATTTCTTTTAATGTATGTATCTAATAGAGTCCCGTTTTTGCCCTTTGAGTACGGAACCCTAAAAATAATGTTTGTTTGCTTGTCTTACGTACTGTCAGTATAAAAAGTTGATTTTCATATATCCAGAGTGTCAAAGTACATTTCAAAAGTGAGTACAAAATCACCTAGACGTGATGATCAAGTTTTGACGCCGACTGTACTTTGTCAAATCATTGCTTGCGCTAGCGTGAAGTTTATGCACATAATACAGTTATTGGACCCGGCTACTGAAGGTGGCGTAATCAGATTTAAAAAGAATTTTAACTATACCCCGATTTTTAATTCTAGGCAAGAAAATGACAACTGCAACTGTCACTGATACAAAAAAGTGTGACCCGCTACAATAGTGATGTTCGGCAATCAATAGACTAGATATTTTAGTCATTCTTTTTTTTTATCAGTGAATGAACCTCTTTGCAGTTTATGCTCGCCTAGTACATTACACGACGGAAATATTTTTTATAGAATACTAGCTGTGTCCCGCGGCTTCGCCCGTGGCATACTTTATCCCCGTGGCAGGATAAAAAGTATCCTATGTCCTTCTGCTAGTTCTAAGCTACCTCCCCATCAATTTTCAGCCAAATCGGTCCAGCCGTTCTCTAGTTTTAGCGAGACTAACGAACAGCAATTGATTTTATATAATACTAGCTGTTGCCCGCGGCTTCGCTCGCGTGGAAGTCGCTTATTGCATCCACTCCCACTCCTGCTCCAGCTCCTACTCCCACTCCCACTCCCAGCCCCGCTCCCGCTCCCACTCACACTCACACTCCCATGCCCACTCCCACGCCCACCCCCACGCACACTCCCACTCTCACTGCCACACACACTCCCACTCTCACCCACACTCCCACTCCCACGCATACTCCCATTCCCACTCCCACCCCCGCTCTCGCTTCCACTCACACTTCCACCCCCACTCCCACTCACAATCCAACCCCCACGCACACTCCCACTCTCAATCCCACGCACAATTCCACTCCCACGCACACTACCACTCTCACGCACACTCTCACTCCCACTTCCACCCCGCTCCCGCTCCCGCTCCCACTCACACTCCCACCCCCACACTCACTCACACTCCCGCCCCCACGCACACTCCCACTCCCACGCATACTCCCACTCCCACGTACACTCCTACTCCCACTCCCACCCCCGCTCCCGCTCCCACTCCCACCCCCACCCCCACTCCCACTCAAATCAAAATCCCTAAAACTAATAACACCACTATCCACTAATCTTACTTGACTCCCACTCATAATTAACCTACTCATAAAAAAACATAATTTCATTTAAATAATTTATTTATTTATTTGATATTTATGCACTACACAATGTTAATTACAATTAAAATGGGAGGTGGAAAGAATAGTACAAATTATTATTATATATTTCACCATTTAATTTGTATAGTACTTAGTGTGATGTGGTTCATACACGTGGGTTCATATGATTATACTATTGTACGTCTTCTTATCAGACATGCTACGGTGTACGGTGATACTTTTATGTAATTGACAACATCTTCTATTTGTGACCTTATGAATTTTGAATTTTGAATTTTGAACTGTGGGTGACGTAACCTACGACAAACTTATTATTTGCGGTTGGTACAGTAATCGGGTCTAGGAATTGAACCGCAAAATTAAATTTGTCTTTTATTGTATGTACTTTTCCGGGATAAAAAGTATCCAGTGTGCTGCCCAGGATATTGAAGAATAATTATACCAAGTTTCATCGTAATCGAACCGGTAGTTTTTGCGTGATGCCTGAACAAACAGACAGACAGACAGACAGACAGACAGACAGACAAAAATTTTTTTAATCACATATTTGGGTTCAGTATCGGTCTAGTAACACCCCCTGCTATTTATTTTTTTGATATTTTCAATGTACAGAATTTTCACTTCTACAGATTTATTATAAGTATAGATATAGATATAGATTTAATTACTTACTGTGTATGTTTTCTGTTTAATTACCGTAAATTACATATTTTTATATATAGAAAAAAAAATATTTATATATTTAATAAAAGAATTATAATCTCGACTCACGACTAACTTATAATTGGAAAACTCGATTCAACCACATCACTATTTATTTGATACAAAAAACCTGCAACACTGCAAATGTCATTTTCTTGCCTAGAATTAAAAATCGGGGTATAGGTAGATATTTCCGTGACGTCATTTTCTGAAGTCGGTTAAAAAACAACAGAGCAAGTTAAATTAAAGCTTTGTAACAACTAGTAGTGTGATGTTGACCTCAATGACTTCTCTCCGAGAGTTCAACAACGAGCCACTGTGTGCATATCTGTCTGTCTGTTTGCACAAAACGACGTGAAACCAGTTATGAGCGCTGGCGTGAATCACTTTGAGTATAGTACTGTATCAATATTGATCCACCAACCCGCATTAGGCCAGCGTGTGTGGATTAAGATCTAAACTCTCAGCTCTCTCGTTAGAGGAGAGGAGACCCGTGCCCAGCAGTGGGACATAAATGGGTTGCTATCAATATTGCTTGATCAACTGTCTGTAACTGTTAAAAAACGAAATCGCGGGCAGAGCTAGTTATGTTACCAAAGAAAAATTGAAATGGGACCCCATGGGAAGGCCAGCTATCAAATAAAAAAAGAATCATCAAAATCGGGAAAGTTCAAAGAACAAACATAAAAAATTACAATCGATTTCAGAACCTCCTCCTTTTTGAAGTCGGTTAAAAAATGGTCAGAATGATTTTGCCGTGGTTTAATTATAACGGTGATGTTGGGCGACAAACCGAGAGTGTTATATCGCATCGACCGAGTTTCGGTTGGAGTAAGATGCCTGCATAATTAGCGAGCTAGGTATCAAACCGGTATCTGTTGGCTGTTTAGAAGCTCGTTACACTTTGAATTTTCTTGATAGCAACCCATTTATGTCCCACTGCTGGGCACGGGTCTCCTCTCCTCTAACGAGAGAGCTGAGAGGGTTTAGAGCTTAATCCACACACGCTGGCCTAATGCGGGTTGGTGGATCGGACATGTCCTTAGAATTTCTTCTAGGACACGCGGGTTTCCTCACGATGTTTTTCCTTCACCGTCAGCAGATGGTTTATCCAAGTGATTAGTACATTATAAATTCAACAAAGTGAAATTCACATTGGTACTGTCCGGCCTAATTCGAACTCGCGTCCTATATCCATTCAGCTACCATCGCTTTTCTTACGAAAGAATAACTTGATGGTGTGAGTCATTATTGAGTTTACCGGAATACCATAATCTATGATAAGATTGTAGAAAGAGAGGCGGAAGTTTTGCGAGTTAGTTTTCTGTATCTAGGGTAAGCACAGAGCTAATATATTATAGGTATTATCTTTTATTTTTTCTGGGGGTTCTTTTATTATTTCTTCGGCATCTTATAACTTGTTAAAAAAATTCTTACACCATTTCAAAGATAGAAAGGTTGGACAAATATTAGGCTAATACATTATGTGCGAATAACGATGACTTGGCTAGGTACTTGAGTTAACAAGAAAACTCATTATACTGAAGCGAAGCGGGAAGTCAGAGATCCACTCTCACGCTCCTTCTTTTATCGGCTTGTTTTAACTTTTATGGGAACAACTGAAAACATAAGGAAGAAAAACATTTAAGTATTCAGATACCTTAAACAGCATCGTTAACCAGAATGCAATAAAAGCGGGGTAAGCAGAAATAAAACAGCCGTATGACACGTTTTCAGTGACCTCACGTCTCAGCTATTTGGTTAGAAGTGATGTTATCCACGAACATCTCGATTCATACCTTTTGTGAAACAGGTTTTTGCCTTTAATCGGTGAATACCGATTTGTACGGTTACCGGCTTATTGCCAAGGTTGTGGTTTGTATGGAAAGTTTAGAATTTACTGTTTTAGGGCAAAACTTTACTGAATAACTAATTCGAAAGGCTTATTCATAGATTAAAGATTCCATCCGACAGTGGAATATAGAGGTGGGTAGGTTAGTTATTGTAATTCTAACTGTTGCCCACGAATAACATTTTTTCCCCGGTTTACAGGAGGATTTAGGAATCGATACGTTTTCACTCATACAGATTCTTCCCTGAAAAGGTAACCTGTACTGCGCGTCTTTTTTATAATAATAAATATTTATTTCGCCTTAAGAAAACAATAAAACAAAGGCACACGAAAAAATAGTGACATAAACCTAAATATTTTGCAAGGAGCTAAGGAAACGAATAGATTAGGTCGACCTATCACATCCAAGCTAATCGTCGGTGTACGATGCGCGCGCCGCGGCGGTATCACGAGCTGGAGTGTGAATGGTCGATCTTTTTTATTTCTTAGCGATTTAGAGTTGTGACACTTGTCTAAGGGCCCAGGCCTCCATCTAAGATGTGCTTAAGGTGAGCGCAAAAACAAGCTAATCGTGTCGATACATACCTATGATTTTGAATTTTGCCTTACGCCTCATGCCTCAATGGTCTTATCTATTATAATCTACGGCTACTAGAAATTGTATGGACCTACCCTTAGACTAAAAATTCTTTGGACCTACCTATTTACTTTTTAAACATTTAAAACTGTATGTTTAAACCAACAACTTTCAAAATACACCAGCGCGTCCAATCATCGAATACCTGCTCTCGCAAGGTCGCCAAGATTCTCACTGTTGAGTATTAATAAATACTAAATTGTATTCTGTCCGTGAATTATTCAATGAATTAAGTGAATTAAATTTTACAGCGTTACTACACTTCCTTAGATTGTTTCACACAATCATTTTTATTACAACAGTTGCTTGTAATACACACATTGATGAGATGAGAGATCGCATTATCCAAGCGGCAATCCTCACTCACTCTTTGGAGTCCAGAGTCCACTTCACCTTGTAATATGTTGAAAGTGGATGTCAGGAAGATCACTTTCCATGTGTATAACTTGTGTAGTTTGACACTACACAAGTTGGGTGTACACTGGAACATGGAAAGTGCTAAGTTGCACTTTTGCTTATAAGGCAATGGTCACCTTTCCTCTCCTCCCCTCTATAACCCCCTTTCCTAAGACTGTAGCTTTAGCTTACCATCAGGCGAGGTGAAGACAATCGATGTGACCGATATAAAAAAAAAATACCATGGTGGTACCAAGAGAATTTTTTCCCCGACAAATTAAGTGGATTCTCACATTCTATACGCCTGACTCATGCTGTTCACCCCGAAAGGCGTGAAGCGTGAACATTATAATACTTATAAAACTTAATTTTCAGTATAATATCCGTTACATGGAGTTGCACTCGTTAATGACGTAATTATTTACCACAATGGTTGTTAATGTTATTGCTGTTACATAACGATTGGTACGGTTCAATGTTATCGTTAACGCGTTGTACCATTGTGTTAAAACTTACTGAATAACCGACTGATTTTTTTGACGTGACAACGTCTTATAAATTGGTTTGCCGGGTGACACTTCAAGAAACTGCGTTACGCTCCGCTCACGTTATGCGCTCACAATGAGAGCGAGTGAGAGGCACGCGTCCTTTCCACTTGGGCATGGTTAGCCCGCCTAAGAGCGAGAGAGACAGACATAAAGATTATTTTACCACTCAAAGTCGTTGTCACGTAAAACTTTCGCCCGTATACCGACTTTACAGGCAACCAATTTTTTTCTACTATCCTAGTAGCTAACAAGAAAAGCTTGCAACACCATAATGTAGTGTAGGTGTCAGTAGCACGTCTACATAAAGATATCGGTCAAAATCTTGAATGAAAGTCGGCTTAGTGGGGATAAGTTCTCGCATAATACCTATTATGTGCACAAGCGAGCGAAAATATTGACCAATGACGGAGTCCTTTGAGCCTGTGATTGGTTAATCGCGTGCTTCCTTAGTTGCGCATCACAAAACTTACAAAGCTCTTTCTGCGCAGCTAGATTAGATAGATGATAGATTTGTCAAGATGTCTGTTGGTCGCCCGAAACTCCCGATACGCCCGATCCTACCCTGCCTTCATAATATGAAAGACTATTAGATTAGAATTTGCCCGCTGCTTCCGCTGCGTGTAAACTTGCAGTGTCTAAATAATAGACTGAGGGACGAGCAGGAACCTCAAATATTTGAGAGCATACCGTGTAACTAGCGATTTATGTTTAATTCATAAGATGTTCATACAATTTGTTACTACCTAATGTCGATTCTTTTACATGTAACACGCGAAAAAATAGTAGAAATTAGTTTGAAACGTGACAACACCTTTCTAAAGAACATGTTATAAGTTACCAAACTGTCCCTCGTGGTTTTAAATTTTTAATCGAATTCAAAAAAGGAGGAGGGTCTCAATTGGACTGTATTTTTTTGTGTTTGTAACATCAAAACTGACGGTTCTTTTTTTTTATAGTTGGGCGCTTGGGGTTATTAAGATTTTAATATTTTTTTTCCTGACCCTAATTCTTTTTCCAAAATTAAAATAGCCCAAGTTAGGTACTCCTTGTTATATCAGCAAAGTTAATTTATAAACAGAGGTATGTTTCGTATAACGGAATAATATTATGAATACTTCAAGTGTCCATATTTAATTGATTCACTGGATACCTACTTCCTTGTCGATTAAATAAAATTTGAGACATGTTTTGCCTAGTATCCTAATAAGCCAATATGTGTACGTGTTTTATTTTCTATTAAGGCAATACATATAAAAGCAGAACGTGGGTTGGCAATCATACTACGAGTATAATAAGAGCAGATTTCATGATAGATACTATTACATACATAATATTCACACGTTTTTCCCACCGGGGCGGGGTAGGTAAAGTCAACAGCCCGCCATCGGACAGTCTTTACACCATAAGCTTACACTCTAAACATACCTCTTTGAACCACCTGTTACACTGTCATTAAAAAAACATGGTTACCAAAGTGCGCGCTGAAAGTCCGAAGTCGGTATGTCATCATTTAACACGTATCTACTCGACATGACCTGAATAAACCAATGTAATCCCAAACTGAACAGCAGAGGCTTTGTCCGAACACTTTCTTCGTTTCCTCTGCCTATTATGAAACAAACAATACTTGTCTATGGTCCGTGACAACTAGAATGGAGCGTCGAAGCCAATTGCACAATGAAGTGAAATTTTATGAGTTTTAAATAGTTTTTCACAAATAGGTACATACTTTAAGTATAAGCTGGGATTTGGAAACAAAAATGAAAAGACTGAGCGTATTAAGCATAACATAGTCATTGATACCTCTGAAGGGTTAGACGAGTACGCTTCTGCCTAGCGCCTAGACAGAAGCGTACCTACCCGCCTACCTCTTGTGTAGTGTCAATTTAGTAGGCTAGGCCCTGTGCCACTTAATTGATATGATGTACAAAGTATGGTAGTCCATTATTTGGCCATTTTTTTTTCTCACATAACATTGATAATACAAAATACTTATGGCAGTCCATAATTTGGCCATTTTTGTTCCCACATAATAGAAGGTCAAAGCTGTCGATACTCCACCTAGGGTCGGGTGCTATGGCGAACATTGCGAAAGGCCTATTTCCAGCAGTACCTACCCCTATATCATGGTCGAACTAGAGTTGGCAGCGCGAGTCAAGTCAAAGTCAAAGTGACGTCACGCCCTTGGTGTTACCGACGTCCATAGGCCACGGTAACCGTTTCTCATCAGGTGGACTGTATGCTTTTCAGACATTTGAATGGCAAGGAAAATAATTGTGGTCTATTCACATAAGAACTGTAAGAAAAATCCTTGAAGTCTGTGTCAAAACAACGTCTGCTAATGTTTAATGAAATTAAAGTTGACAATGCACTAACCAGCACTGGCGATAATTAATTGTTTAATCTTATACAAATACATGTTCTATCAGATTCGCACGTTTGTTTAACAAGCAGGTCACCTGCTTCCCACCATTGTGGCGGCTATAAACACGACTATAATATACCCTTGTTTTCATAATAAAGTATATTAAGACATAACATTATTGTTGGATATGTTAACGACTTAGACTAACGATTCGATTCATCTCTGTACAGTTTAGACTTAAAATCCGAACAACTGGGCCCGTAGACAAGTGTCATAAGTCTAAATCGCTAAGGAAACGAATAGATTACGTCGGCCAATCACACTATTGGATGTGATTGGTCGACCTAATCTATTCGTTTCCTTAGCGATTTACGCTATGACACATGTCTACGGGGGCTGAACATTCATAGATATTCCCCGACGTCCTCTTCTGGGTGAGGCGGGAATAAAATTTGAATTTCGAATATAAAACTAAACGCGCCTATTCTGCGTCCGTCCCGATCCAAATTCAAACTGAATTCCCGCCTCAAATTTGAATCGGGACATTTTCTCGCCGTTTTTATTACTGTTACCTACCTACTCACTCTACACTACAGCAACCAGTCTCGATATTACATGTAAATATGTAGAAGTTAATACCTAACTACTTTCAAGTTATCGTTTCCTAGTAAATTGGCTAAGGTGGTAATAGATAGGCTTCCTGCTTCAAGAGTCACGTCAACTCACTGGTTTATGTCACAAATATTACAGAATTATCTACACCTAGTTTGTTTCTGAATTATATAAGTAACCAATTTTATCAAAAACTACCTGGTTTTAATTTGCATTTAACCCCCTTAGGGATACAATTTCTAAGAATCCCTGTATGAATGCAACATAAAAAGAAACAAATGTCAAAAATCCAATGTTTGGACCCGCGCCGTAAGCGTGCCTCTTTTCTTTGCTGTACCTACCATAAAGACTTGGAATTCTTTACCAGCGCATGTGTTTCCGTCCCGGGTCTTTTAAGCGGGGCGTGAAAAAGCATTAATTCATGAGGCCGTCAAGCTGAGGACGCCATACTGAGGCTGCAGATCAAACAGTGAACCTCCTTTTGAAGTCGTTTAAAAAAGTAGTTTCATTCGGAAGTTTTAAATCGATAATATTCACCTTTTTAGTCGGATAACTCGGATAGGCCTTCGCTTGAATGTGGTCAAACTTCCAAAACTTGTTTACATACATACTAAAGAACATAAAAGCGCTAAAACCGTGTTAATTAAACACCGAGTTTAATTACGTCATAAGCCCAGTTGCATACAAAATAGAAATGTATTACGAATGCTCTTTCATAAATTCATTCATAATTATGTGCATAATATCACTAGTAGCCACTACGAGATGTTAGAAGAAATAAATAATACTTACTTAACCAAAAATATTAATTAGGTACGAGCAGTTGCCCGCAACTCCGCTCGCGTGAAATTCGGTTCCCGCTGCCGTGACCAACGGGAACCTGATCCCGGCATAAAAAGTGGCCTATACCTACGTTATCCCAGATTATTAATGTTAGAGAATTAGCAAAAATAAATAATTGAAACCAGCAGTTCCTGAGGTGTTCAACTAAACAAACAAACTAAGACTAGGCTAAAAAGGGACTGTCTTACTCAACATTCTTGTACGTTTTTTTATTTGTCTCAAATAGCAACAGTCTCCTAAACCACTGAACGAAAAACAATATGTATTTAATGAATCCTATTCTTAATATTATTTTATAAGCTCACTTTCTGAGACGCAATAAAATAACTATACGTACTGATGAGATTACTTCACCCCATCATTATCAGGTACAGCACTATAATTATTACAATCAATCACGTATGTCTGACATAATAACGAAGTCGTTATAATAAACTTATTTATTTGTTATATTATTATTGATACGTCACGTTTTGAATAGTGCAACGTAGTATTAATAATTGAAACGAAAATTTGTTCGCAATCGCAACAAATGTGAACAACATTTTATTTTAACGGTCTCGTTAAAATGACTTCACCTCGCTGAGTCGGATCTGGGTGTTTCTTTGTAAATACATAGGTACGCATTAGACATAGAACCCAGACATACAGATATTTGCACTGAGCGGGTATCAAACCCGCGACCCGTATACACTACCGCTATGCCACAGAGGCCGTCAAAATGACGTGACCGACATAAAAAAACCAAACCAAATCTAAATCTTCTTTTCAACCTAGCGTTAATCCCAGTCGTATCCAAAGCTTTCACCTCGTAGTCTGGGGTCCGCTTTACCAGTCTTAACTGCGGATTTGGCTGAACCTCGATATTTTCCGTGTAGCGACTGCCATCTGACCTTTACAACTCAATGGTGACATTAGGCGATATCGAAGCATTGCAGCTAGACCGTTGTTGTTGGACTTTTAAGGGCTCCAACTACCCGTAACGACTGCCATAGTCAAGAAACTAGTCACCATAAATACCAACGAAGCCTCAATCTCAGATTGATTACCCAGTCGTGCAGTATTGCGGTTGACCTGCTCCAACCATTGTCCGTTACACCATCGCGATTACCTACAGACACCTTACCACGATCATCTTATAGCAATTTAAAAACGATACAGTTAAACTCAGGAGAGATAGAGCTATGCACATTGTATAGCTCCATCTCTCTCCGTAATGTGAACTGCATCGCTTTGAGAGTGTCGTGGTAAGGTCACACAGTTACTGAGCTATAATAACTTAGCTGGCGGCTCGACTGTGTAATATCAAAACCCAGTATCTGCATAACTTTTCGAACTTTGATAGCGTGCCGTTTTAAAAATACTAATCGTTCTTGTAAATACATAATGGCTAGTGGTATTATACAGATATGATTTTTGCACGTACCAACGTGGAGGGTGGTTTATAAGGCCGAAAATGCAAAAGACGCTCGTTTCTTTAAATGTACCAGATACTAGGTTTTTAAATTGGACAGCTGGACTACCGCTGTGTGCGACTGTCGACATGGAACTATTCTAATCGTAAATACATGTTTTATTGCGATGATGATGAATTTGATGAACATAATAAAATTGCGTTTTACCGGTGGTTTTACGTCGATTTGGTTGGGTTAAAGTAGGTTTAGGTGGCAGATTTAGGCACATCCGACAAAGTGCGGCTTTGAAGCGATTCCTCTTGTAGAATGTCACTTTGTCTAGGTTTTCTGAACTACAGACCAGTACGTCCGTGACCATGGCTCCGTGCGTCAGAGCTCACTGTGCCACTGTGCACCTCCTCCCCCAGCCCTTCCTAGCCTCCCCGCCCCTTCCCAGCCCTCCCCCATCCCTTCAGGGTAGGCAGCGCATGTGTGACACCCTTAGTGTTGCCCACGCTCATAGGCCACGGTGAACGCATCCCATCACGTGGGCCGTGTGCTTGTCTGCCACCTACGTAGTATAAAAAAATGGCGCTTGCAACAGCGCCGAAATATCGGATACTCAACAAAACAAACAAACATGATAAATGTCCCGTCAACTATTATACCTAGGTAAAAGTAAAATTAAATGACTATTTCAATCTAAAATCCTATATGGAGGACAGAAGGTTTATTGGAGACAACAAACCGTCTGTCCTCCATAATATCTAATTCATTATTTAATATTGCAACATACGTATAGGCTATCAACAATAATTATTCAGAGCTAATGCGAATTGCGCGGAGTGTGGTTACAGAATTAGAAACACATTCCACTCCTCATATCTTTCGAATGGCTAAACCGATTTTCATAAAACTTACGGTATCGTGATGTATAAGTTATGACCTTTTATTTGATACCCAACACGGGTATATTTGAACATATTCAATTTTTCATCACCACTTTCACCCTTCATATCTTTGAAATGGCTTAACCGATTTTTATAAAACATAGCTAAGAACACTCTCCCCCAACCCATCTTACAAACAAAAGAAACAGAATCAAAATCGGTTCATCCGTTTGGGAGCTACGATGCCACACACACACACACACACACACACACACACACACACACACACACACACACACACACACACACACACCACGCACACACTTCAAACTTATAACACCCCGTTCGGGTTTCCGTCGGGGGTTAAAAAAGGTTTAGATGGTAGTAGTGGAGCTTTACCAAGTGTATAAGGCCCACCAACATCGTCAAGGTCCAAGTCAACCTCAACCACTAACCTATACACTAGTTGATTCCCGGATAAGACTTTGGCACTAGCTTTCCTTTCGTGGTCAGACGGCAACGGCAACGGCCTTGAATATCTTGATGGGGCAACAAAAACACCTTAACCTCATATATGGTTTTCTATGTAAGCATAGTGAAATCTTTTGACGGTCATATTTTTATTAGCTTTACGATTGAAGGTAATCCAATCGAATCTACTGTTTTATCGACATAAATAAACTAAAAAAGCAATTATAAATAATCAAGATTAGCTATACAGTTTCAATTGTGTATCGGTTGTACTAGATTTGTTGTTATCTAGGTTGTGCTTGTGAGATTCGTTGCGAGAAGGCTATTGTGGGATAATGAGATATACATTTCACTCTTATAGATAGGCAGGCATGCATATATTAATTATTATTTTGTAATTACCAATACGCGATGGGAGAGGAATGGATGGAAATTTTCCGAATTCTTTTGTTTTTAATTACCTTGCGAATCTTTTTCAAAACTACGACTAAGGGGTATATGAGACCCTACCAAAATATTTGGACCCCAAGCCAATCGCACCTGCGAGCAACATACTAAGGAGGCAATTTTTAACCCTGTACTACTAGCAAAGTAGAGCAAATAGCTCAAGATGGCAGATTTAAATGGCATTTATACGACCTTGCTAGACCCTCCCCTCCATTCAGGATTGGCAGCGTGAGTGTGCCCCTGGTGTTACACACGTCTGACCGCTTCCCATCAGATGGACCCTGTGCTTGTCTGCCAAAAAAAACATTATGCTGAGAAAATAGGCGATATGCATTTGAAACATCACTTACTATTCTCAGACAATATACTGTACTTGTTATTGTTATCATTATCCTTACAATCAGACACCTGCGCCTAATTGTTCCAACTTTTAGCTCCTCCGTCACGTCACACTAAAATAAGGAGTAGAAGAGTGCCCGGAGTGCGTAAAAGAGGATATGACAAGGAAGGGAGTAACCGAAAAGATGATATCTGACAGGAATGTATGGAGGAAAAATACATGTTGCGCCGACCCCAAATAATTGACAAGGGCAGGTAGATGATGATGATGATGAAGAGTGCCCCTGGATTCCAAAAGCCAGGATGCAAATTAGAACAGAGATTGACTGTTTTAAATTCTTCTAATAATGTGGTTCGCTGTGTGAACAACGGTTCGTTCGACCGAATTTTTTCGACACAAGAGCGCCACTGGCGATCTAAGTGGCGCGGAATTAATTCGTTCGCTACAGTCAAACGCACGGCTATTTGCATCTTACACAGTGTGGTTTCTGCGAGTATTTATGTGGACACAACTGTAAACACAAAATCTTTGCAAGAATAGATCAATTTCTGTGCTAATAATTCACATCTCATCTCCGTATATATCTATGTGATTGATCAATTTCTACACCCCTTTTCACAGCTTCGTTCATCTTCTAAGGATAATGCACCCTAATAATCGTTACGAAAAAGGTTTAGTTGTAGGAGCTTAATTCCCCCGCTGCCTCAAATCACACTTGGTTCTATACGAGCGTCCAAAGATCACTCGCTGTTGCCCGCGGCTTATTTCCTACTTTAGTATTATAAAAAACGCCATTCATTCGCAATCAGTTTGTGAAATCTGTGCGACATTATCCATAAGTAGAAATCTAGAACTTTTGTTTAACTAGCAATGTATATTAGTTTGTGAAGGCCCAATCTTGCAAGCTGAATTAAAACCTAAATCCTGAGGGAGAGGATTCATTTTGGTTTAATTTGAAAAGGGTATGCTAAGGTGGTTTGACCAGGTAATGAATGAGTACTGAGCGAAAGTGGGCAGGCAAGACGGGGTCGACTTCGTAGAAAATACACCGATTGATGATGTATTGAAAAAAGGGCAAGTCAAAAACATTTGAAACTTATGGGCTTGTATGAAAGGTTAAATGAAAAGAGGATACTCGTGAAGTGTGCAAGGACAAAATCCTATGGTGGGTTGTTGTCTATGCCTATCCCATAGGGAAAAAAGGTGCAAATATGTATGCAATTAAATAGACGTCCAGTATTAAGTCCAGATATGCTCCATGATCCATATAAAGTATGTGGTGTATGTGGTGTGTATGTGGTGGTGACCCCAGTCCTGAGACTTTACCTTTAGCTTACCATCAGGCGAGGTAAAGTCATTTTGACGTGTCCTAATACTTATAAAAAAAAAATAGTAAAGAAACTTTTCAACGGCCAACAACACATACTCCAAATTTTGTGTAGGTACTATAACAGCTATAATTTACTTCTTAACACGTATGTTAAAAGTTAAATTACTTAATCAAAGATAAAACAATTAAAACTAATCAAGTCAGCATGTATAAAACAGTGTGAACTTTAATTATGTTCATTTTAATGTACATTACTTAAACAATAACGCTTGAGAACAAATTAATTACCTTATAAACTATGTGACGTCACAACACATCACTTTGGTCCATATTCCACACACCAAGGCCAAAGAACAATATGAAACTACAGAAAAACATTAAAACGTTACCCTTGAAAATTAAAAAAACAATGCTTAGCCAGTGAATTAAATTCTGATGTTAAAACAGACACGAGATCTTAATAATAAGACTGCTTAATAACATAATGTGATAAATGCATGTTTTTATATTATTTAATAATCTACTCCTTGGTCACGTTTGAGAACGCAAACGTATTGCTAGAGTAGAGATTATCACACATAGTTACAGATTTCACGTTTTATGAATAGCTATGTTAAGGCCAATGGAAGATAGTATTATTAGGCATAATATAATGCGGTTTCTTGTACTTAATCGATATCCCTAAACTACAGCTAAACAGAAACGTATATCCTGCGTGTTTCATAATTGTTTTTTTTTTCGAAGAAGTTCCATCGAGTTTTGTGAACGAATATTTTACACAACTTACGTACGCAACTCTTGCTTAAAACAATAAATTTCTACGCTACGTTTTGAAAGCCTGCCTATATTGCTGAAGTTGTTTTCGAAATACTATGCATATTTGTCCTGTGCTAGAAAAGCTTTCACTAATGTGTTAAGTACTGCTTGCTGAACAGGAAAAATAGTAGCATGGTATTATAAAAGACAGGAAGGACAAAAATGTTCAGGTTTGACATTTGAAAGGATGCCGAAAGCCTTCCAAAAGTCCCATACACACTTTCGAAACAGAACATACTTCGAATTTTAGTCATCATATCGTGGGTCCCAGTTGCTTCTAGAGCTTGCACGCCCCAACCTCGAAAACCTGCGCCATAACTCCCCAGGGCTTCGTCAGTTTATAAGTAGGTATACCGGCTTGTAGAGAGTTTGGCTCGTAGGTACGCGAACCGCATATTTTCAATTAAACATAATTAAGGTCCTTTCGCCGGTCAAGCCGTAATAGTTGGAAAATTTGTTAATCGCACACCGTCAAAGTCATTTTGTATATCACGCTCACACGGGGTCTTATAGGCAACGAAATAAAAGCAAACTGTGTTGTGACGTAATTGTGCGAAACAGTTATTGTGCAATGCATTGTTCTAAGATCTGGTTCGGTTTTTGTCAGTTACCGCGTGCTGATTTATTAAGAAAGGTGTTTTAAGGCGGTAATTACAAATGGTTTATTAGCGAGTATAGTTGGATATTGAGTAATTGGATCTGTGCAATGGCAATTAGTACGTTCAGAGAAAGTTATTACGAGATTTATAATTGATAGAATAAAATTATTCTATTCTGATCAATTTAAAGTTGAGGTTGATTTTTTATATACTTACCATCTAGGTGGCAGACACGGTCCACCTGCCTATGGATATAACACTGCGCTCATAATAACCATTGTGTTGTATTCCCAGCGGTAAGTAGGGTAGGCAGAGCTCACTGAAGGGATTTTGTACTGTCTTCTTTAAGCGTCGTGGCTGATAAACGCTTCCGAAGGGCCATCTCGAAGCCGGACATGGTCCTAGATCAGGTGGGGTGCAAGAAAAATGACCTTTAGATTACACTTGGGATTCTGACAATAGAACCTTGTGATTTGAACAGTTTGGATTTTAATTCATACCCAAAAATAATATACTGTATTATTCTCTGCAATATTGTAAATCGAATTGAACTGAAATTTACACCGCTTATAGTGCGTGCGTTCGATTGTGATTGTAAACTTAATAAATATTAAAATGGTTGACTTTGTAATATTTACCACATCACGATCAATTTATAACGATAATTTAGAAACAAATCAATTAACTAACATTGACCTAGTAAACGCGAGTTTAGTCACTAGAGTTATTCGCTAAGAACCCTGACAGGAATTCGTTACGAAATCTTGCAATCTCACGACACACTTGGTTAAGTACCGTGGGTTATCTCACTACAGTTACTTAGTAGCACAGAAATAATAATTGGTATAGAAGTGCGATATGTGTTAAAAGTGCAAGGTACCCTTTTTTATCGTGAGGAAATCCCCATGGATACCACACCACGCCTTAGCGGTCCCAGTCGCTGGAATCCTCGGTCATCGGGGGTGGTTGTGTCGCCGCGCGCCATCTCGGGTCTTAATTACCGGGAGTGTAAGGTTACCTAATAGGCATATCCCTCGCACCCAAGCTGACCCTGGGCCATCTACGGTTTTAAGATGGCCCCCTCGACCCCACGAAAGGGGGTTGGGGCAAGCATCAATCCACCTCGCTGACGGTGGTGTGTCGGGTGACAGGAGACCGTCCTGTCAACACGTGCAGATCCTGGCCCGTACCACATAACGCACACCCTTGCGTCTAAACCGAAGTTAGTTTAATTTTAAGTATGATTTAAACATCCATTAAAGGGTGGTACTACATCTCGTACAGTTACCGCGCATTCCGAGATTCGCGTCCGTGAGCGATGTCTCGCCATGGTAGACGACGCTGCCTGCGGCAAATCCAGTCGGGGTGGGAGTGGCCCTATAGAGGGCTGCTCTGAGGCTTTCCACGTGACCCTCTGACTAGCAGAGGGCACAGTATGGAGCAGGCGGTTGGCGGGCTGTTCCTCTGCGTGTCGACAGTTGGGTGACAGGACGGCCGCTTGTCACCCTATACTCCGCCGTCAGCGAGGTGGAGCGATGCTCGTACCACCCCTCTTTCGGAGGGTCGAGGGGGCCATCTGAAAATCGTAGATGGCCCAGTTCAGCTGGGGTGCGAGGGATATGCCTACTTGGTAACCTTACACCCCGGTAATTAAGATATGAGTCAGCGCGCGGTTTTAGTCGGTTCGATTCCGACATAACCACCCCCGATGGCCGAGGGTGGTATCCGTGGGAATTGCCGCAAGATTAAAAAAGGCATTAAATGGAGTTTAAGTTCTGTATGAGTTTTCTTGCTTTTACAATAGAGTGACGACATCTTATCTCGTAGAAAACGCTAGCGATAATACGTCTATTTTTTATTAGTTCTGTGGTTAGTAGTAAGGTATTTATTTTGCGTAGTTAAGTGTGAACTAAAGAATAAATGGCTCATTAAAAACGCATGGGAAAAGTTAGAAGGTAGTTTATTTCGAATGTGTTTTTCTCTTTGTTCCGCAAGGTGGCAACACCATTCGCTATGGGCGTCCTTGGCTGAGTTTCTTGTATTTTATGCGGTAAGTCTTGCAACACTCGAGATTTTCTTTACGCACCTACAGAGGAGAGAAATAAGGAGGGGAAGACGGAAAAGAAATAAATGATGTTATTTTTCTTAATCTTCATAAACCGTATGAAATGATTCGCACTTAAATTGATTATTAAATGAAAGGGTTGTTCGGATGTGTACTTATTCTTCTTCAAGCACATAAATATCATTAATTTATTGTTTGGAAAACATTCTAAAGCGTTACACAATAGCACATGATGGGCATGGCAAGCCATCGTCTTTTTTTATATTGAAACGTCAACATGACTTCACCTCGCCTGATGGTAAGCTAAAGGTAAAGTCTCAGGACCGGGGTCATCATTACATACACCGATAGTGCTACAGTGGTGGCAGCTTGACGGCCTCATCAAATGCTTTTTCACGCCCCGCTTTAAGGACCCGGGACTGTAGGAGGAAGGAAACAAATGCGGTGGTAAAGAATTCCATGTTTTCATACATGCAAGTCGCTTGGGTACTCTTGACCTCGCCTCTCTCTAACAAACAAACTTACAAACTACATTGCCAATCAATAAAAATATCAGCGCAAGCGCATTAGCCTATTCCTAATACCGTGACAACAGTTACTCATTACCGTAAAACAACAATAATAGGTCGTATTAATGATATAATGAGTGGCATTTAACGGCGCTGGGCTGAGGTGAGGTGGAACGGTCATGGCGCCTGACCTCCAATTAACCTGACGAGCTAATTGATCGCTTAGTCTTAACTACTGCGCAGGCACATCCAGTAATGGCTTTTGTATTTACTGTACTCCTTTATCGATGGGGTTTTCCACAAATATGATAGAGAAGAGTAAAGTCATTACGGACGGGAGACACGACGGTATCTCCCGTCCGAAATGAGCTGTCCGATAGTGATCGTATTGGTAGTACCTCCGCCCTAAAGAACACCGTGGCCATATTTTGACTTGACTTTTGACACTGTACCCCTCCGTAATATTTTTGTGTACAGTATTGTTCATATAACATAAGTAGTATAAACAAAATCCCTTTTTTTTAAATATCTTTAATGTTCAGACACAGCAGGCTACTTTACAATTTTGAAATAGTATAGATCACAGTGACACGTACTCATTGCAGAATGCGATTGTCTGCGTTTCAAAGAGCTATTCACAGATCCTAGGCACCTAGCCACTTGTACCCCGGGGAGTCCGGACTGCAAGGTTGCTAAAATCACCTTTTATTGGAGCAAGGACAGTGGGGCAGCACAATTGTGCGTATGCCGCATAGGGTTGCCAACTGTACTGCGAAATGCATTGTGCACAATTTTGGCATACTATTTTTTTTTTGGCAAGAGGGAGTTAGGCACTACCGGCGAGTACTAAAGGCGAAATGCGCGCCTCCCCTTTTCTCGGGGGCAGAACTGGGACACCCTGGTTCCGAGGTGCCCTTCTCGAAGCCGGAGATTGGACCCGGGTCAGTCTGAATCCAAGGGGAAATGGCTCTTGGATTACCTTTAATACCTTTTCCTTACACCCCGGCGTTGGAGAACGAGACTGCGGCGTCCGGTTTCAGTCGGTCCCAGTCCGACATAACCACCCCCAATTTTCAAACGAGGGAAGGGGGTATCCGTTTCTGCACAAAAAAGGGGAAGATAGGCAAGTCGTGTGGATATTTTTTTCCCTGCAGACCAACTCAATTTTTTGTAAGAATCAATTCATAGTACCTATTGTATACCTAAAGAAAATAAATGATGGGAACAGAAGTTAGTCTGTAATAAAATGTTTTCTCATAATATGTGATGCAAATGGATTTCCCATTGAGATTAGGTTGTGTTACTCTTGGTTAAGAATACTGTTAAGTATCCTACGAGTACTATATTTTAGAGCCCGATTTTAACATACAAAATTCTTCCAATGAATCCGATTTTTCGATCAAAAATCAATAGGTAGGTACAAAATGCCGTTAAAAATAATTATTGGCAACCCTACCTTTGCGACTGAATTCGCTAACTACCTACCTAACGTTTAATCCAATTGATCTAACTGCAGTTTAGTTACTCGTTTGCTGCTATAGAGGCTATCAGCTTGATTGATGGTAGTTAGAGTGCTTTTGTGTTCAAATTGTTCGTATAGTTACCGATGACCGTGAAAATGTTCCCGCATATGCACTAAATGGTTAAAAAAAGACTAATAAAAGGACCAACCAATGATAGGAGCCCTTTGAGTCTGTGATTAATCCTACTTCCTTAAGGAAGGCCTACTAATATTATAAACGCGAAAGTTTATAAGAATATCTGGATGTATGATTTCACGCAAAAACCTGAAATTTAGTACAGAGATAGATTATAGTCTGGAATCACATATAGGCTACTTTTTATTCCGGGAACAGGTTCTCGTGGGGCACGGTAGCGGGAACAGAATTTTTCAGTTGGAACCATTAGTGCCTGTTAGTGCGTCTAGCTAGTCTGTATTCTTAAGTAAACATTATTAGTTGAATAGCGCACCTCCTCCGCCGTCGCGCCCCTTGTTTACCACCAAAGAGGCCTAAAAATGCGTTCTGCGCAGCGTAGTACGTACATAGTCACGAAATTTGCTGAAAGTTTTCCTTTGAACGAATGAACACTGTGTATCTTTTTATACAATCACTAATGTTATGATAATATCTATTGTTACAGATAACTAAAGATGGAAACAAGATGGAACTGCGTCGTCTTGTTGGCGGCTCTCGGATTCACATTAGGTAATGTTGTAACAATTTTTAAACATAAAACTCGTACCTATGTAGAATTTTTAGTGACTATTTTACTTAAAAATGTTCCCAACTCAATTATGGTCGGTTTTCAGTTAAATTATGAAACGGCCGTACTTCGATATTTTGAAGCGACTGCCTTCTAACATCCACAAATCATTGGTGATATCGAAATTCTGTAGTTAGACCAGCTGTCGAAATTTTTAGAGCTCTGCAACTACCCGTAATGACTGCCACAAGTGTTCATATTTCACCCGGGAACAACGGCTTAACGTCGTCTCCGAGGCACGCACTACTACAAATAATCACCTCTGAAGACTGACCTCGCTAGTAAGCCATACTATATTTTTAAAGGTGGTCAGACACGACGGTATCTCCCGTCCGAAATGAGCTGTCCGACTGGGGTAGTATAACTGTTCTGTGGGTAGTACCTCCGCCCTACAGGACACCGCGGCCATAATAACCATCGTGTTGTGTTCCCGCCGCCGCCGCCGGTAAGTAGGGTAGCCAGAGCTCACTGTACCTCTTCTCCCCCCACCCCTAGCCACCCCGCCCCTTCCCAGCCCTCCCCCCTTCCCTTCAGTGTAGGCAGCGCGTGTGCGCAGCTCATTTCAAAAGAACTATAAAAGGCCGCGGCCATAATAACCGTGTGCCGTGTGCTTGTCTGCCACTTAGGTACGTAGTATAAAAAAAATATGAAAAAAGGTGACAGAAAAGCACATGGCACACCTGATGGGAAGCAGTCAACGTGGCCTATGGACGTGTGCAAGACTAAGGGTATCACACACGCGCTGCCTACCCTGAAGGGAAGGGGGAGGGGTGAGAAGGCTAGAAAGGGGTGGAGGAAGAAGGGGTACACTGTGCTCTGCCTACCCTACTTATCGCCGGTAACACAACACGATGGTTATTATGGACGCTGTCTTCTGTAGGGCGGAGGTACTTCCCCAGTCGGACAGCTCATTTCGGACGGGATATACCGTCTCCTACCTCCTTTAATTTGAATGATGATTAAAGTGGGGCCCCATTCTATTAAAACAATAACTGTGATATACCGGAACCAGTTATTAGCATTCTATCGAGCATAGCACATCACTATAGATTTTCACACATCGCTAATAATGTGTGGTTTCTTCATACAAATATTGTGTAATCTAGGTTTTTGGGGCGAAAGTTTTTGATTTGCCAAGAAACCGAAGATATTGGTTTGGTGAAATGTTTTCTTTGTATGGTAATTTTCGGATTCGTTACGCTCTTTTCAACGTAGATAGATTTCAGTTATTGTATCTAGCTAGGTACAGTTAACAACAAAAGTTTGTTAACAACAAAATATTTACAAAACGTTAATTTTTTTCTATTGTTTTTATTTTATATTTTTTATGTTTGTAAGTTATGTCTAACTTAAAGTCCTGTACTTTATATGTAGACTTTTCCCCTCTGTTATTGTTTTCCTCTATAACTCAAAGGTTTGCTGGTAGAAAACTCATATTGAGTTAAGCTCACCGCCTCACCTTTTACATAATCTCTGTATACTTATGACTTAGCTTTATTAATGTTTTCTTTTGTGTACAATAAAGAAGAATTAAAGAATCAAAACTTTTTTTATATTGGAATGGGTAGGTACATAATAAAATACATGTTGACATATTTAACTTAAATAAAAAGTACGGCAGGAATTTTGGTATGAAAGGGTGAAATTTATCAATGAATTGTAATTTGTTATGCTAATTTTCTCGTTGACTGTACCAACAAACTAACGGCCTGGCCCACCTGTAAGATAAGTGGTTATGTAGTCTATGAATAGTTGCGAAACTAGACATTACATGTTATTCGCGCCTTTTCACCTAGCCACAGACAGGGTGTCGAAAAACGGAAGAATAGTATCTATCTTAATATATATAAATCTCGTGTCACAATGTTTGTCCTCAATGGACTCCTAAACCACTTAACCGATTATAATAAAATTCGCACACCATGTGCAGTTCGATCCAACTTGAGAGATAGGATAGTTTTTGAAACGGATTTCGACATCCACGCGGGCGGAGCCGCGGGCAACAGCTAGTCTTAATATATATAAATCTCGTGTCACAATGTTTGTCCTCAATGGACTCCTAAACCACTTAACCGATTATAATAAAATTCGCACACCATGTGCAGTTCGATCCAACTTGAGAGATAGGATAGTTTTTGAAACGGATTTCGACATCCACGCGGGCGGAGCCGCGGGCAACAGCTAGTACTATTATATAATTGTAAAGTAGCTATGTCTGTACATTGGAGATTATAAAAAAAAGCTTGGGTTATGTTATATGAACGATTCTGAAAACGAAAATATTTTTTTTGAAATGTAGGTAATGTTATTTATATAAATGTACTAGCGACCCGGAACCCGGCTTCGCCCGGGTGTTAATTCCAGTTTTCCAATAAAATATATAGCCTATGACACTCACGAATGACGTGGCTTTCTATTGGTGAGAGAATTTTTAAAATCGGTTCAGTAGATCCCGAGATTACCACTTACAATTTAACAAATATACAAACACACAAACTTTACCTCTTTATAATACACTCGAGAGCAATGAATCCGGGTCACTTAAAGAATGTTAAAAATCTCGGAAACTAAAAATGATAGGTTAATGCAATAAATTGTATTTAATAGACAATGTAATACTCCTTAAATGAAAGTAAAAAAAATATGAGTCACCATACATTTTATTAACACAAAATTACATAAAGAAAAAAACTGCTGATCTCTCCTTAAAACAAAAATAGGAAACATGAAATTTTTGAACTTTATTACGATTTTCTTGAATTTTAATACTTCGTATTGCCTCCTCGTGCTTCCATTACTGCGTTTACGCGGTTTGGCATGCTGTACACCAAGTTCCTTATACGATTTTGGGGAATATTCTCCCATTCCTCTGTGAGAGCAATTTTGAGCTCACGAAGCGTGATTGGGGGAGGGTTTCGTTGTTTTACGCATCTGCCTAGCTCGTCCCAAGCATGCTCGATCGGGTTGATATCCGGGCTGCGCGCTGGCCACTCCATACGAGTAATGTTCATCTCTTGAAGGTAGTCATTCACAATCCTACCTGTATGAGGTCGGGCATTGTCATGCATAAATATAGCATCCTCACCTAAATTGACCATAAATGGACCAACGTGATCATTGAGGATTTCTTCCACATATCTTACGCTAGTTAAAGAGCCGTTTTCTATGATCACCAGCTCTGTGCGACTTTCAGAAGAAATTCCGGCCCACACAAGTACAGACCCACCACCGTAGGCTACTTTTTCTTCGATGCATGCTTGCTTGAATCTTTCCCCTGGTCTTCGATACACTCTGTGTCTTCCATCGTGCTTGTAGAGCATAAATTTTGATTCGTCGGAGAACATAACTTTTGACCAATCTTCAATACTCCAATTTACGTGGCTCTGGGCATATCTTAGTCTCGAAATACGATGCCCACGCTCCAGTTTAGGGCCGTTTGCAGGTCTAAGGGGTTTTAAGTTAGATTCAGCAAGCCGACGTCTTACTGTCCATGCACTTGGGTTACTTCCTCCGAGGCGTCGAAACTGATTGGTGAGTTCAGTTCCTGTGAGAAAGCGATTTCGAAGCATGGTATTCACCAAGTATCGGTCTTCTCGTGCTGTGGTACACCTGGTTCTGCCCGTTCCTGGTCTGCGTAGGTTAGAACCAGTTTCTTCGTAACGTCGGAGAACTCTTTGTACTGTTGACAGCGACACACCGACAGTCCTGGCTGTATCGCGCTGACTCCGGCCGGTTTCCAGCATTGTAAGTATTCTGGTGCATTCTTCAGGCGTAAGCGACATAATTTCAGCTTGAATAATGAATATAGAGCACTATCAACATGGTTTATGTACCCACATAAATGACAGATTACAAACAAAAGCAAAACCAAATGCTGTAATTTCGTAGTTCCATCTTCGAAAGTGGCCCTTTTTCAAATTTGATTTTTTTATGATATAACTTTACAATAACTAAGAAGTTTTAATACCTTCATTTAAGGAGTATTACATTGTCTATTAAATACAATTTATTGCATTAACCTAGCATTTTTAGTTTCCGAGATTTTTAGGATTCTTTAAGTGACCCGGATTCATTGCTCTCGAGTGTATTAGTATAGAAGTATAGATAATCAAAGGTATGTCTGTTAGTCTGTGAGCAATGGACGCAAAAACTACCGAACAGATTCTGATGCGGTTTTTTTTGTTTGAAAGGTCTTAGTCAAACTTAGAATCTTAGGCATGTTTGATCAAAATCGATTGAGTAGAACCGGTAGTCAAAAAACCTGAGAACCTACATCCACGCGGGCGGACCCGCGGACGTAGGCTAGTGGTACTATATAAGTAAAGAAAGGCCTATGATTCTCACACAGGTCAACAAAAGTATTATATTTAAAGTCGTAAAAATATACGGTTATTCCATGGCGTAGAGTAAACAATTAACTTTAATTTTATGTGTTTAAGTTACTTATTAAGAGATGTTATGAACGAATTACGTTACGACAGTTTCAAGTCCCGTCCTGAGGTTGAATATTTTCTCGTTTAATATCAGAAGATGGAAATAGTGATAGATAAATATAGGTACTAGGATATTCTACAGCGCTATTTTGCCGACCTCCGTGGTGTGGCGGCAAAATCGCGAGTTCGATTCCTACTGTTTAGGGTCGGCAGTGCGAGTGTAACGCACCTGATATTACATACTACACACTCAGAGCAATAAACCAATGCCAAACCAGGTTTATTGCTCTAAGACTACATACGTCCATAGACCACGGTGACCGTTTCCCATCAGGTGGGTTGTGCGCTTGTCTACCACCTACATAAGTGGTATAAAAATATCAGTGCAAATATTTGTATGCATGAATATGTCTATTTGCATTGGTCTGGGTGTTTTCTTACTTCTGAGACCTTCGGTCCCGGTTGCCATAAGAACATCTATGGCAGTAGTCACGGGTAACTAAGGAACTTCGATTTCGCCAATGGGTTGTGGAGGTCAGATGGCAGTCGCTTCACGAAAAATATCGAAGTTTGTCAGTTCCATAGTTAGACTGAAAGCTAACCCCGATTGCGTCGTTGGCAAGAGACTCAGTCTCAGAGTATTACCAATGTGAGTAATATAACAACAATATTAAATAAATATTATGTTTCCATTTCAGGGTCTTCGAATATGTTGCCAGTGTTTACTCAAGATATGAACAATCTAGCACTATCGGAGAGCACACCAGTCGGCACCGTCGTCTACCGGTTACAAGGAGTCGACCCTGAAGGTCTACCGGTCAGTACCACCAACAGATTTTAACCGTCTTCAAAAATAAGAGGATATTCCTAATTCCTACCCTAATTTTTCATTGTTTGTTGGTCCGGTGGATGGAAGGTTCTGGTGAAGGCCTCTCGATGTCAGAGAGTCAGATGGCAGTCACTCCCGTAAAAGCCATACAATTACGGTAAAGATAGGTAGGAGAGCGAGCCTTGGAATTTGAAGTGCAAGCTTTGGATGCAATTGGGATCGGTGATAATATGAAGAAGATTTAGAAGACAACACACCCTTTTCTGGAGGCATGATGGGGACACCGTGGTTCTCAAACCCGAGGGGGTCATCTGGAATGACCCGGGTCAGCTGGGGTGCGAGGGAAATGCCTTTTGGGTCACCTTACCCGAGACGGCGTGCCGTTTTAGTTGGTTCGATTCCGACATAACCTTCCAACCGCTAGGCGTGAGGATGGTATCCGAGTGGACTTCCGCATGAAAACAGAAGGGTTGGGCGAACGCACACCCGACCTAACCACACCTAACATCTGTTACAAATGTGTTAATTTAAAGCCGGAATAATATGTTTAATTTTACACCGGATTGCGACAAGGTCGTAGACAAAGAGAAATTTTATTGCAATCTTTAAAAAAAAATTACCTTGTACATATTATTATTTTGTTTACAAGTTATTGTGTACGAAAGTGAATCATTTGTTTTGTGTAAATTAAAAGTTGCACTTGAGGTTATAGGCCTTTGTGAAGATTTTAATGTTGAAGGTTTTATTCAATTTTCTTTTTTCAGATTACGTACAGCTTGGCAGGTACGGACAAGTTTACAGTAAATCCTGAAACTGGTGACGTCACTTTAAACCGACCGTTGGACAGAGAGGTTTGTATTCATATCACATTCTCACATAAGTAGTAAACATGCTTCACACTCCTTACCTATATTTTAGAGAAGCACACGGCCCACCTGATGGGAAGCGGTCACCGTGGCCTATGGATGTGTGCAACACCAAGGGCGTTACACTCGCGCTACCGACTCTGGAGCGTATAGGGATATATTAAGGGGGTTAGGGTAGGGGGTGGAGAGAGCCTATCAAAAAACAGGTCAAGAGACTTTTCAAAGTAAGAATGCTTCTGAGCCTTGACCATTTATTAACATTGTAAACTGTTTCAGGTGGAAGACACGATTAAGTTCTTAGTGTCGATAAGAGACGTGGAACAAAACTTGGAGCAGACGCAGCCAGTCACCGTGATCGTGCTAGACGAGAATGACAACCCACCGATATTTAAAAATGTAAGTTTTAATTTCAATGGGACTAGTCCTACTAACACTAGATATGCACATCAAAATCTGCAACAGTTAAATTATGCATGGAAACTTGGAGCATGAAAGCTCGGCTTTGTACTATTTTGGAAGTCCCCTCGAATACCAAGTAAGGAGGTAGGACACGACGGTACCTCCGAAATGAGCTGTCCGACTGGGGTAGTACCTCCGCCCTACAGAACACCGCGGCCATAATAACCATCGTGTTGTGTTACCGCTGGTAAGTAGGATAGCCAGAGCTCACTGTAACCCTCCTCTTCCACCACTTCCTAGACCTCCCCCTTCCCTTCAGGTGGGCCGTGTGCTTGTCTGCCACCTACGTAGTATAAAAAAAAATCGCGCAGTGGGATGGTAATGTCAGACTAGAACCGACTAAACCGTTCAGGTCTTCAAATGCCGGAGTGTAAGGTGGTCCCAAAAGCAGTTGCCTTGCACCCCGGGTGACCTTGGGCCACCTATGGTTTCAAGATGGGCCCATCGAATCCCGGCAAGGAATTCAGGCTCCGCTCTCTTACGATTTCTCCAAACTTGGGTCCTGAAGATCTTAGTGAGGCCCGTACACATGTGACGCATTTCTTCAGTGACTAAAATTAAATGACAAATTGAACTTATACTTACTATTTATTGAACATTTCAGAGTCCTTATGAGGTAAGCGTGCCAGAAGACGAGCGAGTTGGGACCACAATCTTGAGGAATATTGAAGTCGAGGACAAAGATTTCGTTGGAGACAACTTGGAAGTTGGCTGCGTTCCCAATGAACAGGTATGTTGCTCATCTTATTTTTCCAATTTATCCCACCATCTCCTTTCCTTTACAGAACTGCACGTGCCACACTGAGGTATCACCCTCACACAGTGGAATCAATTTCATCAAGAACCAAGCGGTTCTGTACCTCTTTTATTTGTCACATCATAAAGACTTGGAATCCCGCATGTGTTTCCTTCCTCCTATAGTCCCGGGGCTTTTAAGCCGGGCGTGAAAAAGCATTTGATGAGGCCGTCAAGCTGAGGGCCGCCACTGTAGCACTACCGGTGTATGTAGTGGTGACCCCTGATCATGAGACTTTTCCTTCCTACAGCCCCGTATCACACCTAATCTACAGTACTTCTACTTTTGTATTCTGATCACAACTAGCCCCAGCAAAGAGGCAACTCATACATTTCTGACCTCACTAGCTAGAACAGCGACTATTCACACCTCGTTTTTAAACGTTGTATTATACTCATCACCATTAGCCCCGATATTGAGGCTACTCATAACTTTGCAATTGTTTATTGCAGAGTGACTAGTATTCTCTTCACGATTAGCCTCGATACAAAAGCTACTCACGGATTCCCCATTTTATTTTCTTGTATTATTACTTTATAATTATATTTAGTCTTACTAATATATTATGTTCCAGTGGCCAGAAGACTGTGAGACCTTCGAAGTAGTGGCCATCAACTCATCAGCTCACCAGTATTCAGGAGTATTGGTGCTAAAGAAGCCATTGAACTACAATGAAAGGCAGTTTTATCAATACCAGCTGTATGCTAACGTGAGTATAGTCCTTTCTACTACCAAGACAGCAAATAGGCAAACTGTCCACCTGGTAACCAGCTGTCACACTTTATGGGGGTGAGGTGGGTGTGGTGAAGAGGCGTTAGATCCGTCCCACCCGCCTTTTCCAAGAGCAAGAAGGGGACTCCGTGGTACCCAAACCCAAGGCGGCCATCTCCGGCGTTTGCCCGGGTCAGCCGGGTGCCAGAGAAATGTCTTATGAGTTATCTTACACCACGGTGCTCAAGGACCCGACGGCGTGCAGTTTTAATCGGTTCTAAAAAGGCTGAGAGGGCTGACACCTGTCTAAGGCCAAGGCTTTTATGTCTTCAGGGTAACCCGGAGACACAATGCACAGTTACTTATACAGCCTACTCGCTGTATATGCTACAGCGTGATTTTACAGTCGTTTTGGACCCGAAAGGGGGTTACTCGGAATAAAATGATACCATTTTGAAATTGAATCGGTCAGTGTTCGAAATTTTCACAAAAAAAAAATTAGATTTTTAAATTAATGGCTCCAATCGATCCTGTTATCGAAACTGTGTCCAAAATATTTCGCTCCAAAACGACTATAAAATCAACGAGTATAGTGTACAATAAAGAAATATTTCTTACTAAACTGTAAGTTAATATAACCAACAGGACGGTAGCCTCAACTCAACGACCCACATCGAGATCAAAGTGGTAGATGTCCAGAACTCCCCACCAGTGTTCAGCGGTTCCCTGACGGCGGCTCTGGCGGAAGACGCGCCTGTGGGGACCCTCGCTCTAACGATAAAGGCCAGGGATGCTGACAGAGCTCAGCCGAGGAATGTGGTGTTGGAGCTTGTCAACAGTTCGTATAATTTTTATCTTTTTCTTGGGATGCCTTTTTTTTTTGAAGGTCGGCGATCATTAAGGCAACTTGGACCTTCGATACTGCAGCTCTGAAGATAGAACGGGTGCTCTTGTTGTACCACTGGCCTAGGATCTTGTGTGTTCTGTGCTTGTCTGCCGCCTACGTAGTATAAAAAAAAAGGTTCTGCAGCCAGAATTATTTTTCTTCTTCTAAACTTTTTTACAAGATGTACCTATGTAATAATGACCCATTCCTGAAACTTTAGCTTACCATCAGGCGGGTGCAGCAATGTTGACATGGCACATATAAAAAAACTAAATTCGTAGACCACATTGTCACTTACCATCAAATATGAATAAAAAAATCTGCTAAGATTTTTTTGAATACAACTTAGGTGGCAGACAAGCACCACGGCCCATCTGATCTATATGGACGTGTGCAACATCAGGGCACTCCCGCTTCCGACCCAGGAGGGGTGGGGGGGGGGGAAGATTTGAACTGGCGTGAGCTTGATTGAATTGAATGTTTCCAGATCCCTTGGACTTCTTCTTACTGGACAGCACTACCGGTGAACTCAGGACTGCCAAGCCGTTAGACAGGGAAGCCCTTGCTGATCCATCGTCACCACTTAACCTTACTGTTAGGGTAAGTAGCTTCTGTTTAATTAGTCTCAAAGTAGTTCCACTTGCTGTCGCTAGATGGCTCTGGTTAAATGTATCCCACCAAAAACATACCTGTGAAAAAAAGGGGACCAAGTTCCTATCGGCTATTAGTTCGCCTAATAAAGGATTGAAATCCCATCCAATGTCAAGTTTAGATGCACTTTAAAATCGATCATAATCTGTCGCTAGATGGCTCTTATTAAATGTATATCGCCACAATGTACCAAACCGTCTAATAAGGTTAAAAAATAAAGAAGTCGATGTTCAAAGGAAAGGTACGCTTATTTCGTGCGAAAATCCTCATGGATTCCACCTCAGTTGGCTATCGGGTCTTCATTCGCTGGTCGAGGTGACCCGATAGCCCGATGAGAGGTATTTAACTTGCACCCTGGCTGACGCAGGTTCAATCTCCGTCTTTGAGATGGCCCTAGTAAAAGCACCCAAATGACATCATAAATCCCCCACCCTCCAAGGTCGGTAGCGCGAGTGTAACGCCCCTGGTGCTGCACAAGTCCATAGGCCACGATTTTCGCATCCCATCAATTGGGCCGTGTGCTTGTCTATTTGAAAAAATATTTTTTTGTGATTTACAATTGTTGCTTGCCAACTGTCAATATATCAAAGCTGCACACATAACCTATTCTTTCACTAATACCTTATCTTTTACACTCCAGGCTACCGAGCTAGTGAACGGCTACCCGGTGATCTCTCCGCTAACATCTACCCTCGCCACTGTGACTGTCACCATCAAGGACGTGAACGATGAGCCGCCGCGGTTCAACCGCCGCGAGTATAGCGTCGACATCCCGGAGAGCCTGCCACTCGGCACCCCCCTACCTAATCTAGACATGGTGGTAACTGACACTGATGTGGTAAGTGTTCTGGTGATACAGGTACCGGCACGTAAATTGGCCTGACGCGTCATATGCGCAAAGGTCGATTTTTAGGTCCCCTTTGAGATATGAGCGGGTCGCGGGAGACGCGGTTGCGCCGTCGCGGACATATGATTGGTCCGTCACTTGATGGACCAATCATATGTCTCCGAGAGACGTCTTGTAGCGAATCAACGTTCTGTTCGTTCGTACTTTGAATCATTGGATTGGCTCAAAGTGCATGATGCGCGAACTTACCCCCACTACTCCAAAACCTGGCCAAGTTAAGTGCGGCATATATGTAACTTTAATTTTATTGTAAAAAGAAATAGACGTGATTGACGTTCGGTTGATCGACGTTCGATTGATGGACGTTCGGTTGATCGACGTTCGATTGATGGACGTTCGGTTGATCGACGTTCGATTGATGGACGTTCGGTTGATCGACGTTCGATTGATGGACGTTCGGTTGATCGACGTTCGATTGATGGACGTTCGGTTGATCGACGTGCGATTGATGGACGTTCGGTTGATGGACGTTCGGTTGATCGACGTTCGATTGATCGACGTTCGATTGATGGACGTTCGGTTGATCGACGTTCGATTGATGGACGTTCGGTTGATCGACGTTCGATTGATGGACGTTCGGTTGATCGACGTGCGATTGATGGACGTTCGGTTGATCGACGTTCGATTGATGGACGTTCGGTTGATCGACGTTCGATTGATGGACGTTCGGTTGATCGACGTTCGATTGATGGACGTTCGGTTGATCGACGTTCGATTGATGGACGTTCGGTTGATCGACGTTCGATTGATGGACGTTCGGTTGATCGACGTGCGATTGATGGACGTTCAGTTGATAGATGTTCGGTCGATTGACATTCGGATGATTGATGCTCAAAATTGTTCGTTACAAAAAATCGACATCCCCACTTTTTTTTTTTCAGGAAAAATATACCGATAATTGTAATAAAACCGGTTCTTTTCAGGGTCTAAACTCGGTGTTCAGCCTTCGCCTGTCAGATGATCTAGGTGCGTTTATAGTCGAACCTGCGACCGCTACCGGCAGTGCCTCAGTCACGTTGAGGCTCAACTCCACGCTAGACTACGAGGATCCTAACCAGCGGAAATTCATTTTGGAGGTTGGCATAAAACCTTTCACATATTGATGTGCAAACGCGATATTATAAACCAACGCGATTGGTCAAACACCGAATCACGATAATATCGAATACTTATTGTAATGCAATTTAATCCGCACCCTTTTTTTTTCGTGCGGAAATCCTCATGGATATTCACCCCGCGGCTAGCGGGGCAGGTTATATCGGACTTTTATCGACTGAAACCGCACGCCGCCGTCTAGGGTATTCTGACGCCAGGGTGTAAGGTGGCCCATAGAGCATTTCCCTCGCACCCCGGCTTGACCCGGGCCATCTCCAGATTCGAGATTGCCCCCTCGGGTTTGTGAACCACGGTGTTCCCGTCATGCCCCGGAATATGGGGGAGGGGGGCGTGGGACACGCTTTCGCCTGGCTTTCATCTTGGCCTGGCTATTCCTTTTCTTTTTCTAGATATCACCAACAAATCGTGCCTTACCACTCTTCGGTTCTCGATCTTTCCATCTCGATTCTATAAGTTCCTAATTCGCAGGTTATAGCCGAGGAGCTGCACACGTCTCCCCGCCTCTCATCCAAGGCCAGTGTGACCATCTCGCTGACGGACGTCAACGATAACGCGCCCTACTTCGCCGAGGAGCCCTACTCGGCCAGCGTGGCTGAGGGGGCGGCCGCCGGGACCCGCGTCACTGCTGTGAGGGCTACTGACAGGGATACGGGCAGGTAACTTGCTTTTCCTATATTGTACAAGTGTACGGTAGGGCATTCGACTGCTACGTAGGTAGTGCGGGTTCGATTTCCGCTCAGTGCAAATATTTATATGTATTCTACTTATTCCGCCATAACAGTAAGTTAATGGGCGATAAAGCGTCTCCAATTTTAGTTGGAGAGTGAACTATTATTCCCTTCTTCTAACACCTAATTTTATATTCTTCTAGATTCGGCACAGAAGGTATAGTGTACCAGCTGTCTGGCAACGGAGCGGAACTATTCCAAGTAGACAACCGCAGTGGAGTGATCACTGTAGCTCCCTGCCCCACTCCTGGACACCCCCCGTGCCTGGACTACGAGACCAGGAAGGACTACTTCTTGCAGTACAAGGTATGAAACAGGAGATTGTTTGCAGGTGCATTATTACTTGGTGGCAGACAAGCACACGGCCCACCTGATGGGAAGCGGTCACCGTGGCCTATGGACGTGTGCAACATCAGGGGCGTCACACTCCCGCTGCCGACCCTGGAGGGGGGGATTGTAAGCCCTGTCTACCAGTACCCTATAGGATGCTACCTGCGGCCAATCCGGCCGGGGTGGGAGTGGCCCTCTAGACGACAGCTCCGAGGCTCTCCATGTGTCCCTCTGATTGGCAGAAGGTACAGTAGGAAGCAAGCGGAGGGCGAGGTGATTGTCCGGGAGCCGACAGTTGGTTGACAGGACGGCCGGCTATATACTTACCGGCGGCGGGAACACAACACGATAGTTATTATGACCGCGGTGTTCTGTAGGGTGGAGGTACTACCCCAGTCGGATGGGCGATACCGTCGTGTCCTACCTCCTTTAACATAACTAAGTTACTATGGCATCTTTTCTTCTCCAACAGGCCACGGACGACGATGGGTCAGGTCAAATGACGGTAGTATCACTGCAAATATCGTTGACCGACTCCAACGATAACCCCCCAGTGTTCCTCACACCAGTCTACAAGGCTTCCATTGATGAAGATGCTATCAAGTTTGAGCCGGAGTTGCAGGTATATTTTAAATTAATTTTTTTTATCAGGACCTCGATTCTGCTAAAAGCAAACCACTTTCTTGCGACACTCTAAAAAATGCTATTTAATTGTAGACTTTACCTTTATACAGTTAAAGTCTAAAATCAAATGAAAAAAATTCTTCATTCGCTCTACAAAATAACGTTTAATTTTAGACTTGATAACGATAAAGTCTACAATTAATTGGCATTTTTTAAAGTGTCAGTGGCATGAAAATTGCCTTTAGCAGAATCGAAGCCCTGTTGTGCCAACCACAAATGTTTTTTTTATACAACCTAGGTGGCAGACAAGCACACAGCCCACCTGATGTGAAGCGGTTACCGTGGCCTATGGACGTGTGCAACATTAAAGGTGACACACGCGCTGCCTACCCTGAAGGGAAATGGGGAGGGCTAGGAAGGGGTGGAGGCGGCCTACTTACGGCGGGAACACAACACGATGGTTATTATGGCCGCGGTGTTCTGTAGGGCGGAGGTACTACCCCAGTCGGACTGCTCATTTCGGACGGCAGATACCGTCGTGTCCTACCTCCATAAAAATGATGATTTGGGCCAGGGCGGGATAATTACTTAAATAGAACACAGTGCCTAAAATCTACTTCTCAACTTCCAGGTCCAAGCCCGAGATGTGGACGTCACTTCCGACATTCGCTACTCGATCATCGAACCCGCTGACAACCCATTCTGGATCGACGCCTCCACTGGCAGGATCTCAGTGCGGCCCGACATTGGCGGCGTGGAAGCTCCTGAGAATACTAACAAGATCATTTTAACTGTACTTGTGAGTATCTTCACGTCAATATGACTTCACCTCGCCTGATGGTATGCTAAAAGTGAAATGGGAGTAACTATTACAAACACCGATAGTGCTATAATGGTGGCCCTCAGCTTGACGGCCTCATCAAATGCGTGAAAAAGCATTTAATGAGGCCGTCAAGCTGAGGGCCACCATTATAGCACTGTCGGTGTATGTAATGGGGACCATCTTCCTGAGACTTTACCTTACCATCAGGCGAGGTGAAGTCAACCTGGAAAAGTTGCTCTTTTTATTCGGTTTTTTTTTTCGTACACAGGCGACAGATGGCATCCACAACGCGACGTGTAGGGTGGAGATCACGGTCCGTGATGTCAATAACCACGCACCAGTTTTCGACAGTGACAAGTATGATGCCGATATATCTGAAGATGCGCCTATTGGTAAGGCCTTTTTTTATACTACGTAGGTGGCAAACAAGCACACGGCCCACCTGATGGGAAGCGGTCACCGTGGCCTATGGACGTGTGCAACACCAGGGGCGTCACACTCGCGCTGCCTATCCTAAAGGGAAGGGGGGAGAGCTGTGAAGGGGTGGGGACGCTAGGTAGGGATGGGGGGAGGAGAAGTACAGTGAGCTCTGGCTACCCTACTTATCGGCGGGTACACAACACGATTCTTTTCTCCCTTCGTAGCCCTCCCCCCGTGAGAGAAGGCAGCGCGTTTGTGACACCTTTAGTGTTGCACACGTCCATAGGCCATGGTGACCGCTTCCCATCAGGTGGGCTGTATGCTTGTATGCCACCTAAGTTAAGTAGTATGAAAATAAAAACACTTAACACTGACTGTTTATAGTAGCAAATGTATCTTCAACATCTGCAAATTATCTTCAACTTCCGCAAATTATCTTGCAGGTACGGAGGTAGCGGCGGTCCGCGCCACAGACCTGGACTCCGGGATCAACGCTCAGCTCAAGTATTCCATCCAGAAGGGCGCGTTAGATGCCTTCGTCATAGACAACACGACAGGGATCGTGTACGTCGCCTCTAAACTGGACTATGACAAGAGGAACACTTATAGGATACAAATTGTTGCTACTGATTTTGGTGAGTTGTTTTTTTTTACATATATGTATATGCCATGCCTTTTTCCTCCGGGGTAGGCAGAGACAACAGCCCGCCATCTGCCTCTGTCTTGACATATTTCACGCGCTTCCTCTACTGTCATTAAACCTATCATGCAAGCTCGGACTGTCATACTGAATTTCGAAGTTCAAAACAGCGATGAACTGTAGCCCTAAAGTACCGAAACGCGACTCACGGTAGTGCGAAAGTGCGCCACACCGATACCCATAATCTCGAATGTTTTCCTGCGCGAAGCACGTTACTGCGAAAGTATAATTTGGATGTGGCTCTTCGTCGGCCGCTGCCACGGCACGCTCGCTTCGCTCGCTCGGCTCGTGCGTTGTTATAGTCACAGTTCTAACCTAACCTAACCTACAAAAGTTGGAATCTTGTTTTTTTTTTAAATAGATACTTTCGCACTGATGACGTGCTCCACGGTGGAGAACATTCGAAATTATGGGTATCGATGTGGTGCACTTTCGCACTACCATGAGTCGCGTTTCGGTACTTTAGGGCTACAGTTCATCGCTATTTTGAACTTCGAAATTCAGGACGACAGGCGAGGCAGATGGCGGTCTGTTGTCGCTGCCCACCCCGGAGGGAAAAGGCTATTTATAATATTTTGGCACTATTGACGTGCCATGATCACGGATAACTATTACAATAGCAATTTGAACACGTCAATCTAAAGTCTTATAAAATTAACCTCCTCCCCCTCCCCTCAGGTACTCCGCACCTCACCGGCACCACAGAACTGACGGTCCACGTACTGAACGTCAATGACAAGCCGCCCCGCTTCACGCCACCCATCCAACGCGCGGCCTTGTCCGCTGACGCACCCCTCGGGACGAAGGTCCACCAGCTGGCGGCCGCCGACCCTGACGTCCAAGACCCTGCGAGTCTTACCTACGATATGGCCAGCCATCTGATACGGGCTGTTGATATTAATGGGAAAGAGGTGAGTTATTGAGCTCTGCTGTTATAAAACACTTTATAGATTCAAAATTGCTAAAACTTGATTCCTCTCAAATCGAAATAAGTATAAAATTACTAGCTGACCCGGCAAACGTTGTTTTGCATTTTAAGGGTGAACAACCCCTATAGGGGATGGAAAATAGATAGTAGCCTGGAAAATAGATTCTCAGACCTAGAATACGCACATAAAATTTGATAAAAATCGGTAAAGCCGTTTCGGAGGAGTACGGTAACTAACATTGTGACATGGAAATTTTATTTAAAAGATAATTTAAGTCATTCTACACAGCGCTCTCTAGACCTAAAGTAAGCATAGGTTAACTACCGCGTGTTATGGCTTCTAGAATGCGGATAAACATACTTAATTACTCACTTTTTTTTTCTAAATACATGCATATTTTATATAGAAACACCCAGACCAATGCAAATAGACATATTCATACATACAAAATGTATTTGCACTGAGCGAGAATCGAACCTGCACCCCCTGTCGTAACAGTCGAATGCACTACCGCTACGCCGTCGTTTTTTTGTTTTTTTTTATATACAACTTAGGTGGCAGACAAGCATCCAACCCACCTGATGGGAAGCAGTTACTGTGGCCTATGGACGTATGTAACACCAGGGACGTCAAAATCGTGCTGCTGACCTTGGAGGGGAGGGGATTGGGACAGTTTCTGTGCTAACAACGTAGGAGACTTTAGTCTCTCCGCTCACAGCATAGAATCCCTCCAGGGAGCTCTGGCTACCCTACTCACCTTGGAGAACACAACACGATGGTTATTATGGGTCGGTGTTCTGTAGGACGGAGGTACTTCCCCAGTCGGACTGCTCAGTTCGGACGGGAGATACCGTCGTGTCCTACCTCCATTATATCTTCCCATCATCATAAGATAGCTTACTCAACGGAACAGTATTAGAGGTATGTACCGATCGGATAATATCGACGGCAGTCGCTCCACGGAAAATATCGAAGTTCAGCCGCATCACAGTTAGACTGGAAAGCCGACCCCAACTGAGTTGGGAAAAAGTTCAGAGAATGATGATGACCGATCGGATAATATTAACCAATAAAACTTGACCCGTCATTCCGCTTTACAGGTATCCGACGAAGGTATCTTCGGATCTTGGTTCACCGTCCAGCCGAACGGCACCGTGATAGTGTCGCAGCAGTTGGACCGCAGTCGGGCCGCAGTGCTGACGTTGCCGGTCAGGGTCATTGACTCCGAGGCACCGGTTCTGCAGCAAGCTGAAGGTATGTATATATCAATCGTCTTGATTTTTTATACTACTTAGGTGGCAGACAAGTACACGGTCCCTCTGATGGGAAGCGGATACCGCGACTTATGGGTGTATGTAACACCAGGGGCGTCACACTCGCGCTGCAGACCTCTAAAAACCTTGCAGTATCAAGTAGATACTAATTGCTTCAAAAGGAGATGTTTCACAAATGTATGGACCTTGGGCCCGATAATTGTACACTACTTAGAAAAATTGCTAGGCAATGTAGTTTTCATTTTTCACTATTCAATTCTTATAATATTGCCTCGTATTATGGGCGGCATCTAACTAAATAAACACTTTCTTGCAACACAACAAACATGGCGGACTAAAACTATAAAAATGTACTCATATTTTATTAATTTATGCCCTTGAATTTCGGAAGCGAATAAAATATAATTGTATTTTTACCAATAACCGGTATTTTTTCTCTTTTTACTGTATTGTGTACAATTAGGGGGTCCAAAACGAAACATCTCCTTTCATGGAATTCACTAAACTGCATTTTTATACCACTTGACACAGACAAGCACATGACCCACCTAATGGCATACATTTAATAAAGTACTAATCTATGATTTCTTCCAGGCGAACTAATAATCACAATAGTGGACGTGAACCGGTACGCGCCAGTGTTCTCCCAACCCTCGTACCTGGAGAGCCTCGTGGAGGAGCAGCCGGTGGGAACCATCCTCGCCACTTACACGGCCACTGACAGGGAGACCCCTATTTCTGCCATCGTGATACACCCGCCGAACCCCTACTTCCAGATTGATAATGTTACTGGTAAGTTTGACTCCTACAGTCCCGGGTCCTTTAAGCGGGGCGTGAAAAAGCATGAGGCTGTCAAGCTGAGGGCCACCATTATGGCACTATCGGTGTATGTAGTAGTGATAACTAATCCAGAGACTTTAACTTACCATACCTTTAGCTTACCATCAGGCGAGGTGAAGTCATATTGACGTGACCGACATAAAAAAAATTATACACGTAATAGTCACACATCTTAGCCACTGGGGTAAGCAGAGAAAATATCTGGAAGCCCATGTGGAGAAATATATGAATATTTTTCTTGTTACGATCCCAGCTTTTGATTTCTTTTTGTTTCATAATTATTTTTATGCATGCTAGTTCACACTAGACCTATTAATTTTAACTTATACTTGAAAAAAAAAAGAAAAAATCAAAATAATAAGACAAGTCGAAACGACTTACCTCCTTTGGTCGGTTAAGCACACTAAAACCTCCAGAATGTAAAAGATAATATTCTGAAAACCACATCAAAATCATTGCAATAAAGCGCGAGATAATAGCGAACAGACATACATACAAACATACACGTTAAACAGTAAACCGTCTTTTGAAATTTTAACAGATTTAGCTATTACTGATAGTTGTGAACTTGTAAGTGCTTTAATTATTACATACATGATTTTCAAATCAACATCAAATCCATATTTGTTTTTTTTTTATATCAGACACGTCAACATGGCTTCACCTCGCCTGATGGTAAGCTAAAGGCAAAGTCTCTGGTATGGGAGTCTCCATTGCAAACACCGATAGTACCACAATGGTGGCTTTCAGCCTGACGGCATCATCAAATGCTCTTTCACGCCCCGTTTAAAGGATCCGGTATAGAAAATGGCATTCCCCTTAAAATCCTCAATACATAATTTTAATTCCAGGTGTAGTAAAAACCGCCCAACGCATAGATTACGAGAAAATCCACACAATAAACTTCACCCTAGTAGCTTTCGACTCGGGGGTTCCTCAGCTCAGTACGTCAGCGGGCGTCACGGTACAGATCATCAACGCCAATGATGAAGAGCCCACCTTCTCCGCGCCAGGGTACGAGGCAGCTGTACAGGAACATGCTGCACCTGGCACCAGTGTGCTGACTGTCAGTGCCACTGATGCTGACGAAGGTATATAGCTTGTACTTTATAGCCTTTACTTTTTTTTATAGACGATAGACTCGCGTTTCACCACTATCTCACCTGATGGCAAGTGACGATGTGGTCGACGATGGAGCACGCTTGCCTAGAAGTAACCTATTCACTCTAGACTTAAAGACTCCCAGGATAGAGGTTTTCAGAAACACAGCACGAGTGTGATGCCCCTGGTTTTGCACAGGCCACGGTGACCGCTTCCCATCAGGTGGACCGTGTGCTTTTCTGCCACCCAATTGATGTAAAAAAACAATAATTTACTTTTTCCTGTTGCAGGTGAATTCGGTGAAATCCGGTACAGTCTATCAGGCGATTCATCACTGTTCACCATCGACGCGATCACCGGGGTGATCACAGTGGCGGAGGGCGCGGTGATCGACCGCGAGAACATCACCGATGTGTACATGAGGGCTATCGCGAGTGACAACGCGAGGGCTCATATGAGGAGGAACAGTATTGTGCCGGTGAGGACTTGCAAATTATTGAATTGAATTCTGTTAAAAAAAAAAAGAAATGCAGCAATTTAAAAAAAAATGTTTGTCTTTATGTCTGCTTGAAAAATTTATACGGTTTTGGACTTAGACGGGACTTTCGCTGACATATAGGTTATATTTTAAAGTACAACCAATGATATTAGATAAGTAAAAAGAGGGGTACAACCAATAATTATAATGCTCAATTATGGGTTATCAGATTTGACCAATGTCGTTCAACCCGTTTAGATATATGTTTGTTACTCTTTCAAGCATAAACGGCTGAATGGATCTGGCTGAAATTTGGTATAGAGATAGATTATAGTCTGGAATAACATATAGGCTAATTTTTATCCCGGGAAAAGGTTCCCGTGGGTCAAGGGTAGCAGTAACAAAATTTCACGCGAGCGGAGCTGCGGGCAACAGCTAGTATTTTATAAAAATAATTATATAGTTCTGCATAAAACAATTTAAACCTTAAAAATCTTAATCCACAAAAAAATAATATTGGTGTAACAGTTTTTTTTTAATTTTTGTCTGTTTGTTCCGCCTTATATTTGAAATGGCTGGCCGATTTTGACGGGACTTTTACTGGCACATAACTGATGTGAAAAGCATGACTATCTACGAATCAATTTATTACTATAGGTACATATAAAAATCCTCGACATCAACGACCACGCTCCAGTCTTCACCCAGAAAGTGTACAAGTCCACCATCGCTGAAAACCTTCAGCTCAACCCCCCAGCCGCCATCCTCCAGGTCTTGGCCGAAGACAAGGACGAAGGGTTAAACGCTAAAGTACAGTACAGGATCGTGGAACAAACTGAGCCAGGTAATTATAAAGCTCTAAGAAACCTGGTATTCACCCGGGTGGTCAAAAGGCTGATGTGTACGGAACACCGTGTAGTTTTAGTCGGTCCAATCCGCAGGTGAGGTGATACCCATTGAGGGGGTTAGGGTTGAAGCTTGATGGCTGTAGTCCCTGGTGGAACACCATGTTGTTTTAGTCGGTTCCATCCCGATATAGCCACGGCCGTAAGCAGATGAGGAGCTCGTTGAGGGGGGGGATTCCACATGTATAAAGAATTTAATATTAACAAGCTTGATGGACGCAATTCGGGAGTATGGCCGAAGTCCCTAGTGGAGCACCATGTATTTTTAGTCGGTTCGATCCCGCGATATAGTCATAGCCAGCAAGTGAGGTGATACCCGTTGACTCGGGAGGGGAAGGGGGGGTGGGGGCGGCATACACGTTTAAACTCAATTTAAAGCAATAAAAAAACGTCGGAATTAAAAAAAATCAACCATTTTTAATCATTACTTTTAAGTACCAAACGCCACCGGTTTCTTTATATCGGTCACGTCAATGTGACTTCACCTCGCCTGATGGTAAACTAAAGTCTGAAAGAAAACCTGCCCCACGTTAGATTGGTTTAGATCTAATAGCATTTCTAGTGTCTGTAATGATGACTTTCAATCCTAAAACTTTACCTTTTGCTTACCATCGGGCAAGGTGAACCGATGAGACCGATATAAAAAAACCGGTGGCGTTTGGTACTTAAAAATAATGATTAAAAATGGTTGAATTTTTTTTTTAATTCACTCGTTTGTAATGATGACTATCAATCCTAAAACTTTACCTTCGCTTACCATCGGGCGAGGTAAAGTATAAAAACACTTCAATAGTTAAATACATTAACTGCCTAACCACATTACCAGATATATTCCTTTCAGGAGTGTTTTCAGTAGACCCTTTAAACGGTATCATATACCCGTCTAAGCCGGTGATGGGTAACACCACATACCATCTGACGGTGATAGCGACAGATGAGGGGGGGGCAGGACCAAACTCCGACGTCGCAAGAGTTGATATCACCGTACTGAGCGTTAACAGACACAAGCCTGTGTTCATACACCCTTCAGCTGAACAGAAGCAGTTGGAGATACCGGAGGTTAGTTCTTTTTATACTAGTTGGGTGGAAGATAAGCATACGGCCTACCTGATGGGAAGTGGTCACCGTGACCAATGGACGTGTGCAACTACAAGTTATCTCACTCGCCCTGGAGGGTGGAGGGTTGTAGGAGGGGATTAGTGAAGAGGGGGGGAGGGAGTTGGATTGTGAGCTCTGGCTAACCTAGTTACCTTGCGGAACAACACGATGGTTATTATGGGCAGTGTCCTGTAGGGCAGAAGTACTACCCCAGTCGGTCTGCTCAGTTCGGACGGTAGATACCGTCGTGTCCTACCTCCTTCAAATTACAAGTTCATTTTGCGTACTGGTAAGGAGTAGGATGCCCTGTCAGATATTTTAAACACCATTTTTTTGACATTCTTGTGTGTTCGCGATGCGCACAAAAAGTACTAAACTGATTTGATGCAATTTTCTCATTAGATATGACGAAGATAAAAACGATAATCGACCTTCGCGCTGGTGGGTCTATATAAAGCTGAATACTAGTTGAATACTGTATCTAGACTAAGGCAATTATTGTATACAGACCAAAAAAAAACAGCCCGCTGAGTTTCTTGCCGGAGTCTTCTCATTTCTAGGCCGCGTTTTGAACCGGTCGGTGATCCATTTGCTTCTAGTTTTAAATAATTTAGATTTTCACGTTTTGTAAGTGCCGCATATAATGGTCTATACAGAATAAATGATTTTTGACTTTGACTTTGAAGAGTTTGTTTATAAGGATGAACCTAAAAAAGAGGTCATACGGGCCCCTTTTTATTAATTTTTATTTTGGAGGTCGTACGGGTACCAAAAAAGAGGTCGTAAGGGCACTTGTAAAAGGGTCCAAACTTTGAGGTCGTACGGGTACGTCGCCAACCTAACTGGTTGAAAAATATCGAATCTAACATCTACATTCTACATCCCCAGAACGCAGCCCAAGCCGACTACCTAATCACCACGGTCTTGGCGACGGACGAGGACTCTGGCGAGAACGGCCGCGTCTCCTACTTCCTCAAGGAGAACAATCAGAATGTGGGCGAGACGGCCGAGTTCAGCCTCGACAGGGACTCGGGCGAGTTGAGGACCAAGACCTTCCTTGATAGAGAGCACAAGTCGGAGTACCAGGTTGGTTTTTATCTGGTATTTCATTTTTTTTTATATTAGAAACTAGCGACCCGGGACCCGGCCTCGCCCGGGTGTAAATTCCAGTATTCCAATAAAATATATATATATTTTTTTAATTGGTAATAGGCTCGCGTTTGACCACAATCTCACCTGTTGGTAAGTGATGATGTGGTCGAGGAACTATGACACTCACGAATGACGTGGCATTCTATTGGTGAAAGAATTTTTAAAATCGGTTCAGTAGAGCCCGAGATTATCGCTTACAATTTAACAAATATACAAACACACAAACTTTACCTCTTTATAATATTAGTATAGATAACTTTCTGGCTGGTTTTAGCGGCTTCGCTAACTTTTGGTACAACTTAGGTGGCATACAAGCACACGGCCCACCTGATTTCTTATATAAACAACACGTACAAGACTGAGATATAACCCTCATATGGTGCAAACAATTCCATCAAGAACCAAGCTGTTCGGTGCCCTTTTCTTTGCCGCACCATCAAAACCTGGAATTCTTTACCAGCTCACGTGTTTCCTTCCTAATACAGTCCCGGGTCCTTTAAGCGGGGCGTGAAAAAGCATTTGATAAGGCCTTCAAGCTGAGGGCCTCATCAACTGCCGGTGTATGTAATTGTGGCTCCCATTCCAGAGATTTTACCTTTAGCTTACCATCCGGCGAAGAGAAGTCATATTGAAGGTGATGGGAGAAGAGGGGTTGAAAAATTTGCCGTGTAGACAACGCAGGAGATTTTCGTCTTCCGGGGGTAGTATTTTTTTTTATATTCAGTCCGTCAATTGACTTAACCCGCTGGATGGTAAGAAGCTAGGGTAAAGTCCAGAGGGTACGGGCCGCCATTCCAGACACCATTCGTCCCAAAACGGCGGTCCCTACCTTGACGGCCTAGACAGATGCCTTTTCACGCCCCGCTTAAAGAACCCGGGATTGTGGGAAGAAGGAAACTCGTGTGAGGAGTGGTAGGGATTTCTGCACGAAACAAAGGTAGGTAGATAAGAGTATATAAATGTATTTTAATATAATTATTGATCAAATTTCCAGCTAGTCATCGCCGCAGTGGACAACGGCACTCCTGCGCAATTCGAAACTCTTCAGCTGTTGACCGTAGTGCTAGCTGATGCTAACGACAACATGCCGCGGTTCTCTTCCTCCCTGCACCAGTTCACCATCAAGGAGAACCTTCTCCCAGGAGTTATTATTGGTAAGGAGTTTTACTTACAGGAAAATCGTAAAAGTAAATAAATATTCTATGACATTCTACATAGCGCTCTGTAAGCTCAAAATAAGCATAGTTTAACTAACTTGTGTTATGGGTTCTTGAATGCGGATAAACATACTTATGTATTTTTTATGAATACATAATATTATACATAGAATAAAAAATAATAATAAATATTCTACGACATTCTACACAGCGCTCCCTAGACCCAAAGTAAGCTTAGTTTAACTAGCTTGTGTTATGGGTTCTAGAATGCTGATAAACATACTTATATACTTTTTTTGTAAATATGTACATACTTTTTATAGCCATTATATAGAAACACCCAGACCAATGCAAATAGAATTTTTTTTATTGAACATGTCAACATGATTTCACTTCGCCTGAAGGAAAGCTAAAGGCAAAATCTCAGGATCATGCATACAAATATTTGCACTGCACGGTAATCGAACCCGCGCCGCAAGCATCGCAGCAATCGAATGTTCTAACGCTAACACAAGTTTTTGCTATCGTTTTTAATATGCTAAGATAGTTTAGTCTTCGATAAGCAACAAACAAACCAATCTTCAACCTAGCGTGAATCCCAGTCGCATCTAAAGCTTTCACCTCGGAGTCTGGGGTCCACTTTACTAGTCCTAACTACGGATTTGGCTGGACCTCGATATTTTCCATGAAGCGACTGCCATCTGACCTTCACAACCCAATGGTGACATTAGGCGATATCGAAGCATTGCACCAAACCGTTGATGTTGGACTTTTTAGGGCTCCAACTACCTGTAACGACTGCCATAGATGTTTGTATAGCACCGGGACCGACGGCTTAACGTGCTCTCCGAGGCACGACCAGACCAATGCAAATATTTTGCACTGAGCGGGGATCGAACCCGCGCCTCCTGCGCAGCGGCCGCGTTCGTAGTGAACGCTACGCCACAACAAACAAAACAATATACCTTTTTTTATTACAGGAACAGTCAAAGCAATCGACAAGGACTCTGGTGACAACGGTAAGGTGTATTACCATATCCTGGAGGGAAACCAGGAGGGGGCCTTCACGATGGACCGGACTTCTGGCATCATTAGGGCTAACATCAGCTTCGACAGGTATAGTATATAATATTTTTATTGTTTTTTTTTCGACAACGTAGGTAGCAGACAGGCACACGGCCTACCCGATGGGAAGCGGTTACCGTGGCCTATGGACGTGTGCAATACTAGGGGAGTCACACACGCTCTGCCTACTCTGAAGGGACGGGGGTAGGGGGAGGAGGGGTACAGTGAGCTCTGGCTACCCTACTTACCGGCGGGTACAACACTATGCTTATTATGGCCGCGGTATTCTGTAGGGTGGAGGTACTACCCCAGTCGGACAGCTCATTATTATACCCTACAGAACACTGGTATACCCTACAGAATCTGTAGGTTATAGCAGCGAAAAAAAAATGGCTGATGTAGTAAAAAAATAAAATAAAATATATTAATAAGCTTACTAGCTTATGTAGTGAAAGCGGCAAGAAAAATATCTATACTTACAAGTTTTCACGTTTATATTGTATATTTAGTGATGTGCCGAATATTCGAGCGAGGAGATAAATCCGTATCCGTTATTTTCAACGGATCTTCTGCTGTATTACATAGCTTAAATTCTATGTTCAGGGGATTAGGTAGCAATGAAAAATTATTAACATCCATTCAAATTACTATTTTACGTTCATAACTTTACGTCGTAACTATCTCTGCGTTATACGAAACTAGGTGGCGCTGTGTTGATGACGTCACTTTCTGCACTGCAGTGTTAAGACTCTCCGCAAGTGAATGACGTCCCCCTGTATCTTGTTGTTCGGCATCGCTTCTCGGCCTTTTGGCTAAGATCAAAGTGTAGTATCTGTTCTTTTCAGCTTAATATCTGAAAGTTCCCTCACTGAGGGACCAGTATATTAAACTGATTTTTGTAAGCTGACGGGATGTTCGGGGCTCGCTCCACTCCCGTCGCGGGTCGGCCCGGCATTGCAGTGCCGCCGGGATCGGCCTACATAATAAATCCAATGCAACCCAATAAATCAATGTGAAGTATTGTTGCCGTAATATAATAGTTTTAGTCTTTTGGTATCGATAATTTTCATCTGAAAAAGCTAAACTATCGATATTCGATAGGCTTATTATCGATACTAGCGATAACTCAGAACGAGGCAATACTATTGGCCACACTAATCATTCATTGGCAGTGCCAACTTTTGGCACTTCTAAAATGTCAACATCTCAAAACGTCCACTTCTCAAAATGTCCACCAAATTGGTACAATACATGATGACCACTTTCTAAAATGTCTACATCTCAAAACGTCCACTTCTCAAAATGCACTTCTCAAAATGTCCACCAAATTGGCACAATACATGATGACTACTTTCTAAAATGTCTACATCTCAAAACGTCCACTTCTCAAAATGTCCACCAAATTGGCACAATACACGTTGACCACTTTCTATAATGGCTATATCTCAAAACGTCCACTTCTCATAGTATCATCATTACTTAATTCTTACTTCAAAAGTAAACAAATAACCATGATTAGGAGTAAAATTATTTTGGAAAACACTGGCACGTGTTAATTTATTTCCAACCGTAGGTATAAGAAACTCTGTACTTCTTACTTTGAATAGACTGACATCACCGTGTGCCCCCAACCTACAGTACTGCATTTTTCAGCAAGGACTAATTGTAAATATGGTACTGACCTAAATTGATTAAGTAGTACACTAAAGTACACTAGGTGGCGCTGAGTCCATGACGTCACTTTCTGTATTGCGGTGTTTAGACTCTCCGCAAGCGAATGACGACACCGGTCGGCGGTAGCGAAATCATACTTACCTGGCATAGGGGATACCGTGATCATAAAGGCGGTTCCCCCAGGGCGAGACCCTTCCATTGCACTGCGGTCGGGTTGACCCCTGCGATTATCCCTAATGTGGATAACTCGGATGCGTAATTTTTGGTAGTGGGGACTGCGTACGCGCTGTCCCCCTCAATAAGTAATACAGACATGCTATATGTTATACTCCCAAGTTCAAGATAATCGATTTGTATTTTATAATGGAAATTAATTGACCACTTTGCAAAATAAATGTCCACTTCACAAAATGACCACATTTCGTGACAATTATTTTTTGGTGTTAAATTGAGTGTCGACCAAAACATTTAATTTATTGTTAAAAAGCGAAGGGTGCATGTTTTATTATTATGATACGTATTTTCATCGGTGCTTGATGAGTGTGCATAGCAGATTACTCCGATCTTTTGAAGTACTCGAGTACTTTTATTGTTCGAATTCAAAGCGGATGGGAGCCACTGAAAATTTCAAATATTGGTTTTAAAATTCTATGGTTTGGATTCTGTATGGAAATTTTCTGCCGTGTATTTTTACTAAGATTTCTAAACTCTTGATTTTTAATTTTTGAGTTATTTGCACTTCTTTTTCCTTTTTTCAATTGTATTGTAAAAAATTGATTGCATATCTATTTGTGCAAAATTTCATCCACTTCTGCTTAGCCGTGCTAAATAACAAAATAAAATATAATCAACATCAGTGTTAATATCACACTTACTGAATAGGAACTATTCATACTTGTACCTTGTACTTTGATGTACTACTCAGTACATCAAAATATCCATAGATGTTGCAATTTTTCTTCACTAGTGGCACCAGGTGGCGCTGTGTTGATCACGTCACTTTCTGCACTGCGGTGTTAAGACTCTCCGCAACTCAATGACCTCCCCCTGTAGCTGATGTTTCGGCATCGCTTCTCGGCCTTTTGGCTAAGATCAAAGTGTAGTATCTGTTCTTTTCAGCTTAATATCTGAAAGTTCCCTCACTGAGGGACCAGTATATTAAACTGATTTTTGTAAGCTGACGGGATGTTCGGGGCTCGCTCCACTCCCGTCGCGGGTCGGCCCGGCATTGCAGTGCCGCCGGGATCGGCCCACATATACTATGAAAATATTTTACAAATTCTCGTTACTGACACGGTGTGACGGTAACACTTTAATCCATTGAATATTTTTAGAGTAGGTATTTGAAAATGTCTGCATATCAAAACATCCACTTCGCAAAATGTCCACATCTCATAATGTAATTGAATCACATATCAAAAATCGCAAAAGTAAGGAATTTATCATATAAAATTTATACCCTGAATCTTAGGGATAAATAAATAAATAAACACTGACACGTGTTCATTTATTTCCAACCAGAAGCTGGTGTAAGATACTCTGTAAAAGACTGACATCACCACGTGCCACTAACAATACTGCATTTTTCAGCAATGACTTTTGTAAATATGGTACTGCACTAAATTGATTGAGTAGTACACTAAAGTACCCATAGCACAATGTTATAATTTGCATGACGCGTCTACACTAGGTGGCGCTGTGTCCATGACGTCATTTTCTGTACTGCGGTGTTAAGACTCTCCCCAAGCGAATGACGACCCCGGTCGGCGCTAGCGAAATCATACTTACCTGGCATAGGGGATACCGTGATCATGAAGGCGGTTCCCCCAGGGCGAGACCCTTCCATTGCACTGCGGTCGGGTTGACCCCTGCGATTATCCCTAATGTGGATAACTCGGATGCGTAATTTTTGGTAGTGGGGACTGCGTACGCGCTGTCCCCCTCAATAAATAATACAGACATGCTTACCAAGTTCAAGATAATCGATTTGTATTAATGGAAATTAATTGACCACTTTGCAAAATAAATGTCCACTTTACAAAATGACCACATTTTGTTACAATTATTTTTTGGTGTTAAATTGAGTTCAAAGCGGACGGGAGCCACTGAAAATTTCAAATATTGGTTTTAAAATTCTATGGTTTGGATTATTTATGGAAATTTTCTGCCTTGTATTTTTACTAAGATTTCTAAACTTTTGATTTTTAATTTTTGAGTTTGCGCTTCTTTTTCCTTTTTTCAATTGTATTGTAAAAAATTGATTGCATATCTATTTGTGCAAAATTTCACCCACTTCTGCTTAGCCGTGCTAAATAACAAAATAAAATATAATCAACATCAGTGTTAATAATGTTAATATCATACTTACTGAATAGGAACTATTCATACTTGTACCTTGTACTTTGATGTACTACTCAGTACATCAAAATATCCATAGATGGTGCAATTTTTCTTCACTAGTGGCACCAGGTGGCGCTGTGTCGATGACGTCATTTTCTGTATTGCAGTGTTAAGACTGCCCGCAAGTGAATGACCTCCCCCTGTTTCCTGTTGTTCGGCATCGCTTCTCGGCCTTTTGGCTAAGATCAAAGTGTAGTATCTGTTCTTTTCAGCTTAATATCTGAAAGTTCCCTCACTGAGGGACCAGTATATTAAACTGATTTTTGTAAGCTGACGGGATGTTCGGGGCTCGCTCCACTCCCGTCGCGGGTCGGCCCGGCATTGCAGTGCCGCCGGGATCGGCCCACATAAACAAACTATGAAAATATCTTACAAGTTTTCATTACTGACACAGTGTGACGGTAACAGTTTGATCCATCGAATATTTTTAGAGTATTTGAAAATGAATGGTACATAATGACCTCTTTGCAAAATGTCTACAAGTCAAAACGTCCACTTCTCAAAATGTCCACATCTCATAAGTCATTGAATCACAAATCGAAAATAGCAAAACTGAATATTATGGCGAATGAGAATTAATAAATTTTTACATTCATGTGTGATTAAGACTTTTGTTTAATCGAGAGGAAGGGACGGTCTCGGTTTTGCTCCGAATAAACTCGTAAAATAAAATGCTGTAACCCGATTGCAGCAACACTTACAGTTTATATAATTATGAATGTAAGGAAGCTTTGATATTAAATTTTATGCTTCTTACTACAAAAGTAAGGAATTTATCATATAAAATTTATACCCTGAATCTTAGTGATAAATAAATAAACACTGACACGTGTTCATTTATTTACGTTGACTACTTCCTATAATATCTATATCTCAAAACGTCCACTTCTCATAGTATCATCATTACTTATTCTTACTTCAAAAGTAAACAAATGACCATGATTAAGAGTAAAATTATTTTGGAAAATACTGGCACGTGTTCATTTATTTCCAACCGTATAACCGTAGAAGCTGGTGTAAGAAACTCTGTACTTCTTACTCTGTAAAAGATTGACATCACTGTGTGCCACTAACAGTGCTGCATTTTTCAGCAAGGACTATTGTAAAATATGGTACTGCACTAAATTGATTGAGTAGTACACTAAAGTACCCATAGCACAATGTTATAATTTGTATGGCGCGTCTAAACTAGGTGGCGCTGAGTCCATGACGTCACTATCTGCACTGCGGTGTTAAGACTCTCCGCAAGCGAATGACGACCCCGAGCGGCGGTAGCGAAATCATACTTACCTGGCATAGGGGATACCGTGATCATGAAGGCGGTTCCCCCAGGGCGAGACCCTTCCATTGCACTGCGGTCGGGTTGACCCCTGCGATTATCCCTAATGTGGATAACTCGGATGCGTAATTTTTGGTAGTGGGGACTGCGTACGCGCTGTCCCCCTCAATAAATATAAAAAAAATGATCTGCTCCTAGTGCCAGGTAATCAAATTGTATTGTTTTATTAAAATAGAACTTGACCACTTTGTAAAATAAATGACACATTCATCTCAAAATGTCCACTTCACAAAATGACTAAATTTCGGCATTATTTTTTCATCAAGTTTACAATATTAACCATTACGTACAACAATTGGTTTTCCCTAGCGACTACAATATGGGGTTCTTCAAGAAGGGCATTAGAAGGTTTTTGCGGGGACGGCAGCGCGAGTGTGATGCCCCCGGTGTTGCACGCGTCCCTAGGCCACGGTAACCGCTTCCCATCAGGTGGGCCGTGTGCTTGTCTGCCACCTGAGTGGTATAAAAAAAAAAAAATATAGATATGTTACCTGTTATGTCCTAAGACCACCTAAGACTGTCAAGTTCAAGATTATCGAATTGTATTTTTAATGGATATTAAAAATTGACCACTTTACAAAATAAATGTCCACTTCACAAAATGACCACATTTCGATGCTATTATTACTTCATGTAGTTAACGTGTAACTACTGTAATTAGATAATACTCTTACAGTAATACAATAAAATGAGAATTGACAAAAATATTTATTCATAGTTAAAATGCAAAGGGTGCGTCATGATAATAAAAAGCACCCTATGCTTTTTTAACAATGAAATGAATGTTTCCTTATTCTTGCAACTTTGTATTTTTTAAAGCGATTTTTTTTCAACTGCTATTTATTATGTGATATTATTTGTATTATTATTATATGCATTTTCATCGGTATTTGGTGAGAGTGCATTGCAGATTAGTCCGACCTTTTGAAGTATATTTAAACGTAACTTTTAAGGTGGTGATTCTTCACTTTTGAGATATTTGCAAAAACGGCACTTCTACATTTTTCTAGTAAATTGTTTGGAATTTTCGCGAGTTGAATTTTATTGTTCCAAAAATCATCTAGGTACGTAATAAAATAGCATGACATGTAGGTGAAAACTCAATTGTAGATTATAAATCTATTTGTGCAAAATTTTATTCAATCTGCTCAGCCGTACTAAATATAAAATATAATGGGCGTCAGTGTTAATGTCAAACTAAACTAACTTATTAGGATGTACTTACTATTAATACTTTCACCATATTGTACCCACTGAGTAGTACCTACATTAAAGTATCCATAGATGGCGCAATTGTTCTACACTTATGGCACTAGGTAGCGCTGTATTGATGACGTCACTTTCTGCACTGCGGTGTTAAGACTCCCCGCAAGTGAATGACGTCCCTCTGTTTCTTGTTGTTCGGCATCGCTTCTCGGCCTTTTGGCTAAGATCAAAGTGTAGTATCTGTTCTTTTCAGCTTAATATCTGAAAGTTCCCTCACTGAGGGACCAGTATATTAAACTGATTTTTGTAAGCTGATGGGATGTTCGGGGCTCGCTCCACTCCCGTCGCGGGTCGGCCCGGCATTGCAGTGCCGCCGGGATCGGCCCACATAAAAATCTATGGAACTCTATCACAAGATAATTATCATTAACCTCACCCTCGCACGATGTAACGGCCTGATACTCAAATTAACATATTTATGTTTTAAATAATTTGGTATCGAACACTGAATATTTGCGAACATAGAAAATGTTGCTTTAATACACTGCTCATAGTATGCAACCGCGCATTTAATGTTAAGCTTTTCATAAAGAAAATAGATTCACCATTTGGCACATTATGCACACTTTTCAAAACGTCTACATCTCAAAACGTCCACTTCTCAAAATGTCCACATTCATAGTATCATTATTGTGCATTACATAAATAATTGTTCATTTACAGTCAATTACTTATATAGTGTACAATAAAGTATATTTTATCTTATATCATCTATTCAAATAAAACACGAAAATTGCAAGTCCGAATGTTATAAATGAATGAAATCTTTACATTAGTGAATGCGTAATTTTTTAATATGTCAGCCGCATCGCCGCCACGCCGCTGGTCCTACTTTCCCTCCTTATAGATTCGTAAAAAACTGTATTGTAGCGCCTTTTACAGTCTAATTATAATTATATAAGGAAGCTTTAATATTAAATTTCATGCTTATTACAAAAGTAAACAAATTAGCCTGAATCTTAAGGGTAAAATTATTTTGGAAAACACTGACATATGTGTTCATTTATTACCCCAGAAGGGTATAAGGGACTCTGTACTTTTTACTTTGAAAAAGACTGACATCACCGTGTGCTGCATTAGGCTGTAGTAGGTACTGCATTTTTAGCATGACTGTTGTAAATATGGTACTATTTATACTTGCACTATATTGACTGAGTAGTGCACTAAAGTACCCATAGCACAATGTTATAATTTGCATGACGCGTCTACACTAGGTGGCGCTGTGTCCATGACGTCACTTTCTGCACTGCGGTGTTAAGACTCTCCGCAAGTGATTGACGACCCCGGGCGGCGGTAGCGAAATCATACTTACCTGGCATAGGGGATACCGTGATCATGAAGGCGGTTCCCCCAGGGCGAGACCCTTCCATTGCACTGCGGTCGGGTTGACCCCTGCGATTATCCCTAATGTGGATAACTCGGATGCGTAATTTTTGGTAGTGGGGACTGCGTACGCGCTGTCCCCCTTAATAAATATAAAAGACACGAACTGCCCCTAGTGCAAGGTACTCGAATTGTATTCTTTTATTAGGATAGGAGTTGACCACTTTGACCACTTTGTAAAATAAATGAAAATGACCACATCTCAAAACGTCCACTTCACAAAATTTCGATATTATTTTTTCATTAAGAACACATTTAGAGATTAGCTTGGCTATTATTGCTTACTATAATAGTAGGCAATATTCTTATACCTAGTAATACGATAAATTGACTGTCGAACAAAATATTTAGTTTACTGTTAAAAAGCGAAGGGTTTTTTTTATTACCACGTTTGTTGATTTGAGATATTTGCAAGAACGGAAACCATAGGTACTTTTTTCCAGAAAATTGTTTAGAAATTCGATATTTTATTGTGCCAAAAATCTTCTGAATGACATATGTAGGAAAAAACATTAATTACACATTATAATCTATTGGTACAAAAAATGTCACCCAGATTAAATTTTTAATTTAGATAAACAAAAATTATTTGAACGGAAAACTATAACTTAAAAACTTAAAATCCAAATTATAAATTAGAATCAATAATCAAAGTTTTACACATAAAAAATTACAATAAAGAACTTTCCTTTAATGAAATTAAATCCAAATAGAACTAAATTATATTTTGAAAATAGAAATTAAATCAAAAATAAAATGAAAACAAAAAGAAATTAAATCATACATAAAATCAAAAGTAAGACTAAAATTAAATTAAATACAATAAATTATGGTTGGAACAATACAACTAAAGTAACTAAAGTAATAATGTCAAACGTACTTAATCATACTTGCAACATTGCGCCATATTGTTAAAAGAACAATGGCAGATTTCCTTACTAGCAATTGTCTAACACAAAAAATGAGCGCCCGTAAATGAAAAATATGTCGAGCGTTGCAGCTTTACTAGTAGATTCCATAAGTGAATTCATTTTCCATCGAGAGAGCCGGAAAATAAAGATATTGTGTTTTGATTGTTAGGTTTTGTTGTAGTAATTAGTCTCGCCATATCACAGACATATAATACAAGTACCTATTTATATGTTCAAACACTATGGTGACCACAGATTAAATAACCTACTGGAGTGTTTCTCGGATACTGATATGTCAGAACTATTATTTAATTGAATAATACATTTATTATACCTACACGTTTGACAAGTCTACTTTTGTTAGAAACTTTTTAGTAGGTATAGGTTGGTATAGGTATATACAGGAGTGGGGTGTGGGGTATCGATTTGTTGTCAATATGATCGTGAGTCATGTCAAGAAAGAAAAATAAAACCACTATTTTTTCATTTATTTTATTCTTCATCATCTCTAACTACAATTTCATCAAGGTACCTTGCTGGTGCTGTAATATATTCTTGATGTCTGGCCCATCCTAAATACCAAACAAGGGTCATGACGTGAGCGCAACAACCTACAGTGCGCCGACCAATTCACAAATAAACAATCCAGTAGGGAATAGCACAAGGTCACGCAAAAGCAATATCAAGAGTCCTTTGGGTACGCAATAGTCACACGAGGAAATAATCAGAGTCCATAAAACAGTCCACGGTCAGAATTATTAAAGAAAATCTGAAGGTATTAAAGCATGTCTACACTGCCGGCGCTAGGTGGCGCTGTGTTAATGACGTCACTTTCTGTACTGCAGTGTTAAAATTCTCCGCAACTCAATGACCTCCCCCTGTAGCTGATGTTTCGGCATCGCTTCTCGGCCTTTTGGCTAAGATCAAAGTGTAGTATCTGTTCTTTTCAGCTTAATATCTGAAAGTTCCCTCACTGAGGGACCAGTATATTAAACTGATTTTTGTAAGCTGACGGGATGTTCGGGGCTCGCTCCACTCCCGTCGCGGGTCGGCCCGGCATTGCAGTGCCGCCGGGATCGGCCCACATAATCAATGGAATACATTACGAGTCACGACTAAAATTCTAATTTATTTAAGATATTTGCTTCATCTTTAATTGCTTTTAATTGAGTTAAGTACGGAACGGAACCCTCGTGCGGGTAAAATTTGCCCGATTGTTTGATTTATATGATTACTTCTCGGCTCCCCTGGGCAGTAGCGTGATGATGTTATAGCTTATAGCCTGCCTCGATAAATGAGCTATTCAACCCAAAAAGAATTTTTCTATTCGGACCAGTAGTTCCTGAGATTAGCGCGTTCAACCAAACATACAAAAAACTCTTCAGCTTTATCTTCTTCTAATATATAAAATTTCCATGTCACAATGTTAGTTACCGTACTCCTCCGAAACGGCTTTACCGATTTTTACCAAATCTTATATGCGTATTCAGTAGGTCTGAGAATCGGCTACTATCTATTTTCCATAACCTCTAAGTGATAAGGGTTGTTCACCCTTAAAATGCAAAATAACGTTTGCCGGGACAGCTAGTATTAGTATAGATTTATTAATATGAAGATTTATTAATATGATTTTAATAGAATTGCTGCATTAGTCATAGTTTTGTAACTAGATGGCGCTGTTCGATTTAAATGCAAACTATCATTTATTCACCTGGAGCGTATAAGTCGAAAAAGTGATTTATCTTTGATTGACGGACGGACGAGTAGTTTGTTAATTGACCAACAAACTATCGTACTTTTTGTAGGTGTGAAGTGTCTTTAACTGAGACAGTTCACTAAAATAATTGAAATGACTTGATTCGTTATTTTATTGATAGTATTGTATATTGTATTCATACATACCGATAAATTATCGATGTGGGTTTATTTATGCTATGCACTTTGGGTATTCATTATCTAATTTCAAAATGCCAGGTGCCAGGGCATAAACATAAACCCATCAGTCTATATTGATCATAGATGCTAGATGCCCGGCATTAGCGGACGGATTGAATAATTTTTTTTTTTTTTTTTTATATAGGACACGTCAAAATGACTCCACCTCGCCTGATGGTAAGCGAAAGGCAAAGTCTCAGGACTGGGGCCACCACCACATACACCGGTAGTGCTACAGTGGCGGCCCTCAGCTTGACGGCCTCATCAAATGCTTTTTCACGCCCCGCTTAAAGGCGCTTAAATATTCGATTTATGCCCAAACCCATCACTGTACCGTACCCATTAAAAAGTTTTTACGCAATTAAGGTGCCCAATATGTGTTGAACGTGGGCAAAATATTTATAGTACCTAGTTTCAGATTTTGAAGGTTTTAATTTTTAACACTTAATGTTTTCCAAAATTCTGGTCAAAATCGGTCCAGACATTCCAGAGACTAGCCAGAACAAACAGAAAGACAAAATTTAAAGAAAATGTTGTTTTGGTATAAGTACCGTAAATGGTATGGACTAATAATTTTGACAGAATTTTCCCTGCAGATAGCTGATGTAACAAGTAGTAACTTAGGTTACTTTAATTTTGGAAAAGAATTAGGTTATTGAGTAAAAAATTAAATCCTTAAAAATCTAAAACCATGCGGACAAAGTCGCCGGCAAAATTCGTTTATTTATAAGCAGAAGTCTCCTATTAACTTTACTATGATCGTGAAATTGTTTATTAACTAGGTACATAGGTTTTCTATTTAATTGCTAAACTGATAACACTGCACACTGTTTTAAGAATACCATTTATTGGGCATAATATTTTTTTTAAACCGATGCAATGCTTGCAATAATTTGAAAGTTGAGATTGCTAATATAAAATTTAAATTTTGCTATTCAAATGCAATAATGATATAAACTGCCATTGCATTTGAGATTGTTAGAACGTTTTGGTGCTTCATTGGGTTGTGGCTTTTGTTATATTGTACTTGCATTATAAGGTACCTACTAAGTAGCGCACTGCAGTACTCATAGATGGCGGGATGCTATAATTCGTATTACCGACACTAGGTGGCACTGTGTCCATGACGTCACTTTCTGCACTGCGGTGTTAAGACTCTCCGCAAGTGAATGACCACCCCGGGCGGCGGTAGCGAAATCATACTTACCTGGCATAGGGGATACCGTGATCATGAAGGCGGTTCCCCCAGGGCGAGACCCTTCCATTGCACTGCGGTCGGGTTGACCCCTGCGATTATCCCTAATGTGGATAACTCGGATGCGTAATTTTTGGTAGTGGGGACTGCGTACGCGCTGTCCCCCTTATAAAGAGATAAACGAATAATATATAATAATGGTAAATAATGTCCATTTACTTACTAGTTACTATATTCATTCAATGATCCAGAGTTGTTATTTTATTAACCAAAGTCACTTCTTACTACAGACAGCCAGAGCGGATAATTCAATGGAACTAGTGGGATAGACAGTAATTTTACAGCAATATTATTTGTTCATCGATACACTTTTTTGCCCATGTGGACCATGTGGTGTTTTTTTACAACAATAGTCAGTAAAAAGAAATATGTATTGAAACTCATATAAAATACTGTTATTTTAACATTACAAAAGAAATATGTATTGAAACTCATATAAAATACTGTTATTTTAACATTACAAAAATATACCTCATTAGTGTTAGATTTAAATGAACATAAACTATCAGTAAAAAATACATTGTCCAAAAATTGCCCATTAAAAACAATGTGCGCTCTCTCGCGGTCCTCTTTACCACTTTAATCATAACACTATGTATCATTTGGTTTACCCAAAAGAGTATACTCAGTACACTGTGTTATAACAACCCGCATTGTTTGGTTACAAAATTGGCGTTTACAAAATAATAATAAAAATTGAAACCGTGGCAATGCCAATTTTAAAGTTTGCAGCTGAGAGCTTAAGCAAAACAATTAATAAAAGAGAAAAAAATATGATATTTTACTGAAACTACATAGGTACCAATCTTTTTACTATTAATAAGTTACAATGCAAGTTCGAGTGCATGTGTTTCTTTTCTCCTTAGTCCCGGGTCTTTTAAGCGAGGCATCAAAAAGCATTTCATGAGGCCGTCAAGCTGAGGGGCACCACTACACTAACGGTGTATGTAGTGGTGACCCCCGACCCCCGATCCTGAGACTTTGCCTTTAGCTTTTCAACAGGCGAGGAGAAGTCATGTTGACGTGTCCAATATAAAAAAAAATAAGTTCATAGGTGTCATCACGTGAATCGCGACTAGGTGGCGCTGTGTTAATGATGTCATTTTTTGTACTGCGATGTTAAAATTATTTACAAGCGAATGACGTCAGGCGGTAACTGGTGTCTCGGTATAATCCAGCGCCTCGTGAATCACTCAATTGAAAGATGGAGAACCAGGAAAACTCAACACCAACTTGTTCCGTCAGCTCCGCAGCCGAACCAATGAACACTCCTCAAACCTCGCTTGAAGAAACTGAAGAAGCAACGCAGGAAGTGGAACCACGTATGCGAGTACGTCTATTGTACCTGCCGCCACACATAAAAGCCATGGTGGCCGAAAAAAGGCGTCTAAGAAAAGAATGGCAGCAGACTCGCTACCCCCCCTACAAGACGAAGCTTAACAGACTAGCACAGAAAATAAAAGAGGAGATAAAGAAATACACCCCTCATACTGTGGATGAAATCTTAGCAGTCTGGCAAGCTGGCTACTCTGGCTAGCGGTGAAGTAATGGGGCCCGTCCAAGATCTTTGGGGCCCAAGTTATTTAACCCGCTGATGAACGGACGATGCGCTGGTGCAGGATTTTAAGGCATTCCTGTGGAGTTGGGGGCTGGACTAAGCGGCAGTCGCTCCCTTAAAAGTCAATAAAAATGCATGGTCAGCTTAAGATTGATAATAAACATAATGTAATTTATACTTATTTTTATTTTAATGCCTCCGTTGCCCGGGTGCGCCAAGTGGAGGTCCCGGCCCGCACCCAGAGTGTGACACCCCTTTTTTTTTTTTTTTTTTTTTACGTGCGGAAATCCCCATGGCCCGTCGGCCATCGGGGGTGGTTATGTCGGGATCGAACCGACTAAAACCGCACGCCGTCTCGGGCCTTAGTAACCGGGGTGTAAGGTTACCCAATGGGCATATCCCTCGCACCCCAGCTGACCCCGGGCCATCTACGGTTTTAAGATGGCCCCCTCGACCCCCCAAAAGGGGGGGTGGGGCGAGCATCGCGCCACTTCGCTGACGGTGGGGTGTAGAGTGACAGGAGGCCGTCCTGTCACCCAACCGTCGGCGCGCAGACAATCAGCTCGCCCCCCGCTCGCTCCCCACTGTGCCATCTGCTAGTCAGAGGGACACGTGGAGAGCCTCGGAGCAGCCCTCTAGAGGGCCACTCCCACACCCCTGGTATATCACAAGTCCATAGGCCACAGTGACCGCTTCCCATCAGGTGAGCCGTGTGCTTGTGTGCCATCTAAGTGGTATTTACCTTTAACTTACCATCAGGCGAGGTTAAGTCATATGTCCCTAATGTCGCTGAAAAAAAAGTTAAAAACAATCAAAAAAATATTTTATGTAAAACTAAGATGCTGAATGTACCGAGTGTATCGCAGGCTTAGAAACATCCCAGCTCTGATGTACCTCTTGCTCCTTATAAACAGAGCAGCTTACTGCTGGAGACATGTCATAGGACTATTCTTAATTTATAAATATTACTAGCCTACGCCCGCGGTTCCACCAGTGCGGAGGTCGGTTTCGCGTTTTACGACTATATCCCCGGTTGTGCTGTACCGATTGTAATCAAATCAAATATGCGTAAGATTTTAAGTCTGAACAAGACCTTTCAAACAAAAAAAAAATATAATGCAGTATTTATTTATTTTATTTAATTCCAAAAAAATAATATTATATTCAGAATCGTTCATTATAACATAACCCAAGTATTTATTTTTAAATACCTATCTCCAATGTACAGATACAGCTACTTTACAATTATATAATAGTATAGATTATGTTTTATAATTTATAAGGACATAAATATCCAAAAAAATACCGAGATGTAAAATGAATATTTGAAAAATTGCACAGTGTAAAATGTGGCATTGCAAGTGGTTATTTTTTATATTCAATTTGAAACATGTAAGTAGTTGGACCATGATGTTAGCAAAGATGCCTGTATTAGGAGGGAGTTAGTAGGATTTATTATTGATTATAATATTATACTAGCTGATGCCCGCGGCTCCACTCGCGTGTAGGTAGGTTAGCGTTTTTTGGTCATATCTCCGGTTTTACTCAAGCAATTGCAATCAAACAAACGGCAGAATAACAGTCTGAGTAAGACCTATCTAATAAAAAAACAACATCAAAATTCGTCAAGCAGATTTCGCATTCATCGCGAATAGCAAGACAAGAATTCCAAAAACAAATATTTTTGTGTTCAGAATCGTTCATATAACATAATCCAAGTATTTTTTTTTTAATTACTCCAATGTACAGACTGTACAAACATTATAACAGATCACTCCTTATTTTGTAGTTAACAGTCATAGGTATGCAGTCTGTCCATTAATTGGCCTTAGGACATCGCGCCCACAGAATGTTTTGTTGCATCATTGGCTTGTGGCGTTTGTTATACTTATTGTACTAATTTTGTACTTGCATTATGGTACCTACTGAGTAGCGCACTGAAGTACTCATAGATGGCGGGATGCTATAATTTGTATTACGAACACTAGGTGGCGCTGTGTCTATGACGTCACTTTCTGCCCTGCGGTGTTAAGACTCTCCGCAAGTGAATGACCACCCCGGGCGGCGGTAGCGAAATCATACTTACCTGGCATAGGGGATACCGTGATCATGAAGGCGGTTCCCCCAGGGCGAGACCCTTCCATTGCACTGCGGTCGGGTTGACCCCTGCGATTATCCCTAATGTGGATAACTCGGATGCGTAATTTTTGGTAGTGGGGACTGCGTACGCGCTGTCCCCCTCAATAAATCCTGTTATTTATTTTCTTAGAATTCCTGATTAATTGAGTACACTTAATATTGTGCCTAAACTCGGCAATCTCGTTAAAACGTTTTTTGACTCAAAATTACAATACAACAGTAAAATGTCTAGTCCCGCTATACAGCGATGTCTGCACACTGTGCACCGTAAAATTAATAATATTAATTTCATATACCTACTACTGTATAAAATGTAAAAAAAACTATACAAGAAAAAATTAACTTCTCAATTCATAGCGTATAATTTAATTATGAAGTACAGTCAGCTACAGAAACAACAATAACTCATTATAATTAAACGAATAAGCTTAGCTTCTAAAATTTCTAAATCTTTCATAAAATGTGTTTATAAATAAAAATAAATAAATGAACATGAACATAAAAATTTGAAAGGATTTCAGCTGCTGAAATCAAAAGCTTTTATTTTATTTTTATTTTTTTGCAGGAAAAATTGTATGTAAATATACCTACAATAATTGTTTCTGCTTGCAAAAAATTTAAAATACTTAAGGGTTACTTATAGTGGGTTTGACGCAGAATGCGCACTTCGCAAAATGAGCACTCGACGCAAAATGTGTATTACGCGGAAGGAGCACTTCTCACAAGGGGCATTTCTCATAATGTGCATTTCGCATAATGAGCACTCGCAAAATGTGCACCGACCCACAGTGCTAGCACTTCTGCCTACCCCTTCGGGGATATAGGCGTGAGTTTATGTTATATGTATGTTATGTAAACTTATAGTCGGCAAAACTAATTTTGCAGATTTCAAATTTTTAAGCGACCGTGCAATGTTTTTTGTGCAAGCGCAATCTGCCAGCTGATGAGTGTCATTACAAACGTATTTATCAAAATGTACTTGCTCAGTAGTGTACTACTCAGTAGGTACAATATGGGTACCTACTGAGTAGTACACTAAAGTGTCCATAGGTGGCGCTGTGTTGATGACGTCACTTTCTGCACTGCAGTGTTAAGACTCTCCGCAAGTGAATGACGTCCCCCTGTATCTTGTTGTTCGGCATCGCTTCTCGGCCTTTTGGCTAAGATCAAAGTGTAGTATCTGTTCTTTTCAGCTTAATATCTGAAAGTTCCCTCAATGAGGGACCAGTATATTAAACTGATTTTTGTAAGCTGACGGGATGTTCGGGGCTCGCTCCACTCCCGTCGCGGGTCGGCCCGGCATTGCAGTGCCGCCGGGATCGGCCCACATAAACTATGAAAAATCTTCCGAAGCTCAAAGTCCGAGCAGGAGTCACAAATGTCGCAATTCACAATGTTGTCATTGCTACGTAATTATTTAAAAAATGTTAAATCATGTTACAATACAATAGCAATACAAATCAACATGTCATTGTACAGTACAGTTAGCGTCAAAAGATAACCCTCTTTCCCAATGCAATGGTCCTACTGGGAATCTTTGTCTTGTCCCACTATTGCACTAGTACTAATCAACTGTACATTTTTTGGAAAAGAGGGAAAGGGGAGAGACAATGATCGAAAAAAATGAAACTCAAATCTAAATATTACAAAGTAGATATATAAACATTAGTTTCACAATAATCCATAAGTTATTTCGCTTAAAAACTAATTTTAAAGAACAGAATGGTGTGAAATAGGAACCCAATCCACATTTGACACTCTGATTATACCTACACATTACGTACATAAAAATATTCAATACATTTTTTGCTGCGAAACCGAAATAGCTAGTAAGTTTTCTCTCTTAAAAACGCTTCAATTAAACTAAATTGCTTGTGTTAAGCAATTTAGTTTAGTTAGCAAGCTAAGGCCAGGATTCGAATCTGGGACCTTTCGCCCGACCGCTGACTTCTTAACCCCTAAACTACCACCTCCTTAACCCCTAACTTTTCTTGTTTCAGGGAAACACAATCCGACTACTCGTTTACGGTGTATGCAAGCAACAATCCTATATTGGAACATGCGGGTGCCATCTTGAATTCAGTGGACAATACCACGGAGGGGTTGGACCCCAGCGTCACGGTGGTGAAAATCAAAGTGCTGGACGAGAATGACAATGAACCTAAGTTTCAACAGAAGGTTTATTATGCAGGTGAGGGGAACTAACTATGTTGTTGAAGGGTACAGATGCCTTTCAATTGGAATCTATATAATCTACATTCCTAATGTAGCGTTGTTTCTGCTTCGAAATGTATTATGTGTGTGCTGTTTAGGTTCGCATTCTGGGTCAAAAACATTATTATAGATCTAAGTTGCTGTACTATGATTGTGAACTGTTTGTACACCTAATAAAATAAATAAATAACCTTTTATTTAGGTTGTTATATGGGTTCTAGAATGTGGATTCTTAGACTTTTTTTAGATAGTTTTAGGGCTACACTACACCAAGATAATTGCGTTAAAGACAACATCACCTATGCAACTGTTGATTGACGGATGGGTTGGAATGTCAGATGGCAGTCGCTCCCACAAAAGCTAAACAAAAAGTGGCAGTATATTTTGGTTACAATACAGATAACACACTTTTCACCGACCACAAAATTTGGTGCGCCTGCTATATTTCTCACAGCAATGTTTAGGGGTCAAGTAATTATGCACTGGTACTTTTTTTTATATTAGACACGTTAACATGACTTCCCTCACCTGATGGTAACCTAAAGCTAAAGTCTCTCTACTTGTAGCACTATCGGTATATGTGGTGACCCCACTACATATACCGATAGTGCTACCTCAGCTTTCGTGCAGCGTGGTATTTTTTTTTATATATCGGTCACTTCAAAATGACTTCACCTCGCCTGATGGTAAGCTACATAGTTTCTCCTAGTTCTGACTAAAATTTATCGTTTATAGGAATTAAGCACACGGCCCGCATCAACGAGCCGATCCTGTCCGTTATAGCCGAGGACCCTGACTTGGAGGAGAACGGAACTTTGATCTACCTGGTAGCCGCTTCGAACCTGTACAAGTTTGGCGCCGAAGTCTCCAGTGGGAGTGTGGTGCCTTCGCCTTTCAATATAACTCAAGACGGTGAGGATCTCTTACTGACCATAAAGAAGTACTAGTTTTTTTACTCGCTGCTTCGTTCGTTAGGAATTTTTTTCCCGTTCCCGCTTCCCACGGGAACTTATACCAGGGATGGACTTCAGCGTAAGCTTTCTTTTCGTAGTTGGGAAGTCCCATGTCAGTTGCTCCCATAAAAGCCGAACGAAGGAGTGTTACCTAAAATGGGTTTTATATTATACCACTTAGGTGGCAGTCAAGCACACGGCCCACCTGATGGAAAGCGGTTACCGTGGCCTATGGACGCGTGCAACACCAGGGGCGTCACACTCGCGCTGCCGACCCTGCAAAAACCTTCTAATGCCTTTCTACAATACATCTATATAATAATGGGTTCTACAATACAGATAACATACTTCCTTATTTATAAATACATTCCTCGCAACCGGCTGGAGCGGTTTGGCCTGGTACCGGGCCAAGTCACCGGGGCAGATAGGATACACCCGTTATGCCAAACTCAAACCGATTAAAACCGCTTGCCATTTCGGGTCTTCTCTCACATTTTTCAAGATTTTTCCCTCACATTTTGGTTCCTATGAATGAAGACACAGATACCTTTTCTGTATTTGCTCTGTGACTTGTACCAACTCCTGCGCAATGTTCAGGAGAATAGTATCATACTTGTGTGTGTGGCCTTTTCTAATTTATGTATGTATGTAGGTGTGTTAATGACGGCGCACTACATGTCGGAGTACAACCAGGACCGGTTCGTGCTTGACATCATCGCGCAAGAGATGGCGCCACCGCACAGGCAGGCTAAGGCACAGGTCTATGTAAGTACTTACAAAGTTATATAAATCAGGAAAGGACAGGAATCGGGCCATTTGAGATATTTAAAAAAAATATATGCCGTATCAACGATTCTGAAGACAATTTGGAATTCTTGTTTGTTTGTTAGCATAGGATGCTAAAATTACTGAATGGATTCTAATGCGGTTTCTTTTATTTGAAAGGAAGGAAGGAAGATTTGTTTTGAAGGATTTGATCAGACTTAAAATTTTACAGATTTGATCACAATTTTATTGGTCGGAGGTAGGACACGACGGTATTTCCCGTCCGAATGAGCTGTCCGACTGGGGTAGTACCTCCGCCCTACAGAACACCGCCCCCATAATAAGCATCGTGTTGTGTTCCCGGCGGTGAGTAGAGCTCCCACACTCCTCCCTCCTCTTTTCCCTAATTCCCCTCTAACCCCCCCCCCCCTCTTCTGGGGTGGAGTTTAGTTTAGAGGGACGTATACGTCTATAGGCCACGATGACCGCTTCTTATTAGGTGGGCATTATGCTTGTCGGCCACCTAAGTAGTATAAAAAAAACAATCGGTTAAGTAGAACCGGAGATAAAAACCGAAAACCAACATCCGCGGCGGGTCGTCCAGCCTGTGTCTGCGTAGGCGTTGGTATTCAGTTTTTTTCTACTACGAGTATAATCTTAATCTAATTTATTTGCAGCTGTGGATCATCGACCGTTCCTCCCTGATCCGCATGGTGGTGTCTCGCGGCTGCGGGGGCAGGTCTGGCGGCGCGGGGGGTGCGGGCGGGGCGGGCGTGGCGCGACGTCTGGGCGCGTCGGCGCACGCGCTGCTGGTGGCGGGCACGCGCCTGCCGCTGGTGCACGCTGACCGCCGATATAGTGACTGGTAACTACACACGCCTCCCCATGTGTATAGACTAGCTGTGTCCCTCGGCATAGACTATTGTAGCCGAAATGTCGACAGTTTTATAATCGATAGTTTTCATCTGAAAAAGCTAAAATATCGACCATCCAATACTATTGATTAGTGCAATACTATCGATAGTATTCATCATCATTCTCTGAACCTTTTTCCCAACTCAGTTGGGGTCGGCTTTCCAGTTTAACTGTGATGCGGCTGAACTTCACTCCACAACCAATGGTCATTATGACCAATGGCGATATCGAAGTTCCAAGTTAGACTGGTTGGACTTTTGTGGGCTCCAACTACCCCCCCACCCCACACTGCCATAGATGTTTGTATGGCAACCGGGACCGACGGCTTAACGTGCTCTCCGAGGCACTAATAAACCGATACTATCGATAGTATTGTTGCTCGTAAATAAAAAACTATCGATAGTCCTAGACTATCGGTAGTTTTCAAGCAACAATACTATCGATGGTATCGATAGTTTATTCTTCGCGAGCAACAATATTATCGATAGTATTACAGTCATTCAATAATAATTGCCTCGTTCTGAACTATCGATAGGCCTATCGATAGGTTATCGATAGTCGACTATCGATTGGCAACATTAGCGTAGCCTGAAACCTAGCCTAGCCCGTGTAGTAAAGTCGACATGGGCCGGAAGGACTTAATTGAGCCCCAAACACACTATTCATGCTCCAACCAAACTTTTAAATCATTTCTGCAGGTGTGAGATCCACCTACACGCGGTAGACCCCACCACATACCAGGTGTTGCCGGTGGAGAAGGTCCTGGAGACCATCGACTCCAAATACGACGAGCTCAAGGACCTGTACCAGGAGTATGGCGTCGAAACGCTTATTGCAGCCAGCGCTTCTTCCAAAAGTAATATATATATATTTTCTTTTTACACACATACACACACAAACATTATACTAACACCTTTTTTCCTCCGGGGTAGGCAGAGATAGAGTGTGGGACGGAACCCCGCACGTGGTGATCCCGGGCCAGTGCTTAACCCTCGTCACTTTGGAGGTTCGAGAGAGCCATCTTAAAACCGTAGACGGCCTAGGATCAGCTGGGGTGCGAGGAATATGCCTATTGGGTAACATTATACCCTAGTAATTAAAACCCAGAAGGCGTGCGGTTTTGTAGCTACGGGGGTGGTATCCCTTAGGGATTACTGCGCCAAAAATAAGGGGGTAGGCAGAGACAATCGTCCGCCGTCTGCTTCAGTCCATACACACTGTACGAGCTTCCTCTACTATAATACTTTTTGATACCAGGCACAAAAACAATCTTGTAGCCTGTGATAGTAGGCTCCAAAAAATTAGTAATTCTTTCCGGGGTAACTGTATACGCTTTTTTAACAAACTTCCAAGCGACATTAGAGATTTACATGTAAGTAAATTTAAAAATGTTATTAAAAGAAAACTCTCCTAAAAAGCGTACTATAAAATTCAAGATTATTTGGATGTTAAAGAAGCTTGGAAATCAACTGTTCACTCAGCTACGTTACTCGAACTAATACTGTATCTAGACTAAGGCAATTGTTGTAAATAGACCAAAAAAAACAGCCCGCTGAGTTTCTTGCCGGAGTCTTCTCAGGTCTGGGCCGCGTTTCAAACCGGTGGTCCATTTGCTTCTAGTTTTAAATAACTTTGATTTTGACGTTTTGTAAGTGGTCTATACAGAATAAATGATTTTTGACTTTGACTTTGATCGATTAAATACTAAATCTAGATGAAATATTTTCCAGCCCCCGACAGCTTCGACCCTGCGCTAGCTGCATTGATAGCACTACTCATAGTACTATTCACTGGCATTGTGACCTTCATAGTCGTGTGCGCCTGCCTTAAACACTGGTAAGTTTGAGTTCATATATTGATAACAAGGAACCATCAGGTGTGTTGCGTGCTTGTCTGCCAACTAATTGGTACAAAAGAAAGGAAGTTTAAATTAGATCCACTGAGACTTAAGACTCTTTCTATCTATTTATCTTATCTCCGAAATGACTGGACAGATTTTGACGTCGTATATAAGTCGTGTTGCACGCGTCCATAGGCCACGGTAACCGCTTTCTATCAGTGTGGGCCGTGTGCTTGTCTGCCACCTAAGTGGTATAAAAAAAATGGTGACTACCATTCTTGAGATTTTATCTCCAGCTTACGATCAGGCGAGGTGAAATCAGATTGAAGTGGCTGGATACAAGTACCTATCCTATATCCATCTCCTAGTTCTAAACTACCTCCCCACCAATATTCAGCCCACAGTTAAAAGACCCATCTCTCTCTATTAACTGTTTTGTGTTTCAGCCAAATCGGTTCAGCCGTTCTTGAGTTATAAATAGTGTTACTTACACAACTTTTTTTATAAATAGATTTGATGCTTTCCAGGGTAATTCCCCCACCGTCCATGCAGTCCAGCAAGGGCGACAGCCTAGCAAGGAGGCGGATCCTCGAAGAGCTCTCTACTACAGAGAACCCTCTGTGGCTGGAGACGAAGCTGAGACCTTACGAGGAGCAGGAGCTCACCATGAACGTGTTCGGTGACCAGGAGCAGCAGATCATCGAACCTGCACCGGTCAGTACTAGTAGTCAAGTGTTGGTCTTGTTATCGCGATGTAGTGTTTGAAACTCGGACCTAACAACGCCATCTATTGAATTTGTTCGGAATTAAAAAACTGTAGAATAAACGCCTTATCATGCTTGCAACCACCCCCGTTGGTCATGTTGCCTTCGAACCGATTAAAACCGCACGCCGTTTTGAGTCTCAATATCGGGGTATAAGGTTACCTAAGAGGCATATCTCTAGCATCTCAGTTGACCCCGGCCCATCTACGGTTTTAAGATGGCCCCTCAACCCCTAAAAAGGGGATGGGCAAGCATTGTGCCGCCGCGCCTAGGGTGGATGCACTTAGGGTATGCGGTCAGTTCTATTTATCTTGATTTGGCTCCTATTGACTTTTACGGAAGAACCGTTAATAACTCGACCGTCACACCCGGAATCCTAAATTACAAATGATTTCAAAACGAATAACGAAATACCGCGGTAGCCTAGTGGTCTGGGTAATGGACTGCTCAGACGCCGTCTCGGGTTCGATCCCAGGTTCACCATGGCACACACCAATGACTTTTCGATGCTTTTCGAAGTTATGTGTGTATTTATCGCAGGTTTATAAGTGCCCGGTTAATGGCAATTAAGCTCGCCACCTATTTTGGGTAAACATAAACTGGCGAAATGTGGGTGCTAGCACCTCTGCCTACCCCTTCGGAGATATAGGCGTGAGTTTATGTTCAAAACGAAATTTTTTTCATTTTGAACATAAACTCAAAAAATTTAATTCTCTCCACCTTACATTTTCTATTATTGTGTGTGCAAATATATTAAATAAATTAAATAAAAAAAATGGTATTCTCTATAATTCTAGTTGTTCCCTTCCAGACGGACAACACATACGCGACGATCCAGGGCAGTCGGACCACGGAGAGGTTCGGCGACTATGCCACACTGGCCGGGGACTCCCCCACTCCGGCTGAAGCTGCTCTTGGCTTTCAGGTACCTTCATTTCTTTTTCGTGCAGGAATCCCCTCTGTTGGCTATCAGGGGGTGTCGGACTCGGACCGACTGAACCTGTACGCCGCGCCGTCTCGGGTCCTCAGGCCACTCAAGAGGTTTTTCAAAGTTCAATCTCAAGCATTGTACGCAATCGATACTGAACCAGCAAAAGAGAACATTAAGAGACCTGGGTCTCGATTCTGCTAAATGCAAACCACTGTAATGCTGCTATTCTATTGTAGACTTTACCGTTATACAAATAAAGTCTAAAATCAAATGAAAAGACTTCATTAAACTTTTTCATTCGCTCTACAAATTATCATTTAATTTTAGATTTTAAATGGTATTTTTTAAGTGACATCACAGTGGCTTGTTTTGACAGAATCGAGGTGTAAGTGTCAAAACAGTTGTCAACGAAAAACTAGGTACTAACAAATCGTTATAATCTATACCTTCTTATAATTATAAAGAAGTAAAGTTTGTGTTTGTATATTTATTAAATTGTAAGGGGTAATCTCGGGATCTACTGAACCGATTTTGAAAATTCTTTCACCAATAGAAAGCCACATTATTACTGAGTGTCATAGGCTATTTATTTTATTGGAAAACTGGAATTTACACCCGGGCGAAGCCGGGTCCCGGGTCGCTATTCCCTTCGCTATTAGCAGCTAGATTTGTACTTGCAAGTACTATGACATAAGTATTATTATTATCAGTATAGTGTGAACTTTTGAAGCCTGATTTCAATGTCAAGTTTTCTTGTATTTCAGAGTTCCTTATCGCTTTGTTTTTTTATTTTCAGGGTAGTACGTTTAAGCCGCCATCAGCAGACACGCCGGAACCACCTCCTAGACCTTCAGGGTTAGGAGTACTTTGATGGTAAGTACATATAGGTTTGATTACAATCCAAAAAATGTCTAGTTGATTCTGTGGCTTGACACTTAAAATATAAATTAGATTTTTTTTTGCCTTCCTCGATAATAATCCAACACAAAAAAAATATTTTTTCAATTCGAACCAGCATAGTAATTCCTGAGATTAGCGCGTTGAACCAAACAAACAAACTCATTGGCTTTGTTTCTCTTCCAGACGGTGTCACCCAAAACTATGGATTTATAAATATAAGACTTAAGTGTAAATAATTATTATAATAAGCGCTAGGTAATGCATGTTGGCAATGTATTATGATTATTAATAATTGTTTTATTACTCAAAGTAAGACTGTCTGACAACTATATATAACTTTGTTACCATTTTATATACAATTTGTGATACATTGACAACGTCCAAATATATGGTGGATTTTGATTACAAATTTTTTGTACGAATTTTTTTATTTTTGCGTTTTATTTTTTTTTAATATTTTTTTTGAAGGTAGTTCTTGTACTTTATCAGGTCCTAAACAATATTGTAAATGTGTAGTGTTTTATGGTTTAAATACTGAATTAAATATATCATGAAATATTTTGCAATTTTTGGAAATTTTGCTATTTAAAAATAAATAGCTATTTGTGAAATTTCGCATTATGCGAGTGCCTCAGAATTTTGCATTTTTTGAAATTTTGCTTTATGCGGATTTTGCTTTTCCTGCTGAGATAATAAGTGTGCCTCAGAGATGCAAAAAGAATGAGAGCCACCATTGTAACACAATCGGTGTATAATGGTGACCCCTGAGATTTTACCTTTAGCTAACCATCAAGCGAGGTGAAGTCGTGACCTATATAAAAAAATTGCAATTATGTCGTACCTCCATATAACATTACACAAATACAATATTAATTGTGTAAATAAATTGCAAGAATTTTACCAAAAGGTTGCAAGAGTGCATAATTAATTTCCTTTTTATACGTTGGCAACACATTAAATATATTTTTATATATTTAGCTAAGTACTAGAATCTCATTAAATCTTAGCCAATTATTAGAATAACTAGATAAGTAACCTAAATTATTTTATTTCTGTCCTTTCGAATAAATACTGCCATATGAAAATATTGTAAATTACAATTTTGTACAAAATACAATATTATTTAAGATATATATTTTGTATTTAAAATAGTAGGTGATTGTTTAAGGATAACTATGTTTCCGGGTATTTTAGACCCCTTGTACAAGCACACTATATATAAAAATACAACGACGGTCTAGCTGCAATGCTTCGATATCGCCTAATGTCACCATTGGGTTGTGAAGGTCAGATGGCAGTCGCTTCACGGAAAATATCGAGGTTCAGCCAAATCCGCAGTTAAGACTGGTAAAGCGGACCCCAGACTCTGAGGTGAAAGCTTTGGATGCGACTGGGATTAACGCTAGGTTGAAGCTGAAGAAGTACAAGCAGGCTATATGTTTTTAGACTATTGGGCTATGTAATACTGGATCTAGATGGGTGTAATGTAACGCATAGTGTAATATTACGTGTAACGGTATGGGGTATGTAATACCCGTAGTGACATCCACACACGATAGACTACTCGCGTCTGGACCCGGCTCCATAACCACTGTTCTTTTAGCCTGTTCCCATTTTCAAATAAATGTCCCAGAGGGTCAAGTCTCGCAATAAAATATTTTCAAAATCTAGTTTCGATCTCACAAATGTCAAACTTGATGCCTACCTAAAAAGAATACGAATTACGTTTCATTCGCGTTATAATTATCTATAAATCAAATCAAAGTCTAAGTCTGGCAGAATACCTTACTTGTCAACTCTCGATCACGGTTCAGTCGTAACGTAGGTATAATATTGGACCTTAAAAACTTTGTTACAAAAATACGTTTTGACATTCGTGATATCGAAATGAGATCGGAACTAAATTTTTAACACATTCGCGTCATAGCTTGATTGTATGTCTATGCAGAATGGTACGAAATAACCTTTGAAATACCTACAATAGGTACTAGGGGTGTAAAATAAATAGAACTTAGTTACAAATAGTCATAAGTTAAGGAACGAGATGTAAATATATATTTTTATACCTTCAAGTATTATTTAACAACGAATAAAAGAGATTGTGTATAAAACATGTTTGATTTTATTTTCTTTTATCACCTGCTACCATCACCATCCTTCCCCCATCCCTTCCTAGCCTTCCCGCCCCTTCCCAGCCCTCCCCCCTTCCCTTCAGGGTAGGCAGCGCGTGTGTGACACCCTTAGTGTTGCACACGTTCATAGGCCACGATAACCGCTTCCCATCAGGTGGGCCGTGTGCTTGTCTGCCACCTACGTAGTATAAAAAAACACTCCAAGTACCTAACTAAAGGTTTTCCTTCATCTAGACCTAAGACGGCGAGCGGTTTTAGTCGGTTCAAGTCCGACAGGCTGGCCAGCGGGGGGAATTCGTGGAGATCTTCGCACGATATTTTTTCGGGGTCGACCTCGCAGACACTTAGACAAATTAATGAATTATTGTAAAAACAGCAGGTCAAAATTACTCGAAACCATCGGGCTCGCATGAAAGGCTTAATGATAGTAGAGGAAGCACGTGAAGTAAGACAGAAGCAGATGGTCTGTTGTCTCTGCCTACCCCGAAGGGGAAAAAGCGTGAGCATATAATACCTATGATGTATGTATGTAGATTTTTTGCAGTCTCGCTCGATTCGCTCCGTGTAGCTCCGTGCATGGTACGCTCCGCTACGTTGCCAAACCGTTCATGTGCAGCCGGCAGAACGGCGAACGTCTCATTTTGACCGCGTATGCTGACCGTCACGTTGCCGGCTCGACCAAGGCAGTTGAACGAGCCACGCGTTGAACGATACATGTTTGAGAATGGACGACGAAAAACTCATAGAATTTGTTCATCAATATGAAATTATATTTAATATAAGACATCCTAAATATATGGATACAGTGAAAAAGGAAAATGCGTGGAAAGAAATTGCGAGCAATATGAAGCTACCTGGTAAGTACTTACCTAACTCAGACTAGGTATTTATTTTTATCGATATTTGTAACTTTATAGTACCCACGTACCTACCTAACTTTTTTTTTATTGTGCGGAAATAACCATGGATACCACCCCCGTCGGCCATCGGGGGTGGTTATGTCGGGATCGAACCGACTAAAACCGCACGCCGTCTCGGTCCTTAATTACCGGGGTGTAAGGTTACCTAATGGGCATATCCCTCGCACGCGCACCCCAGCTGACCCCGGGCCATCTACGGTTTTAAGATGACCCGTGCGGAAATCCCCATGGATACCACCCCCGTCGGCCATCGGGGGTGGTTATGTCGGGATCGAACCGACTAAAACCGCACGCCGTCTCGGGCCTTAATTACCGGGGTGTAAGGTTACCCAATGGGCATATCGGTCGCACCCCAGCTGACCCCGGGCCATCTACGGTTTTAAGATGGCCCCACGACCCCCCGAAAGGGGGGGTGGGGCGAGCATCGCGCCACTTCGCCGACGGACGGTGGGGTGTAGGGTGATAGGCGGCCGTCCTACTGTGACACATTGTTCTAAAGAGCTTCCTAGTTCCTACATATCTATACCTAACCTACCTATTGTAGCCAATGTAGAAATTTATTTACGGAATTGCCTATACTTTATCACGGGAGTCAACTGGTATTTTGAATGGGGACGCAACAACTAGATAAATGAGTGGGTACCTACCTACTTTAATGAATTTTGACACCTTTGGGCAGGTATAGTCATTAGGCTCATAGCCATAGCGTGCCTTTTTGTAATGTAGGTGACAGTATTAACACCTACCCACATTTTTTTAATGGCTTCTTTGCTTTGCAATTTGCCACAAGTATTATAATTTTCATATAAATGTATTATGCAGCGTTTTCGTTATTTAGTCACAGTCAAAGTCAAGTCACGGTCTTCATAGTCAATAGTCAAGTCAGTCTTCCTTCATAGTCTTGCCCCAGTAAAATAGTGGAGACTTTACTATCTATCTATGGAGTTTTGGAATCAACGTTGAAAAGCACAATTCACGGTAATATACCACTTTCCCAAACGTTACCGAAGATGTTATGTTTAAAAATCCACTGTTTTTACACATAATTACTACATTTTACACTAATTTTAGAAAATGATACAATGCCCCTATGTCTTTTTCAGCGTTGGCGCCAAAAAAACCACCTACCCACATACCTACCTAGAAAGTCATTATAGTTATTCTATCAGTCCCTATGTGGTATGTACTAAACGGCTAGACTTGTTTAGATCTTTTTTTTTTATACCACTTAGGTGGCAGACAAGGTTACCTATCTTAATCCCGAATTTTAATATTCCGAATATCATAATTCCGAAAACGTTTGGCCATTTTTTCATAATCCCGTTTTTTCAAATTCCGAAGTTTTATTTGCCATATGATCGCAACTCAGAATTTCATTTGCCCATTTATTCATTTGTACGATGTTTTATAATCCAGACGAACGAGTTCCAGATACACGAAATCTAAATGCACAAAATCCAGATGACCGTAATCCATATGCACGAAAGCCGAATTTTTAAAACACAAATTTTTGAAATGCAGTTAATTGATATCCAGAAAAACAATATCAAGATATTTAAAACCAAGAATTTCTAAATTAAAATCAAATAAACCAAATTAAAAAGTAGGTAATTAACTTTAACTTGTCTGTAATGGGCAAGTAAAACAATAGCGAGTCGGTTCTAACATAACCTAACCTACTGAGTCGACTTGTCTGTAATGGGCAAGTAAAACAATAGCGAGTCGGTTCTAGCACTCGCCGGCCGCGGCCGCGGCACGCTCGCTTCGCTCGCTCGGCTCGTGCCGGGGGGTCACAGTGCTAACATAACCTAACCATAGATAATATAAATATACGGGTATAGATAAGTCACTTCCAAAATTCTCGTAAAGTTTGCAGTTTGCCCCGGCAACAGATGGCGTTAGTTTCTTTGACTATATCGTGTCTATATATAGCTATATATATTATTAGTACCTATATTACCCAATAGGTGGCGTTTTCAAGCAAAAACAATTTTACTGGCTCGGTTCAAAACTAAGACATTTGAAAAAATCCCTCTTTAAAATATCTTCAATCTGAAATTAGGGTTCAAGTCCAAGATATTTTAAAGAATGATTTTTATTCAATATGATGTCTTAGTTTTGAACCGAGCCTATTAGATATTTCAATTTATGGTATTGTATACATACATTTTCTATTCAAACTAGGCACAAAAAAAACAGACAATGATCATTTTTATGCATAAAAAATATAGTAAGACGCACAACAAAATAAAACAACATTTACAAAATATGAAAACATATTTTTATTCCTGCAACTTTACATTGTGTAACAAATATGAGCAGTCTTTAATATAAAGATAGAAAAATGTATTGGTAACTCAACAACGCATAACTCAACAACGCTTAGATCAATTTGGCCAATTCTTTTTTTTATGTTCGTTGAAGTCCAAAGATGGTTTTTACAGCGAGAAAAAACCTAATAATTGCCGGGAAAACAAAGTTTTGCATGCGAGCAAATGACCAATTTCCCTATTGCTTTTGAGCCTACCAGAAATACGGTATAAGCCAAATACATACCTTTAATTTAGTAAGGGCCATTTTATATGATATAAAATATTTTTAATCAATCAGTAAATTCATGCATTAGCATGCACTGAATGAAGAGAATTAATATTGTTGATTAACAAAGTTTTGTAGGAATTTTTAAATTGATTGCATGTTGGGTTTATATTCTGCACACCATTGCTTCATACTGAAGAAAAAAAATTCTCAAGGGGTCCTGGTTAAAACTTCTTGTTATTAGATTTTTTATTTTGAATTTTTGATTTAAATGTTGCCACATTTCTTGGTTCGATGTTGACTGCTGTTTATTGACATCTGAAAAGAAGAGTAATTTAAAGTTTAAGTATTTGGACTTAGCCCACAAGATTGTCGACATGGGGGATGGACTCAACTATTATTATTGTACCCATAGTCGTTGCTTAACATGGGCTCATTGCGAAGAGCCTCGATAGACTTCTTAAGAGGCTCTTGTTAGGCAGCTGGCTCTAGGGCTTGCTACTACGCATGGCATAGATATTGAAGAAATTTCTCTCCCTGGAGCCCTAACCATCTCCAGCTTAGTCACCTAAGCCCAATGTCAGTGGGCTACTATTTTTTATATTTTCAAATGTTTATTTTTATAATTAATATTTAGAAATATAATTTGTAAGTTATTTTATGTGAATAAATAGATAATAAAAACAATTTTATAATCATGCTTCGCAGTCATATAAGAGGACAGGTCTAATGATGTTTTTATAGACCTGCCCCTTCAGCTTTACCGGCATTATGGCACATTAATGGCCATATCTGAAATAAGAAAAGCAATTGGGTACTAACTGCTGGCTGACTCTTTTTGTAAATATTTTACTAATTCTTGGCCAAGGTTTGTGATTTGAATGTAAATATATAATGTATGTGGGAGGGATGCCGTACACTAGGTGTCAAAAGTGCATGGACAGGTCTGCAACAAATGTTGAATTTTTCATTAAAATCCATAACTCTTTTCATCTTTCATCTCATAACATAATTGTAACTATTGTCAAATGGTGCAACATATTTTTATACCTAACGGGCACATTAGTTGTGCTGTTAATGTTAAAGTAAGGTGGTGCAACCTAGTCTAAGTTGCAGTAACTCTTACCTTTTATAATATTCAGTGTAGGGATTGCATTCCGTGTCAATTTGTTTCCCACAATAAATTCAGTTTCAAAATGTCTATTGCATAGACGAAGTGCATTTTAAATGTATTCATCATGTAATTGAGTTTGAATGGCAATATCCAAAACTTCTCTCCATGCATTAAATCTTTCAAATTGTTTCTAATTCTTGGGATTTGGAAAGCGATGCAGCGGACCTGAAATAGTTTTTTTTTGTTAGTATCTATTATTTCGCTCCTTCACTGCGGTTTATCGTGGCATAATTAATCTACGTATGAACTCCATAAAACAAGTTACCGGTAATAAAACATACTTTATTGTGTTGTGCTAGCACCTCTGCCTACCCCTTCGGGGATATAGGCGTGAGTTTATGTTTATGTTTATTGTTTCAAAGTGTTACTAAAGAACATCAACATCCAATAAGCCAAATTTTGTGGATACTAGAACTAGGTACTTCTTCTAGCTACTAATATAAAAAGTTACACTCACCATCAACTACACACCCAAAATAAAATTTAGAACGATAATTCGTAGGAATTTTGTCCATCGTTGCCCAGTCGTTCGTAAGTCCAAAAAACAAAATCAGTGTCGCAGGTGTAGAATCGAAGTCGGAATCCGGGGTACGTAGCCAAGTTAACAATAATATGAGCGCCAAGGAGAAGTCCAGGAAACAGCAAAGGTCGTTATAAGAAAAGAAAACTTAGAAAACTCACTGTAACAAACTTTGAAAATTTTAAACACAACGCCGAGAAAGTTCAAAGATGTCAATGTGAATGTGATGTGTGCAGTGTGGCCGTTGACAAAATTAATGAAGAATTTAATTTATAATATTTTCAAAAATAGAGTAAAATTTTTAGTAATAATTTTGCCAAAATACAATGTTTATTTCGCGATATTTTTTTACGTGTTAAATTATTTTTTTGTCTTAATGATTAGAGTTTGACTAATGAAAGCTGAACCACGACATTTATTGATTTGCAACACCAGTAGACTAGAAATGTCATCTCCTGTCATTTCTCTGTGATTGTGCGTTTACATTATGATTTTGATACTTTGTAGGTAGGTATGTATTCACATCAAATATTAACGAGATTCAGATCAGATGCGATATTCAAAAATATTCGCTTTTTTATTAGATATTTGTAGTTTTCGACAATTTTATTTAATTATTATAATTAATTATAAGTGTGACTGATGATGGATCAAGCAGCTCGGATGATGGTGAAGAATATTTGGAATCTAATTTTGATTATAATTAATGATATTTTTTTCTAATAAATGAATTCCGTCTGATTCCTATAAGCCCGCTTGAAGATAGTTTTTAGTCTGGAATAATACAGGCAATATATCTTGCACACGTTCATAGGCCACATTTTGTCCGTGAAATATATTCCCAAGGGTAGCGGGAACGGGAACATAATTTCACGCAGGCAACAGCTAGTCTTAGTCTATATCTTCACTACATTTGCGGTTTTAGTCGGTTCGATTCCGACATAATCATCCCCAATGGCCAACGAGGGTGGTATTCGTGGGGATTTCAACATGAATAAACCTGCTACCTTTTCCCCCGATATTCCCACATTACCAAACTCCCACGCAGGCATAGTCGTGGGCAAAGGATAGTATTTAATAAAGAAATCAATATAAATAAGAATAACACCAAATAAAGCGCAATAAAATTCTTTAAAAATATCAGTTAAACTATAATAGGTACATACTTTTATTTCACGATCAAAATGTTTTTATCCAACTATAACTGGTGATACCTGCCCTAAATTTTTTAAATTTGCCGCGGTTTTGTTGGTCCAGCTTTCATTAGACAAACTCTAGTAAAACTTTTGCTAAAACATGAAATGATGCTTTTGTAGTGACATCTAGTGTGCCTAGCAGGAGACGTGTGAGTTTTGTTTACTTGTCCGCCCAAGAGATGGCACTAGTTTCCATACAAATCTATGTTTTCGAGGATTGTATGAAGCTGTCACCCCCCTGAACCTAACCTACTGAGTTGAATTTGACACTTAAACCTATCTGTTATAGGTAAAAAACCAAGAATTTCTAAATTAAAATCAAATAAACCAAATTAAAAAGTAGGTAATTAACTTTAACTTGTCTCTAATGGGCAAGTAAAACAATAGCGAGTCGGTTCTAGCACTCGCCGGCCGCTGCCGTGGCACGCTCGCTTCGCTCGCTCGGCTCGTGCCGGGGGGTCACAGTTCTAACATAACCTAACCTACTGAGTCGACTTGTCTGTAATGGGCAAGTAAAACAATAGCGAGTCGGTTCTAGCACTCGCCGGCCGCTGCCGCGGCACGCTCGCTTCGCTCGCTCGGCTCGTGCCGGGGGGTCACAGTTCTAACATAACCTAACCTACTGAGTCGAATTTGACACTTAAACCTATCTGTAATAGGTAACTAAAACAATCTAAATTAATGTAAATTTCTAAATTACTTACTGTACCTAATAAATTAATCGTATTAATTTACTGAGTTTTACTATACCTGTTTATAGTTTAGCTGGAACACGATTGTATGGGAACCAAATAAAAAGATTATGAAAATTTGGCAATAGTTTATTTGGAAAATGGTACGATGGGAAACAAAAAAAAGTATTCTGAGAATCTGGTATAACTATATTTGGATTATGACAATATGGGAAACAAAAAAATACTATTTGAAAATTCGGTTTTAGTGCACCTGGAAATTGATTCATCTGGGAAATTAAAAACGGAATTATAGAAAGTTGTCATTCATTACATCTGTCTTTTAAAAGTTCTACCAACCGTTTTCGGGGTTTTAAGATTCGGGTAACAGAAATTCGATATTTCAATAGGTTACCGGCAGACAAGCACACGGCCCACCTGATGGGAAGCGGTCACCGTGGCCTAGGGACGCGTGCAACACCAGGGGCATCACACTCGCGCTGCCGACCCCATACCTACATATTATGATTCGTCTATAGGCCTATATTGTCACTGGTGGAGATCGCGTTACGTGCTAGGTCCTAGTGCTAGTCCATAAAAACCCCTACCACATAGATTCCTTATAATATGAAGCTGTTCTAATACAGCTGATAAAAATATTACCCCAGCGTGGGTAATGTTTTGTGCGCAGTCGGGTAAATTTTTTTTTTTTTTGTTATTTCACAGCTGCGGTTTGCAAACAAAGATGGCAGAGTCTCCGAGACGCGTACCGCAGAGCTTTAAACAAAAGAAAAAACAAAAGTGGACTATCAGCAGAACTAAAACCTTGGAAGTATGAAACAGAGATGTCGTTCTTAGCTCCGTTCTTCACAGAAAGAAAATCACATAATACCCTTGACATCACGAGCGAAGACGAAGGCTCTGATAATGGGAATGACCATATTAACACTAAGGTATCAGATACGTCTATAAATGACCTTGGAAATGACGAAACTGTTGCAGTAGACATAAGCAACTTTATCAGTACAGAAATTGGAGTAGACGTCGAAAATAAACCACAAATAAACACTTATAAAGCAGTAAAGAGAAAATGTATCGATCCAGACAAAGTATCTGCTATACTTATATCTAAATTACTTGAAGACCAAAATAAATTTGAATTACGTGCCAATGATGTATTAGATCGATTCTTTTTGAATATCTCTGAGACGGTTAAGAAATTTTCGCCTTATGAACAAGCGTTGGCAAAGAATAAGATATTTATGCTGGTCTCTGAGATGGAGTTAGGACAGTTTGCGCTTGTGCCTGCATCTTCTCCGCAACCTGGGTCGTCAAACGTCCACTGTAAAGACTTTGTTTTTAATTCTTGAAAGTTGAGATTATATGTCACAACATGGTCACAACATTAACTTTTGTAATGACGGTACTTGGACGGTACACAAAAATGATAATAGATGCTCAAGAAGATTATGTAAAAAACCTAGATGCTTAGATATTCTGACTAAAAAAGTATAGTTTTGCGTACTTTTTTTGAAACCCACAATTTCGGTAATCTTATGAGTTTATGACAAACGCTCAGTTCGGTAGTCTTTGGGTAGTCAGAGGGGCATTTTAAAATCGTAGATGGCCCAGGATCAGCTGGGGAAATGAAATGCCTATTACCACCCCCGATGGCTGATGGGGGTGATATTCGCGGGGGTTCCCACACGACAAAAATGTTACAATATAATAAAGACAACTTTACTGTTAAAATATTTATTACAAAAATAAATTGTCAATACAATTTTACAACAAAATGATACGTTAAGCCGGATTTACATTACAAAATTCTGGCACGTGTTAAACGTCAAGTTTCACAATGCATGCATTATGAAACTGATAGTAATTTCATGCCATTAATTTCGAAATGTTAATCCGGCTTTAGTTATAAACTTTTATTTGTACTTACTTTGCTTACGAATATTCATTTATTTGATCATCCCGCTTTTTTGCAATTTTAATCGAATTAAATAAATTTGTACTGTGATTTTATTATAGCGGTAATAATGAAAATATTTTTTTCTTATTATATCAATGGCAACGGGGCAACGGTAACCTTGTTTAAAAATTGTAAAAATATATTTTTTTGACGTATCCGTCGAATAAAGTCGCATGTGTAATAGGTGTAAAATTAGCACATGCGTCTGTTTTCGATGAACCTAACATTTTGTACAAATCATCGTATAGGTGATACATTATAAGTACCTATAATAACAAAAACAAATATGAAAATCTTAATACATTTTGTTAAAATTACATGAAAGTTACAATAAATTTATATCAAAATTAAGTCACATTTATTATTATTGACTTCATATTAAATATTTATTTTATAAACTATCACAGTGCGTATGTATACCAATAATAAAACTATTATTAATGCAGTAATGTCCTAGGTTACAATAAATTACATAAAAATCATAAAATCAACATTTATTACTGGGTAAGGAGAAAGGCTAGGTCAAGAGTACCCGGAACCGACGTGCATGTATGAAAACAATTATGAAAGTTGAAGAAGCGAAAGGAGTATGCCAAGATCATAGCAAGTGGAAAGATGTTGTCTCTGCCTACCCCAATGGGAAAAAGGCGTGATTTGTATGTATGTGTGTATGTAAGGCCATATTAACCGCAATTATGAAGGGTCTGCTTTATTGCAACTAGCTCCTCCCGCATCGAGGTCGGTTTCCACCTTTTTTGACTATATCTCCGATTGTACTCAACCGATTGTGATCAAACACACGTAAGATTCTAAGTCTGACCAAGACCTTTCATACAAAAAAACCGCATCAAAATCTGTTCAGTATTTTTTGCGTCCATCGCGCACAAACAAGTAAGAATTCCAAAAAAAAATATTTAGAACAGATACAGCTAGAACTTTACAATTTTATGATACCTAGTATAGATAGAAGATACCAGGAAAATATCTGTAGCAGTTAATACCTAGCGTCCTTTATGAAGTCTCTTTTATTTTTTGCTAAAAACTAATTATAGTCGTAAAACCATTTTATAGGTAAGACCTAGATTTTTTTATGATCTACGAGCAAAACTCCGCTTTTGTCTTTTTTTTTAATGAACTACACAGCTCTGGCTACCCTACTTACCGCCAAGAACACAAAACGATGGTTATAATGGCCGAGGTCTTCTGTTTGCAAAATAGGACATTACTGCAGATCAATATATTAAAACACAATTTCAAATCACATAACCCAATTTCGTTCCTTAACCAAAATAAATTACAATTTTCCTTTTAAACCTAATTAATTTTGAGTCATGATTTCGAATGCAGAAATAAATAGTGCGAACTACAAAATATGAGATGGTAACACTGAGTAACATATGACAATGAAAAAGTTTTAATGCGTCCTCGACAAAATTTGAAGAATATAGGGAGTAGTCCACGAAGAGCACCGGTCCGAAGAGCACCTGTCCACATTTTTGGCAGGTGGCCCTTGTGGACTACTCCGAATATAGACCTAAGTACCTATCGGTTTCTTTTCCGTAAAATAAATGAGAAATTCGAATTATATATGACAAAGTAAATCTAATTTGCATAACATTATATTAAATACGTGGTTTACATTATGTACCATAAAAATAATATCTACATAAAGTAGTTTTATTATGTTTATAATAATAATACCTTAATGATAGTCGTTACGTGTTCGTTTTTTACTAATTATATTAGTCAATGCAGACTTAGCATTAATTAACTACAATAGTTATAATAATTAAATTAACTATTTAGTCACAAACTACAGTCGCCAACTAATAAATATCAATCTCATTAATTTTCACTCGCAGTTAATGAAAATTAACCATTCAATAACTATTTTTCTATTTTTATTTAACTAATATGACACATATAATTATATTAGAATCCTATAGTTGACAGTTGAGGTTTATCCTTTTCTTTTACTGGGAAAAAAAACAGAGACACACAGATTTTATAGGCCCACCAAGTTATGGCCTCAATAGCTAGAGGGCACGAAAACTTAGCACTGTGTACAAAATAATGTTAATTCTCAGTTTTAAAATTAGATTATGGTAGACAACTATTTTATAACCCAAAATTCAATTAATTACTAAATCACATAAAATAACGACCTACTTATTAAATCAAATTTTCAAACGAATAACATCATAATTATCGATTTTTTTAAAGTCGCTTAAAAATTTTAGTTTCGTCTTTTTACCCCGACTGCGTAAGCGAGGATAATGATTTACGTTTGTAAATATTAATATAATCCTAGTATCAAACGAATAACGACACATTTACTAATCTTTTCTTAAGAACCGTAAAAAATTGTAGATGCGTCTTTTTACGTTGGTAAATATTAAAATCCCAACTATCAACTTGGAATTCATCGAAGATTTTTAATTATTTCCTAACGCGTTATACAATGGTTGTACTCCTCTACAGCGTCTTTACCCTTGGAGACAGCCTGCTTCCTCAGGTGGTTGAGTTTTCTCCTGGCGTGTGACACGAGATCTCGGTAAGACTTTCTGGAATGCGGGATGTCATCTCGCACTCGGCGGATCTCTTCCATAGCGAGGCGACGCCAGCGTTTCACTCGTGGTGTTGTCTGGAATATTATAGAAAACTTTTTATTGATTTATTAAGATGGAAGGAGGAAGGCTGGTCTGTCGAGGAAGGGTTGGCAGTACGACATAAACTCGTTCGTCCCAGATTATCCATACTAATATTATAAATGCGAAAGTAACTCTGTCTGTCTGTCCGTCTGTTACGCTTTCACGCCTGAACCGCTGAAGCGATTTTGATGAAATTAGGAGTAGATTAGACCTCAAGAATGAACATAGGCTATGTTTGGTCGCGATAACCGACATCCACGCGGGCGAAGCCGCGGGCGGGAGCTAGTTGTTATATAGCAAGGGAGAGAGAGATGGAGGGATTTGGGGAGGCCTTCAACTAGTAATGGGAAAAGATTGACTGACTAAAATAAAAGGAAACAAAACATTCACAAAATTAATAAAAAAGGCAACTTAAGCTTTTTTATATGGACACATCTATGGCAATTTACGTATCTCGATCCAATAGGTCTCTTCTTCAACCTAGCGTTAATCCCAATCGTATCCAAAGCTTTCACCTCGGAGTCTGGGGTCCGCTTTACCATTATTAACTGCGGATTTGGCTGGACCTCGATATTTTCCGTGAAGCGACTGCCATCTGACCTTCACAACCCAATGGTGACATTAGGCGATATCGAAGCATTGCAGCTAGACCGTTGTTATTGGACTTTTTTGGGCTCCAACTACCCGTAACGACTATCAATAGATGTTATACATCGATTCAATAGGTACCAGTTCAAAATTATCTCACTACCCCTATCTCACTTAATAAGGGGTAAGAATGTTAACGCACCTCACACGCTGGTCCGCAGTCCCGAAGCACTTTGTCGCATTTTTTCAGATAGTCTTCGCTCTGCAAACATTACAGATTGTTATTATTTAGGGCCGTGTATTAGTATTTGGTATATTATGACACCAATGAAAATAGTACAACTCTAAAATATCCTACTTCCTACTAAGTAGTCGTACTTCGGACTATCCCACTATCCCATTAACATAATATTCTACTACCCTAATAAACTATTCTATCCTACTAATATTATAAATGTGAAACTTTCAATATCAAAGTTAAAAGTCATAAAAATGTTTATATGTTTGTTACTATTCAGTCATGTTTAAATTGCTGAACAGATCTGGCTGAACTTTTGATAAATAAAGTCTCGAATACATAGGTTTTATTCCTAAGTAGAAAAAGCTATCATGTTGAGCGGATACGAATCCGCTGGTTATAGCTAGTTGTATATTAAATAACTTCAAAAAATGATGTAGCACGTGGCATAGTGGTTTTCTTGCAACGCAACCCCTACAATTTCTCAGACCCCAGTAGGTATTTACTGTAACTAAAACAGCAGTCTGTTTATCGTCACGTCAACATGACTTCACCTCGCCTGATGGTAAGCTAAAGTTAAAGTCTCAGGACCGGGGTCACAAATACTTACACCGATAGTGCTACAGTGGTCACCCTCAGCTTGACGGCCTCATCAAATGCTTTTTCACCACACCATCTCATCAAAGTTGATGTGTTTATCAAGGAGGTTACTGAAAAGTACCTTGTTTATATGCATACGGAAGACGATCATGTGCCCCAGGAGGTACTTATGGTGACTGTCCCCGCAGTAGCTGGCGGCGCGGTGTGCGTCATGCTCGATCTTCTTCAAGTGGAGTATCAGCTTCGTCCTGCATTCGTCGGACTGGAAAACAAGATTTTTTCGATCACGTCAATATGACTTCACCTCGCCTGATGGTAAGCTAAATGTGACGTCTCAGGAAGGGGGTCCCTATTACCTACACCGACAGTGCCATACTAATTTTTCAATGGATCCCGACCCTCCTTTCTTCGGCATTCGGGTAAAAACAAAGAACAAAGAAAATCCTTGTTCTGTGGGTAAAAAGAAAGCTAGGAAAAGAGAAAGGAGGGAAGGAGGTATGAAAGAAAGATAAAGAAAGTCAAATAATCCCCAAAACAATGCTAAGATATTGATGATTGTACCAAGATTTGAACATGAAAATAAATAAGTGCAGTCATAATCCGAAATCCATATCATAATATTCATAATGTATTTCCTAAATATAAATCACTGCTAAGTACAGTTACATTACACGTAACTGCATCCACTCGTGATATTTGAGTGTAGGAGTGATTTATTTGCACGAATGTTATAATTATATTTGCACAGCAAAGTAATAAAATTTTTATGTGTACGTACTTACAACGATAATTATCTATACATACAAATAAATAAAATTTGAGTGTCAGTTTGTGATATTAAAATAATAACCGCTTTTAATAAAAACATTACCCTCTTTTCTTCGGCAGTCGGGAAAAAACGATTATTTTGAATGATACACGGTACATACAAATGATACCAAAACATTTGTTTTTGTTACAATTTTTGTACTTCTGTCTGTCTGTTTATTCCGGCTAATTTCTGAAATAGCTATACCGATTTTGACGGGACTTTCACTATCAGATAGTAGATGTAATATACAGTTTGTTACATCAGCTATCTGTCAATGAAAGTCCCGTCAAAATCGGTCTGCATTTTGAACATAATTATTACGAGAATTGACATCTGATTTATCTCGTCCTTAACAATCGCATTTAGGTACCTTTTTTACCACTTAGGTGGCAGACAGGCACACGGCCCACCTGATGGGAAGCGGTCACCGTGGCTATAGATGTGTGCAACACCAGGGCGGGGCGTCACGAAAGAACCTTCTAATGCCCTTATTGAATAGCCAACCCTTTGGGAGTTAAAAGTCAAAAATCATTTCTGTATTAGGCCATTAGACGGCACTTACAAAACATCAAAATTATAAATATTTAAGACTACGAGCAAATGGACCACCGACCGGTTCGAAACGCGGCCTGAAACTCAGCGGGCTGTTTTTTATACCACTTAATTAGGTGGCAGACAAGCACACGGCCCACCTGATGGGAAGCGGTCACCGTGGCCTATGGACGTGTGCAGCACCAGAGGCGTCACACTCGCGCTGCCGACCCTGCAAAAACCTTCTAATGCTCTTCTTGAAGAATCCCATATTGTAGTCGTCAGGGAAAACCATTCCACAGCTTTTGGTCTATTTACAATCATTCCCTTAATCTAAATACATTTATTGGTTTGAGTACATAGTTGAGCCTTCTAATGCCCTTCTTGAAGCCTTATTAATAGCTTACCTTCATACAAAACCCAAAATATATTTAGCCAGCAGTGGTCGTGACAGTCACAGGGCTAAGAATAGCCAAGGTTCACAGTCCCTTATTGGAACCAGGTTGATACGGATGGACTACAGCTAGATAATTTGTGCGTTCATATTCCACACAGTGACGTGATCTCACTGCTGGGGCCACTAAACTAGCGTTTTACTTTATCAATTTAAAATTTAATCATCTTCATTATATTCATGATCAGATTTTTTTTAAGTCGGTTACATCAACTTACTTCACCTCTGATTTTCCGATCAGAAAATCATTGGAAATAGTTAGCATGCAATTGCTTAAAATTTCATTCAATTACTTCACCTCACCTGATGTTTTTTATACCACTTAGGTGGCAGACAAGCACACGGCCCACCTGATGGGAAGTGGTCACCGTGGCCTATTATGGACGTGTGCAACACTAAAGGTGTCACACCCGCGCTGCCTACCCTGAAGGGAAGGGGGGAGGGCTACGAACGGGTGGGGAGGCTAGGAAGGGGTGGTAAGCTTAAGGCAAAGTCTCTGGAATGGGAGTCACCATTGCAAACACCGATAGTGCCACAATAGTGGCACTCAGCTTGACGGCCTCATCAAATGCTTTTTCACGCCCCGCCCCGTTCGTTGTATTGGCTTAGGACTCGTAAAATTTAAATTTGAATAATGCCCCAATGGTCTATTACTATTAAAAATTGAAAATTAGCTGTGTCTATACTTAGGAGATGTTTAAAAAAAACTTGGGTCACTTTAATTCGAAAGAATTTTGGCAAGGAATCATGCCTAAAATTTTAAAATAATCTTCTAATGTTAACTAACCCGTAACCATAGATGCTGAGAAGCAAACGAAACGGGCACCCTTTGCTCAAGTCTTGAGAAATGATATACCATCAGAAAGTAGGTAGGTATCTATAAATAATAATAAAATGATAGGAAAGTCAAAACTGTACTGCATGAATTGAATATTGAATATTTTGAAAAGAATGCTTGGGGTGTGATGTACAATCGATACCGAAGCCAAAATAAAGTTTTTTGAATTTTTGTCTGTTTGTCTGTATGTCCGGGATAAACTCAAAAAGTACTGCATGGATTTACTTCAAATTTGGCACGAATATTATTAAGAAGTCGGGTCAACACATTGGCTACATATTATCACACTATCACCTACGGGGAACGAGCAGTGAACTTTTATTTCTGCAACGCATTCTTTAACAACGTGTAATCTAACGACTCATATTTGAATATTATAAGGTACTAGCTTACCCGCGCGCGGCTCCGCCCGCGTGAATGTTGACTATCGTCACCAAGTCTTTTTTTTTAAACTGAGGGACTATCCGTGTCTATTCCTTGGCAAACAGTGGTTGCAGCTAAACGTGTGTAAACGTATATCAGTATGTGTAACGTATTTCAGCTCGAGTCCTATCAAACCCTTCAAGGTAAAGTGCCGTGCATCGCGGCCAAAGCCAGTCTGTCCACCATCATTGTCCTTTTATGGAGATTTTACGGGGATTAGATAGCTGCTCTGGCCAAAGTATGTGTGACTTGGAAGAGGCCCCTTGCTAAACCCTTTTACCATACTTGCATTGCACTTTCACATTCGATGCACTATTTCAAATTAGTTAAACATTATTTATTTCCGAAAATCTGATTTTATCGGCTTTTATTATTAAAATCTTGCTATGCAGACATTGACATTTTGACAACCTGATTTGACATTCATAAAGTCCATGAAACTAAAGAAAGATTATAATAACCCGTGAAAAATCGTCCCGGTTCCGTACAACACTGGGTTGAGGGACGAACTTAGCTTTGCTGCAGTGCTTCTTGTGTTGACTGACAGACATAGGTACCTACAGATTTTTTTTTTATTATAAGGTATGATGTTAACCATGCTATAAGCTAGCTTTATACTATAAGTCAACTTGGTGGCGATACCGACCTCCACGCGGGCGAAGAAAGTAATTTAATGAATTTGACAACAAATTGCATAGGCGCACAATATCGCTGGCTGTGAGGCCTCGCAGATCTCCCGTCATTGCCAAGGTTTAGAGGTTGATTGACGCAAGAATACCGACATGTTGTAATTATTTATTGAAAATAACTACGTACGTCGCATCGCCATGAAATTATATTATTATGTAGGAGTTATGAGACGATACGATAATCATCATCAGACTCGTATCCCATTTGTGTGTAACGTACTTATTTTGAAGCTCGAGGTCTGCTTATTGTTTTTAATTAGTATATTGACTTTTTCGGGAGCGACTGCCATTTGAACCCAACCCTTTTTTCGTGCGGATATCCTCACGGATACTACCCTTGCCGGCTATCGGGGATGGTTTTGTGGGACTTAAACCGGCTACAACCGCACGACTTCTCGGATCTTCAAACGCCGTGATATAAAGTAACCTAAAAGGTATTTCTCTCGAACCACGTCTGACAAAGGTCAATTTCGACTTCAAGATGGCCCCTTCGGCTTTTTTTATATTACTTAGGTGGCAGATAAGCACACCTGGGAAGTGGTCATGGACGTGTGCAACATCAGGGGCATCACACTCGCGCTGACGACCCTGGAGGGAGGAGGGTTAGCAGGTTTGGAGGGGTTGAAGATGAGGATTGGGGGATGAGGAGGGGATTGTGAGCTCTGGCTTCTCTACTTACCGCCGGGAACACAACACTTATTTCCAATGATTTTCTGATCGGAAAATCATTGGAAATAGTTAGCATGCAATTGCTTAAAATTTCATTCAACAACACTTATTGTTATGGGCGCGGTGTTCTGTAGGGCGGAGGTACTTCCCCAGTCGGACTGCTCAGTTCGGAGTGTTCGGACGGGAGATACGGGCCTTTGGGTGGCCCTTATATTTAACTTCGCCGGCAACCACCTACCACCTAGCATCGCACTAATAAACAAATCAATTTGTTGATAATATCATTTGACTCATCTCAACAATCAACAATTTCATAATGTCAGCAATTAGGTACGAGTATAAGGATAGGTATTTATCTTGTGCAGTAAATTAATATAACGCGGCCTTGAGGCGTGCATTTTTATGAAGTAAACATAATTAATGTTTTATTGAAGAATGCAAGCGAGGAATGTGCGGCTGTTGCATGTTGTGAAGGAGTGGTCATAAAACAAAGTGCTGATAGACCTCAGCATTCACTTGTAAAGAGCATTCTGGCGAATGTTACATTACAGAAGGGAAAAAACCGAACACACCTTCTTTTTACATGCCTTGTGCACGCGGCTCCGCCCGCATAGACGTCGGTTTTATAAAAAAATGTGATAAATGAAGAACTGCTATAAATAAAGCGATGGTAGCTGAGTGGACAAGGACGCGGCTTCTTCTCAGAGGTAACGAGTTCGAATCCGGCTGAACAGTACCTGCCAATGTGAATTTCACTTTGTGGAATTTTTATATAGGTACTAATCATATGATTTACCATCTACTGACGGTGAAGGAAAAACATCGCGAGGAAACCCACATGTCCTAGAAGAAATCCTAAGGACATGTTCGATCCACCAACCCGCATTTTAGGCCAGCGTGTGTGGATTAAGGTCTAAACCCTCTCAGCTCTCGCGTTAGAGGAGAGGAGACCCGTGCCCAGCAGTGGGACATAAATGGGTTGTTATCAGACCAATTAATAGGAACGGCTAGTAGATATTAATTAGAAGGTAATTAAGTTCAATTTCTATGATTTGTTTATATACACAGTTAGATACAGGCGAATATGAAATCCTATTAATAACACCCATAATTACCTGTCCACATAGCGTAGTGTTGGTAATAATTTCAATTTAATAATTTATTTGTTTGTACGGAACGTATTAGGAGACGAATGGAAACAACAAAGTTATAAGAAAGACTGATCAATTTATTATAATAAACATTGATTAAATAGAATAATAATGAGGTTACACGTGGAATGATGCAATTACTTATATACTAGTTACATACCCCACATCACCCCTCTTGCAGAAAAAAAAATGGAAATATAAGAATTCCTTTTTTTTTTTTTTTTCATATGACATCTTATAGCTAATATTAAAATATGAAATAGAAAAACAATAATAATTATATAAGACAGTATACATTAAGGTTATAAATATTAGGAATGGTATAACTTAGTCCTGTTTTTATGGATTATATCTACTTTATTACCTTTTAATATTTCTACATTAGGTGGTACATCTCTAATAACTTTATAAGGACCTGAATACAAATCATTCAATTTATTGCCTACTTCATTTTTTACTAATATTAAGTCATCTACCTTATATTGTACAGGATTAATATACTTATCATAATTTGTCTTTCTCTTTGTCTTACTACTAAGCAAATTGTCTCTCGCTTCTTTCTGTGAAAGCTGAATACGGTATTTCAGTTCACATGGATAGCTTTCGTAATTGTAAATTGGTTCTACGATGTCTCTATTCAAGTTACTTGGAAGACTACACTTTTTCCCAAATACTAATTCAAAAGGCATAAATCTCGTTTCCGAGTGTACTGAAGTATTATACGCAAAACACCAAAACGGAAGCCATTTGCTCCAAGTCTCTGGATGTTTGTCAGTATGTATTCTAAGGAAAGAATTTAAATGTTTGTGTGTTACTTCTAGTGCACCGATACTCTGATGGTGATATGCCGTGGAATGCAATTGTTTAATCTTTAATAATTTACACATTTCTTGAAATGTTGATGACATAAATTCCTTACCTCTGTCTGTTGCTATCTCCTTGGGAACCCCATATCTAAGGATAAAATTATTGACTAAAGACTTTGCAACCTCGTCCGTCTTTTTGGAAACTAAGGGATAAGCTTCAACGTATTTACTAAGTTCACATTGTAAAGTAAGTATATATGAGAAATTATCATTGTCAGTCTCTAAGGGACCAACAAGGTCTAAAAATATTTTTTCAAAAGCCGAATTGGCTGTAGTAGTAATAGTCATAGGTTCTTTAACTGGTGTTGAATATTTCTGTCGCTGGCAAAGGTCACAACGTCTAACAAAATCATTGATGTCCTTATCAATACCAGGCCAGAAATAATATTTTTTAATATTTTTCGACATTCTTCTCATACCAGCATGGCCACTACTAGGTAAGAGATGAAAATCGTTTAAAATTACACGTCTATCATCTTTCTCGTTAACTATCTCTACATTTTGTACAATACATATACGTGGTCCGGACCTATCTTTTTCTTTATTCACTTCTTCTAATAACTGTTTAATAAAAACTTCATTATCTTTCTTGTTAACTATACAAATTTCTTTAACATTAATATTTTTACACAAATGATCTAGTTCTCTCACGAATTCACTTCGTGTACTTCGCGATTGAGACTCTAAATATTTAATGTAAATAGTTCTCTTACTCTCAACGTAACAAAATATTTCACTTTCTTTACTTATAATTCCTTCGTCTTTCATTTTATTATACCTATTTTGGTCTATAAATAATAATTCTACAGATTCTTTCGGCTTAATATGTGTACCTACGATTTTTGGTTGATCAGGCCAATCATCTGTGGATAACATATCATCCGAAGAACTCTTAAGTTGTCTAGATTGAGCACGCGTTAAAACGTTAATTACTTTCTCACTCATTTCTTTCAATTCACTTAACGATATTCGTGACAAGGCATCTGCCGCGTTATTATTACAACCTTTGACGTATTCTACATCAAAATCATATTCTTCCAAGGTGAGTCTGAATTTAATCAATCTACTTGACGGATCTTTCATATTAAAAAGGTAAATTAGAGGTTTATGATCAGTTTGAATTTTGAAATATCTACCGTATAAATAAGGTCGAAAATATTTAATTGCCCACACTATTGCCAATAATTCTTTTTCCATCACCGGATAATTTTTTTCAGCCTTATTTAACCCTCGACTCGCGAACGCTATTGGACGCCCGTCTTTATTTGTTAAAATTGCTCCTAGGGCAAAATTAGAAGCATCTGTTTCGATTATAAAAGTGTTCTCTTTTGAAAAATCTGGATATTGTAAAATTGGAGGTGATATAATTTTTTCTCTGAGCGTTTCAAAAGCTTGTTGACATTTTAAATCCCATTTAAAAGAAACATTCTTTCTACAAATTGCATTTAAAGGATGTGCAATTTCTGCAAAATTTCGTATAAACTTCCTATAATAATTGACAAAAGCTACAAATCTCTTAACTTCATCACAATTTTTCGGACAAGGATAATTTTTCACTACTTTTATTTTCTCAGGATCAGGTTGTATACCATTATTAGATATTACATGACCTAAATACAAAATTTCCTTTTTTAAAAAATTGCACTTGGAAGGGTTAAGTTTTAAATTAACTTTTCGTAATCTTTCAAAAACATCTTGTAAGTTTTTATTATGAATTTTCAAATTCCTCCCAAAACAGATCAAATCGTCTAAATATACTAAGCATTTATCATGAGTCAGACCGGCAAGAGCTATATTCATCATACGGGAAAATGAACTTGGACTGGTTTTTAACCCCATTGGCATTCTGGTCATTTGGAACCGACCAGAATCGAATGCTGTTAGTTTACGGCTATTTTCGTCTAATTTTACATTATAGTACCCTTGATGTAGATCTAAATGACTGAAGTAAACACTGCCGTTTAGGGATTCTAACATTTCAGTTATATCTGGTAAAGGATATTTGTCATCTACTATAGAATTATTCAACTTTCGGTAATCAATAACCAATCGCCACTTTTTAGCGCCTGTTGTATCTATTTTCTTCGGTACTAGTAATACGGGACTCGACCAGTCGCTCTTACTTGGTTCTGCTATCCCTTCTCTAACCATTTTATCTATTTGTTGCTTAACTTCGGATTTTTGAACATGAGGTAATCTATATTGCTTTGAAAATATAGGTGCAATACCAGGTTTTAAAGATATGGTGTGAGTATAAATATCAGTTGTACTTAATTTGTCTCCTGGTAAATAAAAAATGTCTGCATATTTTGCACATAAATTACTAATAGTAGTCTGCTCTTCATCATTCATATGAGAGAAATTTACACAAGAAAATAATTGCTTAACTCTATCTGCTTTGTTCTCTGTTTTATTAAATGAACAAATATTGTAATCACTTAATTTGTGAATATCAAAATTTAATGTTGATAAAGATATATCATTTTCTGTTGTATTTAAAATTCTTATTGGTATAACACCATTAATAGGCGAGGCAATAGAACTTGCTAAGAAAATACCGTCCTGTAACTCTTCTGAACATATAACACAATCTTCTTCAAACTGTGTTTCAACATAGTGAATAGACTCACATCTAGCGCCTATTTCTAAAGAATTATTTATTTTATTTGTAATAGGTAAATTAATAGATTTATTTAAATTATTACGCAATGTTAAAATATTACTTTCAAAATTTAAAACTGACCTAAATCTTCTTAAAAAATCTCGACCGATTATTCCGTTTGATATAATAGGCAATGTCCTAAAAACATAAAACTTATGACTAATAATTAAATCATCACTACTCAATTTTATGTAAACATATCCAACTGCACGGACTTTGCCCCCTAGCCCATGTATAATGATATCCTCTTTATGCAACGTAAGCCCTTGCTCTATCACATGTTTATATTTAATTGCACATAAGGATGCACCCGAATCTACAAGAAAAGAAAATTGTTTTCCATTTACTGAAAAGTAAGTAAAACAGTCGCTATCGCATGATAATATAGTATGTTTTTTACTATTGGTCACGAAAAAATGTTTTAGTCATATTCAATTGTGAACTACCTGGTTCGGAATCAGGTTGTGAATCAACAGAATTAAAAGCATTTACATGAGGTCGTTGGCGTATCCCTTGATTTCCCTTAGACATACCTCTATACTGCTGACCTCTGAACTGCTGACCTCTGAACTGTTGACCTCTGAACTGTTGACCTCTGAACTGATGACCTCTGAATTGTTGACCTCTCGTCGAAGTACCACGGGTAGGATACTGATAATTCCACCCTCGCTGGTTTCCCCTAAAAACACGTCCGCTTTCCCCATACGAAGGCCGTTGGTTGTAATCGCGTCGATGACCTTGATGGTTATATCTTGTATGACTATAATTATGATTAAAAGTTTTATTCATACCCATAATTTCGCCTGAACCAGATGTAGTGGTGACCTCCTCATCCAAAGCTGCCTGTATAGCATCCTTCAAGTTACTGAAATTCCTGGCTGCAATAATTGTACTGAGCCTACGATTTCGCAAGCCGTCGGCAAATTTTTTGATAGCTGTACTTTCATTCAATGGTTTCAAAATATCATAACGTTCCGAATTTCCGTTTGCTTGTGATATCGTAAGGTCAACGAATAATTCAGATAACTGTTTGCCAAAATCTGAAATAGATAAATTATTTTGTTTAATTTGTTCTATTTTACTCGAAATCGCAGTTGCCGCCTTTTTAGGTAAAAGTTCCTTTCTCATATCCGAAATTAAATCATTTATAGTTAAATAACTCGAATTCAGTCTTAGTTTAGCTGCTTGAGACAATCTACTTTTTAGTACAAAATTAATTAAATGTGTTTTACATGCATCTTTTTCCAACAAGGAGCCATAATAAGCAATATTATCAATTAACTGTTTAGTATTGACCTCAGTATCGGTCATACAGGGTAGTAAGTTCAAAGCGGTTTTCAAGTCAAAAGTATTCATTGTAACAATTTCGTCAGAATACGACTTGTCGGTTTGACACAATTCTACAACTTCGTTATATAATGTCAAAAATTGTTTACAAAAATTCAGCACGACTGGATCATCGCCGTCGTTTTTCCGTAATTTTAAATTATACTCATCTAACCAGCACAAATATTTCCCATATACTTTATTTGCTTCACTTAATTTAGTAATTAAAATTTTACCAACTCTTCTCTTTGGGCCTATTTTTATTAAATATGTTCTAATTTCCGTTATTTCATTATATAACGATTGTAAAACCACTGCCATAACATACCACTTAAACACGATCAATATAATAATTGTTAAATATTTACCACATAATATTGATATAAGTAGTATACTTTTTATAAACACTATAGTCCACTAAATACGTCCAATAAATTCATTTTATATATTCCGTATTACCGTAAGAACCGTTTCACTTTTCAATGACGCACACGTTACACACGTTTACACACTTTTTCAGAACCCTTACGCGAGTTTACCGTAAACCGTGCACTTTTTATTTTTTCTACACTGTTATATACCGCTTGGGTAGAGTTTATTCGGGGCGCGAACCTGTGCCTCTATGTCACTACGCCCAGTAATCGCAGGTGCTCGCCGGAAAAAGGAATCTCGCAACGCAGCTCTATTTATTTGACGCGTTATCCACTGCATGTGGCATTTTTTGTAAAACTTATAGGCGATGCACAATATCCCAAGGCATATACATACGAAAATACATAGTAGCACTATTTTCGTGTCTGACATATGCTTCTGTATCTCTTCTGCGTGAGCCTGGTTACTACCTCCCGAAGCATTTTGCGCGATAACTACCTCTTGAGATTTTTGGTTACCCATCGCGATTTTTAGCACTTTCGTACGACACAAGAATAACGATGTGTAACTCGTCAGGCCAATTCCTTTGTTCTAATTGTGCCATAGTTAAAACTTTTCATTATTATTGTAACATCGCAACGAGAATCCCATATATGGCCGCACTGATTCAAATTACCGAATTGCGTCAGGCTGTCACGGTCGCCATGTACGGAACGTATTAGGAGACGAATGGAAACAACAAAGTTATAAGAAAGACTGATCAATTTATTATAATAAACATTGATTAAATAGAATAATAATGAGGTTACACGTGGAATGATGCAATTACTTATATACTAGTTACATACCCCACATGTTTATGTGTGTAATACTAGAAAACAGCTGTGCATTTAATAGGCTTCATATTGTTGTAAACTTTAAGTACTAAATGATGTAATCTTTCATGGTAGGAATTTGAAAGAACAACAGGGTATAAATAATTGAAGCGTCGCTGGCTTAGTGGTTAAGTAGTTCGCTTTACGATTGAGGGGTCCCGGGTTCAATAATGACATTTTAGTACCGAAACGTGAACCAACTTCACAGCGCAAGAGTGATGCTCCTTGGACGTGTGTGGCCTTCCATACGCCACGGTGACCGCTTCCCATCAGGTAGGCCGTGCACTTATCTGCCATCTTAGTGGTATACAAATGATGGCGAGAAATGTATCTGTTTCTATACTATTATCAGTAAATAAATTCTACGATATTCTACACAGCGCTAGACTTTAATTAAGCTTAGTTTAACAAGCTTGTGTTATGAGAGCTAGAATGCGGATAAACCATGCTTATATACTTTTGTAAATATATACATATTATACATAGACAAATACCCAGATGAATACAAAAGACATATCCATGCATACAAATATTTGCACTGAGCGGGAATCGAACCCGCGCCCCCTGTTGTATCAGTCGAATGCACTACGCTACGCCATAGTAGCATATGATTTATTCTGTGCTAATGGCCGAAAATCATATCCTGCTTCATTAATTGGCACGCGCAGGGCGTTACGCAATAATGAATTATGCACTACTTATAGTTTGGCCGCTGAGACTATGCGTTCCTGACACATGTCAATTCGCCATGACTAGTTATGTACAATAAATAACATGTACCTAGAACCGTTCTCTAAACCTGTTCCCAACTTACATTAACATAATAATAATCACAGTCAGCAATTGTGACAACGTGATTTCATTTTAATTTTAATTTTATTCTAATCTGGCTATCTGTCCGCCCTATTTGTTTTTCCAATTTTTAATTTTTAATTTTGTATCATTCTTATTTAATTTTATGTGATTATTACTTAATTGTAATGATGGGTTATTACCTGAAATAATAAAAAAAAATCATATTCATTTCATTCATTATAAGAATATGATTCATTCTTTCTACTAGCTTGGGTAGGAGCTTATTACAAAATTACATATTATAAAATTATAACGTTCTTTTTTATATTTTTCAACCAACAGATTATTATTATTAAGATTACTAAAATATGCGGTTACAATTGCCTTGTTATTTTGTCTCATCACTATGAAAGCCGTATGAAAGCGAACATTTGACATAACCTTGAAACAGCGCAGTTTGACGTGTATGACTTTTAAAAACTATTGATTTTATATTTTTAATTAATTAATTGTTAATCATTTTAGCCCAAAATTAATCTGTGTATTGTAAATGGCACAGTAATTAAAATTTTAATGTTATCACTCGTTAATAAGGTCAATAAACGATATTTAAAATTTTGCCGTAAATTATACACCAGTTCAAAGTTACATCGCCCGTTCGCTCACAACCTGTCAGGAACGCATTCTTTCAGCGATTCTATAATAGTCATCCACCCTTGAATGGTGCCCAGTGTCATGGCTGCAGCTTTAATGCATTATGTCAACCTGCAGTCTGTCAGGTAGGGTGACCACGCGAGCAGCGCCACGAGAGACGCTGTTGCCTGTGGCCAATCAGACCGGGGTGGGAGTAGCCCTTTAGAGGGCTACTCCGAGGCTCTCCACGTGTCCCTCTGACCAGCAGAGGGTACAGTGGAGAACAGGCGGGGGGCGGGCTGAATCCCCGCGCGCGGACATACGGTTGTGATGCGATGCGATGCTCGCCCCACCCGCCTTTCGGGGTTCGAGGGCCATCTTAAATCTGTAGATGGCCTAGAGTAAGCCGGGGTGCTAATAGTAATTAAGACTCGAGACCGGCGTGCGGTTTTTGACTAGCCCCGATGGTCGACGGGGGTGGTATCCATGGGGATTTCCGCACGATAAAAAAAGCATTCCGCTTCGTAGCAGTATCACATATTAAGCGATTTGTGCGTAAGAGCGGAATGTCCACCATATAACGATGGCGTTAAATAGCTGATAATTAAGAAAACAATCACATATGGACACAGTGCTGTGACGTAGTGATCTTTGGCAATAGATCAACGTGTCGTGCCAAATACGACGAACAGATTGACGATCATACTCATGATGCACGCTGACCGTGTGTCTGATGTGCACGCAGTCTGATAAGATGGAAATGTCTGGGCAACACACGATGAGTAGTCTTATCAATCTATCTATCTGTCAGCAGTATTAAATTTGTTTGTTTATTGGGTTTGTGTATCCTTGAAGGTATATGACCTATTTTCGCCTAATGTTTCACTTGCCATATGTACCTAATAAGAGTAAAACTTCGTGCTGTTTGCCATATTTTGCCTGATCCTGGAATGGTCCTTAGAATTTCTTCTAGGACATGTGGGTTTCCTCATGATGTTTTTCATTCGCCGTCAGCAGATGGTAAATCATGTGATTAGCACATAATAAATTCCACAAAGTGACATTCACATTGGTACTGTCTGACCGGATTCGAACTCGATACCTCTGAGTAGAGGTCGCGTCCTTATCCATTCAGCTACCATCGCTTTTTAAAAAGACCGAAAACGTAAGGTAAAGTACAAAGTCATGCCGCCTGCGCACACGCATGTCCTAAACTATAAATTCCAATGTGTAAGCATTTACGTATCATATGCTCCGATTGCGATCCATCTGCCGTTTGTGGGGCTGCCAGGAAACATGGATGTAGGTCGAAGCTGATGGATCACTGGATATCGCTCAGTGTAATAGCTGTTAGCCGTAAATTGAATCAGTACCTTTGTGAATTTTGTAGTAGATAAAGTTGGTGCAATATAGTGACGGCTTCCAGTATCGTACTTACTTTAAGTCTGTGATTAATGAAAAAAATATACAACACGTCAAAATGACTTCACCTCGCCTGATGGTAAGTTAAAGAAGAAGTCTTAGGACCGAGGTCACCATTACATACACCGGTAGTTCTACAGTGGCGGCCCTCAGCTTGATGGCCTCATCAAATGCTTTTTCAGGGACTACAGGAGGAAGGAAACACATGCGCTGGTAAAGAATTCCAAGTCTTTATGGTGCGGCAAATAAAAGAGGCACCGAACCGCTTGGTTCTTGATGAAATTATTTACACTGACAGTTAAAAAGCGCGCTAAAATATGACTTAAAATTATTAGAAACAACATATAACTAAAATCTTTCTATATTCGAAAAATTACAAACTTAGTTAATGCTAAAAGTTCGAACTGTGTAAGAGACAACACATAAATGTTTACTTTGTTTCATTGTTTGTTTGCCATTCCTAACACACTGCATCGCATTTGCAACTATGCATCACACAGGTATTCTGTATGATCACGTACTTCACCAATGTTTTCATAAACAACCAAATTTCTCCAGCACAACATTACCGCGCGCCATATTCCGAGTTATCATGAAGTATTTCTAGACTTTCGTTGTAATAACACGAATAGTTTGAGCATGGTTATTCATTGGCTGTTTATATGATGATATGAACAGTGAATTTAGCTCAATAGCTATTGACGTCAATTAAACTAACTAGGTATGTTACCTACCTAAATGCTTATTTGGAAATTTGGGAATACCTAGTATGGTTCGATTTATTTTGGTCCTATTTAGAACAAAACTTTTTGAATAAACGGTACTTATTTGATTGTGGGTGATCGATCTAAATAATCAAAATCATTAATGTAGCGAATTTTTTGATATTTGATAAGTACAATCACTACGGTTTTGAGTAGAATCGGAGCGATTCTACTCAACCGATTGTGATTAAACATGCCAGTGGCTACCAAGGGGCTAGACAGGGTAGGGAAATGCTCTTTGGGCCACTTACACCCTGGCGTAAGAAGACCCTAGACGGCGTGCGGTTTTAGTCGGTAAGAGTCCGACATAACCTGCCCCGCTGGCCGCAGGGTGGGTACCCATGAGGATTTCCGCACGGAAAAAAAGGGGGCTAGGCGGGGCAGTGCTCGAGGCCCTCAAGCTCAGGGGGCCCCTCGAATCCTCACCAGAAATCTCGATCAAACATTACTTTTGGAAATTTCTCCCATTTTCAAAATAAATATGACAGGTTGCAACCCCATAATCATGACAACTCATACAGGGGAATTCCCTAGCCATAACTTTTGAATTTCTCTCAACTTTGAGGGAAATTCAAAATGCCTAGGGAATTCCCCTAAATTCTTTCAGTAGGTTGGCAGTGTTTGTCAATTTGACGGATAGTGATATCCGTCAATTTGACAAACGCGTTTTATTATTCATCTATGTGCGTTTTATTGTGATTTCAGCAGTGGGGTCCCATTTTTTAATTTGCCCCGGGGCCCTTGGTTACCTAGCTACGCCACTGAAACATGCGTAGGATTTTAAATCTAACCAAGAACTTTGAAACAAAAAAAATCGCATGAAAATTTGTTCAGTAGCTTATTTTGCGTCCATCGCTAAAAATGGACAAGAATTAAAAAAGAAAATATGTTCAGAATCGTTCATACTTATAGTATTTAACCCAAGTATTTTTTTAAATAGTTGTGTCTGTCACAGGTACTAAACAATTTTATAATAGTACTAGCTGTCTCGGCGAACTTCGTACCGCCATATTTTCCACCCGCGTGCAATTCCGTTCCCATTCCTGTTCCCGTTCCCATTCCCATTACTATTCCCATTCCTATTCCTATTCTCATTCCCATTCCCATTCCTACTACTACCTACTACTACTAAATACTAATCCCGTAACGTAAACATAAACTTCTCTCACATAATAGAAAAAGTTTGTATGAGAAAAAGAAAAGTTACTTTCTGAAATTTTCTGTACAACTGTTTTATTATTTTTTTTTCGTAAGAACCTTCTCCCGATAATAACAAACACAACAAAAAAAGAATTAGTGAAATCGGTAGAGCCGTTGGTGAGTTATGCGCTTACCAACACATTTTGCGATTCATTTTTATATTATAGATAGATATAATATAGTATCGATAAGCATTATTAAATTTCAAAGTTTTATGCCGTAGGGAACTAGGTAGGTACTTGAAGAAAAACAATAATGTTTGCAACTATTCATATTACGCTGACCAACAGTTTATCGCGAAAACAGGGGAAGTCCCACTTTACGATGGTGCTATAAAGATTTATTCGAAATGAAACCTTATTTTTAACACGATAAGGTTATAAATGCAATGTTACCGTTATGGCTGCATTGGCATTATATTTTCGGTGTCGTATTCCTAGCTTTTATGCATAGCTTTGTGAGTTCACTTTTGCAAAAATATGAAAGTGTTGGGAATTCTGGGGTCTAGCAGAAAACTGAACATAATGAAGGCATTTATATGTACTATCATAAAATTGTAATGTAGCTGTGTCTGTTTGTACATTGGAGATAATTGAAAAAAACTTGGGTTAGATAAGCTATCCCAAGTATTTTTCCAATTCCAATAATTCCAAAAAAAATTTTTGTCTTCAGAAGGACTCATATAAAATTCTTGTTTTTTTTTACAACTTAGGTGGCAGACAAGCACACGGCCCACCTGATGGGAAGCAGTCACCGCGGCCCATGGACGCGTGCATCACCAGGGGCGTCAGTGCCGACCCTGGAGGAGGACCCTCCGAATCAAACAATCCATAAGGGAAAAATGACATTATTTGCAGAAGGTCCACATGTTTAAACGTCTATTAAATGGGAATGTCTTCTAGAGTGACAAAACGACTTACTAGTAAAACGTCCAAAATGTGAAAATGTCAATAATGTTAAGTATAGTCATTAAATAGATGAGGGGGGGGGGGGGGGAAATGGGATAGAGGTTGTTGAATATCTCCGATATATTCTACGGCTTATTGTAACGTCTAGAACAGGTCCAGGTAGCTCAGTTAGTCAGAGCATTCCCCCTGTAAGTTACTGATTGCGGGTTCAAGTCCCGTCCTGGATTTTCACTATTTCCTATAAAAAATCATTAGAAATAGTTAGCATACTAATTGCCTTAAAATTAAATTGAAGTACTTACATAATTATCAGCAGGATCAATGCCAGCGCTCTTCAGCACTGCACTAGCAAATCCCGTGATGTTGTTCGAGAAATTCTTCACCTCCTTGCCAGCCCTGGATGCGAAGTCGGTGTACAGGTGTAAGGCATCGGCCTTGACGGAGTGCAGCTGGGCCACCATGCTGTCTTGCGGGCTGATGACCAGGTTCTCATGGGTCTGGTTCGCTACATCAACGTAGATGATGGCGTTCTGGAAAGGAGATACGAGGGTGTTATTAGACAGGGGTGAGGTCTCGATCGATGGGGCCATCTTAATAGTATAGATGGCTCCAGGTCAGCTGGGGTGCGAGGAAAATGCCTTAGGCATCGAGCACACGGAGGCGCGGGCAGGGCCGGTCAATTTCACCGCGAACGATAGCGCAAAAGGAATCCTATAGGTACTACCAACGCACACGAAGGGTAAAAAGATCACGCCGCGGGTTCCCGGCGGGCACTGGTGGCGCTTTGTTTTCACAGCAAGGGCAGTCGCGGGCATCGACGGGCAGACGCGGTCGTTATTATTTTTTTTTTTTTTTTTTATGTCGGTCACGTCAACATGACTTCACCTCGCCTGATGGTAAGCTGAGGCAAAATCTCTAGAATGGGAGTCACCATTGCAAACACCGATAGTGCCAAAATGGTGGCTCTCAGCTTGACGGCCTCATCAAATGCTTTTTCACGCCCCGCTTAAAGGACCCGGGACTGTATGAGGAAGGAAACACGAGCTGGTAAAGAATTCCAGGTTTTGATGGTGCGGCAAAGGAAAGAGGCACCGAACCGCTTGGTTCTTGATGGAATTGTTTGCACCATATGAGGGTGATATCTCAGCCTTGCACGTGTTGTTCTGTATAGGAATGGAGAGGGTGGGACTAGTTGGTAGAGCTCGTCGGAACACTCCCCATGGTATATGCGGTAAAAAGCTGCCAAAGATGCTATATCTCTGCGCAATTGCAGGGGCTCGAGAGTATTGGTAACTTCGGGACTCCCAATAATACGGGCCGCGCGTCGCTGCAACCTGTCGAGAGCATCTAACAAGTACTGAGCAGAGCCATCCCAGAGATGAGAACAGTATTCCACGCCGGAACGGATTTGTGCCTTGTACAGAAGTACCTACACGTTATATTACTTCGTGGTCAAAAAGACCAGCCAACCCCGCCGTCTGCTTGACGCCTTATGGTCCACTTTACACGTTTTCGAAGACTCGAGAAGGCATGCGGTTTTAGTAGGTTCGAGGCATAACCATCCTGGCTAGCCGGGAGGAGGGGGGTTGTATTCAAAATTAAATAAAATTTTATAGAGCAAATGAAAAAGTTTAATGAATTCTTTTCATTTGATTTCAGACTTTAACTGTATAACGGTAAAGTCTACAATTAAATAGTATTTTTAGAGTGTCAGTGGAGTGACAGTGGTTTGCCTTTAGCAGAATCGAGGCCCAGAAAGGTAACCATTCTTAACCATTCTTCTTCTATCGTATCGAAATCGAAGGCGTTTCTACTCTTAAATTTTGCTTTCCAGGTGTGTTGCTATCTGGATTGAGTGGAACCATTGAGACTCTTCTATGCCTAGGTGAGCATGTTAAGCCATTGGTCCCGGTTGCAATACGAATATCTATACCAGTCGTTACGAGTCCTTGGAGCACTAAAAATGCGAAATCTGGTATAACTACAGAACTTCGAAACTAGCGTTAAACAGGTTTCACTAATGTATCCAGTAGAATTAAGCTGCTGAATCACATTTTAGTCATCAATTTCATGGAATAAGAACCCAGTTAATTCGACTCAAATACCCTAGACTATGAAACTCAATCCGTCGGTTTTTGACTTAAAAAAACTCTGTTTTCGATTCAGTGAATCTTTAATATTAGTTTAATTTTAATTGGCCATTACCTATTTTAAGTTTCTAGACTCAAATCTCGGCCTTGGACTGAAACTTATCTTACGAAATTACTAACAGTAGCTAACATAATTATATTAGAATTCGTAAACATCGTTAACTCAAAAATAGTACAATACAAACGGTTACTTTCGTACACTTTGTACTGTCTTATTCTCATTGCGATCATTATATACAACATCATCATCATCTCTAAGGCGATGGAGCGATGGTAGCTGAATGGATAAGGACCCGGAGGTATCGAGTTCGAATCCGGCCGGACAGTACCTACTACCAATGTGAATTTCACTTTATGGAATTTATATGTACCAATCACATGATTTACCATCTGCTGACGGTGAAGGAAAAACATAGTGAGGAAACCCACATGTCCTAGAAGAAATTCTAAGGACATGTCTGATCCACCAACCCGTATTAGGCCAGCGTGTGTGGATTAAGGTTTGAACCCTTTCTGCTCTTTCGTTAGAGGAGAGGAAACCCGTGCCCAGTAGTAGTAGGTACATAAATGGGTTGAGAAGGGCCTCTAAGAAGAGGCCGCGTCCTTATCCAATCAGCTACCATCGCTTTAAATCAAATATCTACAGAGTCTACAGTATCACCATTCATTCAAAGTCCATCATTTGTCATTTCCCAGATAAATATGTTATCAACAGTATTGGGTGTCAGCAGATTTCATTCACGTTTTCACTGACCTCCAGGGTCATTGACAGTACATCATTATCTCCCTATCACTAACATAAAACTGATGATCGGTTATTTCAAGTTAGAACTAAGGTTATCGGAGGTAAACCTCGACATGTGTTCGCCTGCATAATGAGGTATTTAATAAAAAAAATTTGAAATTGGGTTCTGAATCGTTCATACAACATAACCAAATAGTTTTTTTATCTCCAATGTACAGATACCAAAGCTACTTTACAATTTTATAATAGTAGTAATAATGCGAAATGCTTCGATATCGCCTAATGTAACCATTGGGTTGTGAAGGTAAGATGGCAGTCGCTTCACGGAAAAATATCGAGGTCCAGCCAAATCCGCAGTTAAGACTGGTAAAGCGGACCCCAAACTGAGGTGAAATCTTTGGATGCGACTGGGATTAAAGCTAGGTTGAAGGAATGCGAAAGTTTGGGTAGATGGATATTTGTCACTTAATCCTGCCAAAACAGCTGATTTTATCCGTATGAGAGTATCAACTAAAATAGACTGTAATCTGGAATAACACAGGCTCAGGTGCAATACATAAAACTACCACATTTATTACCCGAACTTGGCCCTCAAACAATGCAATAACATCCACATGAATGCTATTCTCATATAATGCAGTCCAACCATTGCGTGAGTTGTCCTCGGCTCATGCAGACATAAAATCTTATGGCGAAAATATCGTGATGTCACAAAGGAAACTATAAAAGATAACTGCTTATTTAACAGTCCAAATTTATGTGTAGGCGTATATGCTTCAGTTTTCCATGCCAATATTCAGGATTTGTATAACATAAACATTAAAATTTAATTCGGTTTTGGTGTTAAGGCTAGGGCTTGAAATGTATTGAATGGTTTCTTTATGTTGATAGCAACCCTTTTATGTCCCACTGCTGGGCACGGGTCTCCTCTAACGAGAGAGCTGAGAGGGTTTAGACCTTAATCCACACACGCTGGCCTAATGCAGGTTAGTGGATCGGACATGTCCTTACAATTTCTTCTAGGACATGTGAGTTTCCTCACGATGTTTTTCCTTCACCGTCAGCAGATGATAAAAGTGAAAATTCACATTGGTACTATCCGGCCGGATTCGAATTCGATACCTCTAGAGAAGAGGCCGCGTCCTTATCCATTCAGCTACCATCGCTTCGTGTATCCCGTACACCAAGGCAGACCAAGGCATGAAATTTATTGCTTTTCATCTGCCACCTATCTCTTCAGCAGCTCAAAAATTATATATTTGTTAAAAAAATTCAAAGTAGTGGGCGATATGGTATTATAGTATGGTGAGAAAACTCGTGCAATGTGTAAGCACAGAAGCTTTCCCAGCCGACTCCAACAGGTAATAGGTGCGAGTATAATAATACGTAGTACATAATATCTTCACGACTACAGATACTCCGTGGCGTAACCCTTTAAAAGGACACGATTCATGCCAATTGTTTGCAACACTATGAAATGTGAACATCAAGCATTTTAACTACCTACGTCTGTTGCTAATCTACGGTATGCTATGCAAGGAATGTGCATGAATGGGCTTATCAAACGGCTACACTGATTCCATAGTTAAAAATAGCACTTGTTACACGTGTTTATAAGTCCTAATATACTGTTATGTATGAATGATTGGTTTATACACGTTTGTGAGACGGTTTTTAGGTCTATCAACAAGCTTAATTCATTCTTAATGATTTATTGTACATATATGCATATGCTCACGCCTCTTTCCCTCCGGGGTAGGCAGAGACAACAGACCGCCATCTGCCTCTGTCCTAACATACTTCATGCGCTTCCTCTACTGTCATTAAACCTTTCATGCAAGCCCCCCAAGGTTTCGAGTGCTTTCGTCACGTCAAAAGTAGTCGAAAAAATTGTAATTTATTTAACTGCTTAGCTCTTAAACCATTAATTTTTAATACCACTTAGATGGCAGACAAGCATACGGACCACCTGATTGGTCACCGTGACCTATGGACGTGTGCAACACCAAGTATTTTAAGACTTTCATCAAGGAAACTTAATTCTCCCCGTTGATAGCACAGAATCCCTCCAGTGAGCTCTGGCTACCCTACTTACCGCCGGGAACACAACACGATGGTTATTATGGGCGCGGTGTTCTGTAGGGCGGAGGTACTACCCCAGTCGGACAGCTCAGTTGGGACGGGAGATACCTACGGTCGTGTCCTAGTCATACCTCTATTAAAAAGATTACCCTCCTTTATTCCGCAGTCGGGTAAAATATATTAGTAATTTTGTTTAAAATTCAAAGGACTTCGGATAAGTAATGAACATTCAATAGAATGACGGGTGACACACAGAATGACAGTACCCATACATTATAGACACACACAGACATTGTAGGTCTGGAGATACGTGCAAGTATGAATCACCATACCTAACCATACACCTCGCATTTTATAGTTTAACTAGCTGCGCCTGCGAATTTGCTTTTTAAGATTTTAGATTTTTAAGATTTTAGCGTTTTACTCGGTAAGTAGGTAGGTACCCTAATTGTTTTGCCTGTTGTTTTGCTGAGCCTGAGTAGCCTAAGTTACTCCTTGTTACATCGGCTATCTGCTAGTGAAAGTCCCGTCATAAAAGTCCAGCCATTTCAGAGATTAGGCGAAACAAACAGACAGATAGACAGTAAAAAATTGTAAAAATGTTTTGTCAGTCAGCGTTAAAGGTCTATGGTCAATTTTAGGTTTTGAACAGTAGTTTTGAGCAAAGTAACTTATGGTTCTTAATGAAAATGATGTTTAATTACTTAGTTGCTTCTATTGAACTATCATTAAACTTTCATTACAATGAACCATTTTCATTTAAATTCTTAAGTTTGAAATCTGTGCAATCATCATAGATTTTTGCTGCTGACTGTACCGTGTATGTATCAAAATGAACTTAGTAAAAAGCCGTTATTTTAATTTACAAACAGACACTCTAATTTTTTTATTGTTATAGATGTATAGATCAATGAAATCATCACATCACACTGTTTTTCATCAAATATATTCAAGTGTTTGAGCTGCAGTTTTACTCAATGATGCATACAAAATTACTAAGTGCTTTTAATAAAAGCCAGATCATCGTGATTTTGGCATTGCTGTTGTTGCATCATGAACCTAAAAAATCTTACGGACAGAAAACGTTGAAAACAAGACTGTGTTCGGTCTTAATAACCGGGATGGAAGGTTATCAATAAGGCAAAGTATTTTTTAAATAGTCATAGTTTTGTTTAAGTATACTGTTACTTCTGATAGGGTCGTATGTCCAATAAAATCATATTTTTTAAGTAGACAAGCACAAGGCCCACCTGATGGCAAGCGGTCACCGTGGCCTATGGACGTGTGCAACACCAAGGGCGTCACCTACGCGCTGCCGACCCTGAAGGAAAAGGGCGGGGGTAGGAACGGGTAGTGAGCTTTGGCTACCCTACTTACCGCTGGAAACACAACATTATGGTTATTATGGGGCGGTGTTCTGTAGGGCGGAGGTACTACCCCAGTCGGACTGCTCAGTTCGGACGGGAAAATCCGATATCTATCATAAGGCCGGTTTCGTAATTGAGAAATTGAACTTTGAACAGTGTACATTATAAAACTGTTTATGTAAGCGTTGAGGATACTCAACTTCAATTTCTAAAGTCCTAAACCGGACTTAGTCACCTAGATTTGTACCGAATCAATATGTAGGGAAGTGTTCTTATACGAAATGTTATTCAGGATAAAATTGCAGTTTTATTAAAATTCATCGTCCAGGATTTCCTGTCCTACTCATAGGGTCCCGTTGTACAGGATAATAAATAACAAGCAAATAATGCTTTGAGTTGTACGTACAGAATAAATAAATATTATAGGGTATATTACAGCGCCATCTTGACCTGGCATGAATACTAGAATACGTGGTGACTAGAATACTGGAATACTGGTTAACGAGCGGTCGTATGATAAAAAGGGTCCTGTGTTCGAATCCTGGTTGTTATGCTGTCGAATCCACTCCTAAAATAATAATTTTGGCAAAGCTGGTACCCGAATCAGTAACGCCACGTTTTTAAAACGCGTGATTTCAATTCGATTAGAAGAAAAAGTAGAAAAAAACTTTGGTATCTAATATGATCTGTCAAAATCGTCGGCACCATCAGGTGGGCCGTGCCTTGTGCTTGTCTGCCACCTAATTGGTATAAAAAAATATCTTCTAGTCCCGGGTCCTTTAAGCGAGGCGTGAAAAAGCATTTGATGAGGCCGTCAAACTGAGGGCCACCAATGTATCACTATCGGTGTATGTAGCAATGGTGACCCCCGATCCGGAGATTCCATCAGGCGAGGTGAAGTCTTGTTGACGTGTCCAATATAAAAAATCTACCTACACTTTCGTGATTTTATCAACCTCTAATTTTCATCCATTTTCAATTAGATTATGTATTTTCTAATCTCCAACTCACACACAATTATGTGTTTATTTTTAACCGACTTCAAAAGAAAGTTTACCGTTTGTTTGTTCCTAATTATCTCTTGCTTGGTTGAACGGATTTTGATAGGGTTTTCAGAGAAGAATTCTTTACTTTTTAAGGTATAGTTACCTCCTCAATTTAACCTTCTCAAGACAATATTTATGAAGCCAGTCACTGTTTACGTGTTGTTGCCCTTATCACAAGGTCTTCAGAGGCTGTGTGCGCGAGATAAGAGACCCCACTGAAGGAATCTCGGAGGAACCAAACTATTCGGAGCAAGGCCGATCACTTGATAACATTCCTGACATAGCTTCAGTGTGAATATTCGTTTATTATGATTAGGTAATGTTATCTCAGGTTTATTGTGCCCGTGTTACTATCAAATTTTACTACTAGTAGTAGCTTCGGTAATATAATATTACCGTTCTTACTACTAAAGTTAAATGTTGTTGGAACAGCAATACTTAACACATTGCTCATACTACCTTAAATGAAAATAACTTGAATATCGGCGTAGAATTGCTAGCCTCTCTGTTTTTGATCGGTTGCACTTCGGGGAATGTGGGGGCACCCTTTATCAAGCCCCTTTCATCACCAAACTATCGGACGTACGGCGACGCGCCACCGGTACATGGTGGATATCATTATCCCACTCATACTCACAAAACGTTTTGGCAGTATGCTCATCGTGCGTACCTACTGCTAATTCGGCTTATCCGATGTCTACCCGTGAATGGCCCGTCATATCCGTAGGGATTTCATAACATAACATAAACTCACGCCTATATCCCCGAAGGGGTAGGCAGAGGTGCTAGCACCCACATTTCGCCAGTTTATGTTTAGGTCCCAATGTAATAGGTGGCGAGCCTATTGCCGTTAACCGGGAACTTATAAACCTGCGATAAATACACACATAACCTGGGATCGAACCCGAGACCTCGTCTCAGCAGTCCATTACCCAGACCACTAGGCTACCGCGGGATTTCCGCACGATGCGTCGACTTGTGGGGTCGATATTCATCACTGTGTAATATAATTATTGTGCTGTAATTTAAATGTTATTGAATTACAGTCCAACGACTAGATGAGATTGTAATGTCGTTTTGTGTTTACAGCTGTGCCGTTTAGTGTTACCGACTGCACCGGCCGCCCGACCTTGCTTTGTATACGTAAACAAATATCGCTCATCAAATTGTACAGATAATAATTCATTGTATAACCAAAGACTAGAAAGTCTTTTGAAAATACAATAATTTAGCACGTTACCTAATCTCACCTAATCTATTTTAGAATCATTGCTTAGTAAGAGCCTTTTGTCAACTCATTTGGGGGTTCTTTTTATATAGGACACGTCAACATGACTTCACCTCGCCTGATGGTGAGCTGAAGGCAAAGGTAAAATTGTTTTCATACATGCACGTTGGTTGTGGGTAGACTCTTGCTTCATGCATTTCGAATAATAAAAAAAAAAGCAAAACACATCACTCTATGACAGAGAACTGTCATTAACGGCGAGAAAGAAAAATATCAACGTGTTCGAAATTTGAATTTGTAATACCTTTTTTAATTTGTAAAGTGTTACGACCAGCACAACATGATTTGCATACGAAAATACCAAATAGGTACAACCTATTTAGAATATTTAGATCATTTCCAACAATACTTGAAAATAAACAGCACTCTTGTGACGTCACAGCTGCATGAATTACGTGCATCACCATTGTGACTGCAACCTTGTCAGACTTTGCATTACCAATAATGAGTCGATCAGCTAATATTGCTCTATTTAGCGCGTCTCGATATTTTTACTTAACTGCGGCGTAGCCAGGAAAGAAGATCTTAAAAACCCCAATAGCATTTTTGAAGACCTATCTATAGATACCCCACACCTTCCCCACACGTATGGGTTTGATGAAAAAAAAAGTTTCAGTTCTAAGTATGGGGAGCCCCAAATTTTATGCCTTTTTTCTATTTTTGTGTGAACTTCTTAATGCGGTTCACAGAATACATCTACTAAACAAGTTTATAGTTTCGGAGAAAAGTAGCTGTGACATATAGACAGACAGACAGACAGACAGACAGACAGACACTAGACATGACGAATCTATAAGGGTTCCGTTTTTTGCCATTTGGCTACGGAACCCTAAAAAGGCGTGATTTGTATTATTATGTATGAAATATTATTATATAGGCTGAGAATTATACTACCTACTTCTTCAACCTAGCGTTAATCCCAGTCGTATCCAAAGCTTCCACCTCGGAGTCTGGGGTCCGCTTTACCATTCTTAACTGCGGATTTGGCTGGACCTCGATAATTTTCCGTGAAGCGACTGCCGTCTGACCTTCACTACCCAATGGTGACATTAGGCGATATCGAAGCATTGCAGCTAGACCGTTGTTTTGGACTTTTGAGGGCTCCAACTACCCGTAACGACTGCCATAGATGTCTGTATGGCAACCGGGACCGACGCTCCGAGGAATTATACTACCTAATATTGTGAAACTCATACTGTCGGCAACCGTTGCATGCGCACAAGAAATATTTTCCCAATCAAAGTCGTATTACTAAGTATTGGTGTCGTGACACATATGTACCTATGTGTGGGCGAGTGTTGTATCATTGTGAGCACAGGTGTTCCACAAATCCATACCCCAAGGAAACCTGGTTCCCACGGCTGCCATTAACGGCTTGCATAACAGTCATTGCTTTTTTTTATTTAGTAGGTAGGTACCTGTAGGGAAAAATGAATACTAATTGTGCGCCTGCGATGGTTGTAGACAAGGATTTCAACAAGCAGTTTAGAACAGGGGCATGAAACCAGTGCAAGTAGGATAATAAATAATAGCAACCCATTTATGTCCCACTGCTGGGCACGGGTCTCCTCTCCTCTAGCGAGAGAGCTGAGAGGGTTTAGTTAGACCTTAATCCACACACGCTAATGCGGGTTGGTGGATCGAACATTTCTTAGAATTTCTTCTTGGGTATTTGGGTTTCCTCACGATGTTTTCCTTCACCGTCAGCAGATGGTAATCCATGTGATTAGCACATATAAATTCCACAAAGTGAAATTCATATTTGTGCTGTCCGGCCGGATTCGAACTCGGTACCTCTGAGTAGAGACCGCGTCCTTATCCATTCAGCTACCATCGATTTTTAGGAAACTACATTCGAATAGTAAAAGTATAGAATTCGTAACTAGAGACTACACAGCGCTCTCTAGACCCAAACTAAGCATAGTTTAACTAGTTTGTGTTATGGGTTCTAGCGGATAAACATAATCTACCTACTTATACATACTTTTTTAATATTTACATACATAATTTATACATATAAATACTGCCCCTTCCTAGTCTCCCCACCCTTTCCTACCCCCGCCCTTTCCCTTCAGGGTCGACATCGCGTAGGTGACGTCCTTGGTGTTGCACACGTCCATAGGCCACGGTGACCGCTTCCCATCAGGTGGGCCGTGTGCTTTTCTGCCACCCAAGTTGTAAAAAAAACACCTAGGTTTTTTCTTATACCACTTAGGTGGCAGACAAGCACACGGCCCACCTGATGGAAAGCGGTTACCGTGGCCTATGGACGCGTGCAACACCAGGGGCGTCACACTCGCAAGGTATGTTGGAAAAATGACAATAATTGTAACTACTAAACTAAAGTGATGAACGACAGAGTTTTCTACCTATCTCTCGCACGCAAGCTGTCGTGAAGGTACGTAAATATGCTCTTTACACTCCAAACTAACGGGTTCGTGTCAAGTAGCCGCACTTAACACAAGGTCTGCAGTGGGATAACTGACAGGTAGTATTCGTGAGAAAGCAATCTCGATGCATGTGGAATACTGACATAGGGTCAGTCAGAATTAGAGAACCTTTTTGTATGGCTCTACTAAACATACATACATACAAATAAATTGGGAGTGCTGCGTGTAATATATATATATACTAGCGACCCGGGACCTGGCTTCACCCGGGTGTAAATTCCAGTTTTCCAATAAAATATATAGCCTATGACACTCAGCAATAATGTGGCTTTCTATTGGTGAAAGAATTTTTAAAACCGGTTCAGTAGATCCCGAGATTACCCCTTACAATTTAACAAATATACAAACACACAAACTTTACTTCTTTATAATAATTAGTATAGATATATATTATCCTACGTAGGTGGCAGACAAGCACACGGCCCACCTGATGGGAAGCGGTCACCGTGGTCCATGGACGTGAAGGAATTTTAAAATAACTTTTCACCAAGTGCATTTGGGTGATACAACATTTTAATCCATTTTTGCCTGTCTGTCTGTCTGTTTGTTCCGGGCTAATTTCAGAAACGGCTCTATCGATTTTGAAAGGACTTTCACTGGCAGATAGCTTTTGTAACAAGGAAAAATAATAGGGTTCAACGTGACAGCGTAATTTGCTTTTTAGATACCTATTAATAAGTTTTTTAACTTGTGTATTTTTAATGTAGGTACTGCAGAGGTAGACCTAAGAAAATATGGATGGAATGCGTGAAAGAGGATTATGGAAAGGAAGGGAGTGACTGAGGAGATGACATCTGACAGGAATGTATGGAGAAGAATGACATGTTGCGCTGACCATAAATACAAACCGTAGATGGCCCGGGGTCAGCTGGGGTGCGAGGGATAGGTATTGGGTAACCTTACACCCCGGTAATTAAGACCCCAGACGGCGTGCGGTTTTAGTCGGTTCGATCCCGACATAACCAACCCCGATGGCAGACGTGGGTGGTATCCATGGGGATTTCCACACAAAAAAAAGAGCAGGTGGGTCATGATGATGGTGATTTCGAATTTCTATACCTATATAATCACTTCTGCGTACCCTAACGTGAATATATTGGTGTGAGAAGGGTGTGAGTATTTAAAAACCATATTGGATTTACACGTTTCAATAAATTAAATTAACTAGAAGAGAAAAATCTCACTATTTCACAATAATTTCAACTCAATTAATACATAATTTAAAACATAAAATACATTTCTGATATAAAAATAAATAAAAATCACAATAATATCAAAACTTTGGACAGACCTGCGCGTACGCAGAGGTTGCCGCGATCGCGAGGAGCGCGAGAAACGCGAGGCGGGCGCGCGCGGCCATGCTGCACTGTGCGCATAGATACTGTGCGAGCCGTGCGCGGGCTGCGCTTGCGCACCTGACCCGTGTTTGCTCAGTACAGTCAGGGCAAAGAGACTAGGGTATGTAAGTATGTTGATTTTTAATATTAATTCATTTCTTTTTTATTTAAGTATAAGTACTCATGCAAGTGGGTTGTTTCTCCAGCAAACTACATTTACTTGCAAGCTGATATACCTAACTGCTGATTGAGATACGAGACTCTGGCGCAGGGTTTCTGTCGTGGTTGCCATATATTATATGGCAATCGCTCCTCTGGCTGAAATTCGAGTTTAAAATCTCGAATGTAGCTTGGAACTGGGCTACGATGACAATAATGATGAGATACTCACGCTTTTATAATGTCCAAAGGGTAGGCAGAGATGTATAATCACCCAAAAATATATTAAACTGTTTTCGGTGTCAAGTAATATAATAAAACTTTTGGGTATCAACATTGTACTTCTTCTTTCTGTGACAGAATCTATCGATAGCCGAGAAGTTCTTTTCAGAAAAACTCAGCCTCAATTTGCCTTAGTAACCGAAGTACCACCTTTTCATTTTATATCACTCAGTGCTTATGTAGGTATGTCATGTCCATGTTAAATATTTGCACTTAAGTTTTCACAAACATTGCTTCGTCATCGTACATTCCTAAACCATGACCTATTCGTCGAAAGTTTATGCGTTCGACTGTACCACGAATGCTGATAACATGAGCTATTATAATACATTACATATTGCACTTCTCTATTTGGGCACACGAACACTGTGAACTTAGGACATTTTGGTAATAATGCATTTCATTGTACGATTGTAGGATTTAGAGTGAGGTTTGCTTTCAAGATCGAATTTATTTCTAGATATTTTTTTTATATTGGGCACGTCAACATGACTTCACCTCGCCTGATGGTAAGCTAAAGGTAAAATTTCAGGATTATGGGTCACCACTACACTACACACCGATAGTGATACAGTGGTCCTCAGCTTAACGGCCTCATCAAATGCTTTTTCACGCCCCGCTTAAAGGACCCGGGACTGGAGGAGGAAGGAAGGGGCCACCTTCTTACTTAATCATAACTCATAAGCTCTTCTTTCTGTTACAACTCGCAAATATAAACAATTTGGCTGGTGAAACAACACAAGAGACCGGTGCGTGTGGCGGGGCTTGGATGAAACTACTCCCCCTTATTACACAAGAACACTGAGATTCTCTAAAATAGGTATGTCATAACTTCAATCATGCTTAATTGAAAATCCACTTGGCATTTTTTATTTTTTGTACTTGTTAAAATCTGTCAATAAAGTTAAGTCATGTTTGTAATTTTAACGTTTTATATTTAGGTAAATTGTTAGTAAGTGTATAATAAAAATGAATAAAAACCTAGTTAATTTCTAAGTTAAATAAAAATAACTATAAAAATGAATAGGATCGTCAACAATTTGCTGGCATGAGAGGAACGTTCCTCTGCCTATCCTTTCGGGGTGGCATGAGATACATTTGAATCAAAATGTTCCCAACTCCAAAGTTTTAGTAGGTTTTTAAAATTTTTGCAATAATACCCTAGAAAATGCACTTCCTAACCTTAAAACTTAAATAATAAGTGCAATTTTATTAACGTTAGACAATACTAAACAAAGGATAAATTAATGGTCTCCTGCAAGACTAATATTATTATTGGATATAATTATATTATTTTGAGTTCGGTCAAACTCACTTAGTTTAATGCTTGTAATATGAGATTAGGTGCGAGTATCTGATTCGCGTACCTGTGACCTAGATATTAGGTACTCTGTGCTAAATGTCTGGTAGAATTTAGTTAGAGAAAATGGTAACTTTTTTTTATACTACGTAGGTGGCAGACAAGCACTTGATGGGAAGCGGTCACCGTGGCCTATGAAAATGTGCAACACCAAGGCTGTCACACACGCGCTGTCTATCCTGAAGGGAAGGGGAGGAAGGGGTGCGGGGAGGAGGCGTTATACTCACGTACACATGCACAGATATACACAAATGTACACACACATACACACACGTACTCACGTACACACACGTACACACCTATATTATCGCGCGCACTTTAATATTTCCTGCATCGCGTTATGGAAGTTTTTAAGCATTATTCTGCATGTATTTACTGATTATCACACCCCGAGAGCGACTGTCGTCTGACCTTCTAACCTCTTTTCTTTGCCGCACCATAAAGACTTGGAATTCTTCTCCTACAGTCCCGGGTCCTTCAAGCGGGGCGTGAAAAAGCATTTGATAAGGCCGTCAAGCTGAGGGCCACCGCTGTTAGCACTATCGTTATATGTAGTGGTGACTTCCGATCCTGAGACGTTTAACTTTCAATCAGGCGAGGTGAAGCCATGTTGACGTGTCCAATATAAAAAACCTCGTTCCTCAACCTCAACCATCAGGTGTATCGGCTTGCAGGTGCGGTTGCCTTGAATTAAGAGTTCTTCATGGGGTATACCTACTGTATCCCCCATATCAGCGATTGACTACTTACTAAAAGATAATGTTAATAATTTCTCGATAGATAATAGTCGCTTATCTATTGAGATACGCGATAAGCTAGAAAGTCAAATAATGTACATTGTACATAATGTACATTCCTACAAAGGTCAAGGCGGTCACCTTACGATGTTCTGGTTGTAGCCAATTTCTGGCATCTGTTAGCATCACATGGCCTACCTGAGGGAAAGCGGTCACCGTGACCTAAGGAAGTCTTCTTCAACCTAGTGGTAATCCCAGTCGTATCCAAAGCTTTCACCTCGGAGTCTGGGGCCCGCTTTACCAGTCTTAACTGCGGATTTGGCTGGACCTCGATATTTTCAGTGAAGCGACTGCCATCTGACCTACACAACCCAATGGTGACATTAGGCGATATCGAATCATTACAGCTAGACCGTTGTTGTTGGACCTTTTAGGGCTCCAACTACCCGTAACCACTGCCATAGATGTTTGTATGGCAACCGGGACCGACGGCTTAACGAGCTCTTTAAAATCTTTCTAATAATGCCCTTTCTTTTCACTCCACAGCTACTGAACGGAGTTGGATTAATAATGCATACAAATATAAGCACCAAGCGGGAGTCGAACTTCGTAGCACGTAGCTCCTGACGTAGCAGTCACTACATTTAACAACCAAATCGCTATAATCACACAGTATGCGTATAACTCTTCATCATTCTCCCAGCAGTTGCCCAACTCTGCTAAGATAAGCTTTTCAGTCTAACTATAGTCTACGGCATTTAACTTGGCAAGATTTTGGAGTAGTGTGGGCCCCACTACTCCAAAACCCTGCCAAGTTAAATGCCGTACACTATACTTGTTTGTGGCAAAATGCGTCGCATATAAACAAGTATAGTGTAGTGTACGGCATCTAACTTGGCAAGGTTTTGGAGTAGTGGAGCCTCACTACTCCAAAATCTTGCCAAGTTAGATGCAGTGCACTATACGAAGCGGCGTACTTCGATATTATCCGTGAAGCGACTGCCATCCTCAACCCAATGGCGATATCGAAGTTCTGTAGTACCAGTTGTCGGACTATTTATGACTCCAACTACCCGTAACGACTGCCATATATATGTTCGTATGGTTACCGGAACTGATGGCTTAACGGGCTCTCTAAGGCACGAGAACTTACTACTCTATATGTACTCTATGGACCGGAATGAATTTTAAAATTCGTATTTCTTATCTTTATTGTCACTTAGAATACTATTGCCATGAAAATTGTCAGTCTACGTATGACGAATCACTGAAGCTATGCTAAGAATAACACATGAAACCAATAATAATAAATTTAATGTACCACATTACACCTGAAACACCGTAATCATTGTGGTTGTAATGAATTAACATTTGTTCAAACATAATCCATGTTCGTAGGGCTGTCACAACTCATTTTATCATTAAAAATATCAAAAAAATTGTCACTCACTACCATAAATGTGAACAACTGGACTGGACTCCGAAGTGAGCCTCGGAGATGACCGGGACTACTGGGAAGATGATGATAATGTTTTGCCATTAAAATAGTGGGAAAGGAGATCCTCGGTCTGATGCTGATGCAGGTGATCTCTGAGCAGGAGAGTTCAGCCCCCGTAGACAAGTGTCATAGCGTAAATCGCTATCGTTTCGAATAGATTAGGTCAACCAATCACATCCAAGCTCGTCGCCGGCGTACGATGCGCGCGCCGCGGCGAAATCACGAGCTGGAGTGTGATTGGTCGATCTAAACTATTCGAAACGATACGATTCGATCGAATAGAATAATTTTGCCACTTGGCTACGGGCACTGGTGATCACTTGTCTGATCAGGAAAGAGCCAACGTCAGAATGCTATCACTGTGATGCAAGTGAGGACTCAGAGCTGGACACCCGGTGCCGAGGTGCCGAGGTGGGCCCTCGAGGCAGCCGTGAGAGTCCTCTCACTGAGAGGCTTCCTCACAGCGATGTTGTAGAGCGCAAGCGCGTGGGCGGAACGGGTCCGGTAGAGATCCTTCAGGATTCCCCTGGACCGCCAAGCCCACAATTATACGCAAGCATCTTAGGCTTTGGAGGTCGTTGCACGACCTTCGTCCTCCATGAGCACAGTCCTGAGTAGATCCACCTGTCACACTAGCCCGCTTTTGATTATTTTTTTTGTGACAATTTTTTGTGTGACAGCCCTAAATAAAGCCTTGTCATAACCTTGTTTGTTTAGTTACGAACACGCTTAGTAATGGCGAAAATATTTCAGCGTTGCACAAAGTCGTGAAACTCATATTCAATGCATTACTGACCTCGTTAACTCGGTTTCTTCGTGTACAAGCGAATCATACTAAAATATTTATGGTAGATAAGAGTTAGCTGATAAACGCCCACGTGGAGTAGCAGCATAATAGCAGTATAATAGGCATGTATGAAGATTGAGGGTAGGGAAAGCCCCAAGGGTCGGGCGAGCGCCACGCCATCTCGCCGACACAGGTGTATTGTGATAGAGGCCGTCTTTTAACCATCTAACTTTTTTTTTTATACTACTTAGGTGGCAGATAAGCACACGGCCCACCTGATGGGAAGCCGGTCACCGTGGCCTATGAACGTGTGCAACACAAAGGGTGTCACACACGCGCTGCCTACCCTTTTTTTTTTTTTTTTTATCGTGCGGAAATCCCCATGGATACCACCCCCGTCGGCCATCGGGGGTGGTTATGTCGGGATCGAACCGACTAAAACCGCACGCCGTCTCGGGCCTTGGTAACCGGGGTGTAAGGTTACCCAATGGGCATATCACTCGAACCCCAGCTGACCCCGGGCCATCTACGGTTTTAAGATGGCCCCCTCGACCCCCCGAAAGGGGGGTGGGGCGAGCATCGCGCCACTTCGCCGACAGTGGGGTGTAGGGTGACAGGAGACCGTCCTGTCACCCAACCGTCGGCGCACAGACAATCAGCTCGCCCCCCGCTCGCTCCCCACTGTGCCATCTGCTAGTCAGAGGGACACGTGGAGAGCCTCGGAGCAGCCCTCTAGAGGGCCGGGGTGGGCCCCGGCCGGATTGGCCGCAGGCCGCAGCGTTGAAGGGAAGTGGGGAGGGGTGGGAAGTGATGGAAGGAGAAGGGGTATAGTGAGCTCTGGCTACCCTACTTACCGGCGGGATTTTGGAGTAGTGTGGGCCTCACTACTTCAAAAACTTTTACTAAATGCCGTGTACTATTAATCCTATTAACAATATTTACGTAGTGCTGACGGTTGGTGCCTTGGACATAAGCAATCATTATTAATAACAATAACATTAATAATTTCCTATAAGTTATCAGAAGAGGTTACTATCTCAACAATTTTGTTTTTATGTGTGCTCTATATCAAGTGTACTTATTAGAAATCTCTAGTCAAGTGTACATTATCGAGATAATAAATAGGAAGTGAGCATAGATAAACATTCCTATTATTCACCTAGTTTAAAAGGTAAATTTGATGGAGGTAGGACAGAACGGAATCTCCCGTCCGAAATGAGCTGTCCGACTGGGGTAGTACCTCCGCCCTACAGAACACTGCGGCCATAATAACCATCGTGTTGTGTTCCCGCCGGTAAGTAGGGTAGCCAGAGCTCACCTGTACCTCTCCTCCACCCACTCCTTCCTAGCCCCACGCTTTCCTACCCCGCACTTTCATTTCAGGGTCGGCAGCGCGTGGGTGACTGACGCCCCTGGTGTTGCACACGTCCATAGGCCACGGTGACCGCTTCCCATCAGGTGGGCTTCGTGCTTGTCTGCCACCCGTGGTATAAAAAAAAATCTTAGACTTAGGTATAGATATTCTATCTCACGAAGGCGGGTGAACAATCAAATAGTAGTACCTGTGTCTTGTAAATACGCGTACATGTGTGTGCGAAAGTTCATGTCAGGTCAATAGAAATTCATGTAGCAGTTAGTAGAACAATAATTGCATTGCAAGTAATTCATTTTTAAAAGCAATGTGTATAATAATGTTTTACTACAATGACAGCTAAACCGCCTTCGTGAAATAGAACATCTATACCTACCTAAGTTTCCCAGATTTCACCCTAGGGTAAATTTTCGGAATACCTAACCGCACACCGCACGCAGGCAGAAGTGAATCCCCTACCAGTGAGGTGCCGCCATCTGAATTGCCCGGGTGCATCGTGTGGAGGTTCCGGTCCGCACCCGGAGCTTAGGCCACGAAGACCAAAATCTAATACTAACAAAATAAAACCCTCATCTGATATAACATGAAGTTTAATAATGTACCGAAACGGAAAATTATAAATTACGTAACACAGTCAATAATTTTATTGACTTCACTTTTCACTGGACTCATAATTTATTAAAAGAAGCAAGCTTGGTATAGGGATAAAATGAGGAATCCAATGGCGTAGATTATGAGAATTATATCCATGACAGTGGCGAATAAGTCTCTGGTTAGCTGCTCTTGAGCCACTCTTCGCACAGCAGCCCTAGCTTCGTGACAGAACCTCGAAATTTGAGCCATGAGGAGTTCTCCTGCATTCACAACCGTCCTGAAAATATGGAAAAACTTATTTATGTAAAATGTAGTATAGCGACATCTTGTATCAAAACCAAGAAGTTCTTAGTTTCGGTACAAGATGTCGACACAATGGTTCAACGAAAATTTGTTCAAATTAACTGGGTTTTCATTTACTTAAATTCATTGAGCAGTTTAGTATGATTTTAAATCTGTTTTACGAGTATATGAATAAACCTTAGCGTTTTTAATTTAGTTTTGCAGCGTTACTCCCGTCCTGTTTATTAACAGCGTCTAGTGGCGCTATCAAGAACTACTTGCCAAACTGAGAATTAGGTAATTTTAGAGAAGCGCCATCTCAAACCAATTGTGAACTTAATTCTATAAGTTGTAACAAAATGACACCAGATGGCGAAATTTGGTTTAAAGCAAGTTAATTTCAAATATTTTTTTTTCAATCTATTAAGTCGTAGTTTACTATTATAATAATTAATAGTTAAATGTAATAATGTAAATAGCTTACTCAGGAGTACACCAGCCCCATTGCAGACCGTTATTGTAGCTGAAGAGGGGCAGTATCATCGCGAACAGGTACCACCAACCAGTTGGGTCCAATGTTGACGTGGGGGTTACGTTTGGTCTTTGGACAATAGGCATTCTGTGAAATAGACAAATAAGTTAAATTTTACAATAGTCTGATAACAATATGGTACAAAACTAGTGTCCGATCCGTGAATGGCGGTTATGTCAGAATCGAACCGACTAAAACCGCACGCCATCTCGGGTCTTCTAGCTCTGGGTGTAAGGTGGCCCAAATGGCATTTCCTTCGTAGGTACTCCGTTTGACCCGGATCGTGAGGAAACTCACATCTCCTAGAAGAAATTCTAAGGACATGTCCGATCCACCAACCCGCATTAGGCCAGCGTGTGTGGATTAAAGTCTAAACCCTCTCAGCTCTCTCGTTAGAGGAGAGGGACAGCCCAGCAGTGGGACGTAAATGGGTTGCTATTATAATTATATAAAGAAGAAAAGCTAGTATCATCCAACCAACCTTGTGTACTGAACTCCAGTGTGGACTGTGGAGGCCACCCCACCCCGGAGCCAGGAGTCCACCTGGTCGCTGTACAAGCTCTGGTCGCTTGCCAGGGTGTAAGAGGATGAGGAGACGGGGTCCTGCGGGCAAAATACGCAATTAACTTGTTGATTACGTTTTCACCTCGCCTGATGGTAAGTTAAAGATAAAGTCTCAGGAGTGGGGCTCATTATTACAAACACCGATAGTGCTATAATGGTGGTCCTCAGCTTGACGGCCTCATCAAATGCTTTTTCACACCCCGCTCAAAGGACCCAGGACTGTTTTTTTATATAGGACACGTCAATATGACTTCACCTCCCCTGATGGTTAGCTAAAGGTAAAGTCTCAGAACCGGGAGTCACCAATACATACACCGATAGTGCTACAGTGGAGGCCCTCAGCTTGACGGCCTTATCAAATACTTTTTCATGCCCCGCTTAAAGGACCCGGGACTGTAGGAATTAGCTTAACTGGGACCCAAATCTAATCAAGTCAAAAATCATTTATTCTGTATAGACCCATTAGACGGCACTTACAAAACGTCAAAATTAAAAATATTTAAAACTAGAAGCAAATGAACCACTGGTTCGAATCGCGGCCCAGACCTGAGAAGATTCCGGCAAGAAACTCAGCGGGCTGTTTTTTTTGGTCTATTTACAATCATTTTCCATAAGTAAATGTTATAAGGTCACTAACCTCTCCTTTCCTTGTGTCATCTGTAGATATATCTGGGCTTTCCCGGAGTTTGTCCGCGGTGACCCCCGGGGTACCAATACGGAGCGGTTCATCATGGGCCAAGTTGGTTGCTAACCCCCCAATCAACTGTCCCTTCAATTCTTGGGGTAACTCTACTGCCATTTTCTGTAAAGAAAGTTTACTCTTGCTATAGGGGTAATAATAAACAATTTAATTTTTTTTATGTCGGTCACGTCAACATGACTTCACTTCGCCTGATGGTAAGCTGAAGGCAAAGTCTCTGGAATGGGAGTCACCATTGCAAACACCGATAGCGCCTCAATGGTGGCTCTCAGTTTGCATGTGAGTACTAACTATTCAATTAAAAAGTTAACAATAAGTATGAATCTAAAAACAAGCTGCTTATTAAAAAAACCTTTTTAAAAACAAGCTCTTAAGTATTACTTACAATATTGTATTGTATTATATAACAAGCCGCGGTAGCCTAGTGGTCGGGGTAATGAACTGCTGAGACGAGGTCTCGGGTTCGATCCCAGGTTCACCATGGCACACACCAATGACTTTTCGATGCTTTTCGAAGTTATGTGTGTATTTATCGCAGGTTTATAAGTGCCCGGTTAATGGCAATAGGCTCGCCACCTATTACATTGGGACCTAAACATAAACTGGCGAAATGTGTGGGCTAGCACCTACCCCTTCGGGGATATAGGCGTGAGTTTATGTTATGTTATGTTTATGTTACAATATTGTATTGTCATGGGACTAACATTCCCATTCAAATTTCATCTCAATCGGATAACCAGTGGTCGAAAAATGGCTTGCAAGATTTGATTACATACAACAGGACAGGTGAAACTAAATAAAAGCTTGTAATGACAGTGATAGTGCTGCAGTGGCGGTCCTCAGCTTGACGGCCTCATCAAATGCTTTTTCACGCCCCGCTTAAAGGACCCGGGACTATAGGAGGCCAGTACAATGCTAGCCCCACCTTTTCTGGGAGTCAAGAGGGCCATTTTAAAACCAAAGATGGCCTAAGGTCAGCTGCGGTGCGAGGGAAATGGCTTTGGTAATCTTACACTCTGGTAGTTGAGACCAGAGACGGCGTGCGTTTCTAGTCGGTTTGAGCCTGATGGCCGACAGGGGTGGAATCTGTGGGGATTTGGAAGACACAAAATGCGTACTTACCATATATTTTTTTCTATCCGGGACGTGTCGTTGAACACGACCGGGTGTTTAAACTATATTCAGTTTTTATTTAACATTTTATTTTATTTTTATATTTTTTTATTATATTCGCAAATTTTGACACATGATGAGTTTTGCGGAATGTCAGATTTTTATGTTTTCTTTGAGTTTTCAAAGATTCTAGTTGGGTTGTCTATTTCTTTCAGTAAAGGTTTTAGTTCAGACTAGCCTATGTGGTATTCTAGACTACAATCTATCCCTTTACCAAATTTCATCCATTTCCGTTCAGTAGTTTGAACGTGATTGAACAACAAACATCCAAATCTATCTTCGCAACTTTCGCTTTATTTTTTTATGCACTATAGGTGATAGACGAAAAAGAATATGACAACTTAGGTGGCAAACAAGCACATGGCCCGCCTGATGGGAAGCGGTCACTGTGACCTATGGGTTTTTTTATGTAGGTCACGTCAATATGACTTCACCTCGCCTGATGGTAAGCTAAAGGTAAAGTCTCTGGAATGGGAGTCACCACTGCAAACACCGATAGTGCCACAACACATTGTGTGGCACACCACAACTTTATTTGAAGATGGCAAACTCTAATGATTAATCATTAACTTAAAATTATAACAAATTAACAAATTTTAATTGATCTGTAAATTCAGTAGCCCGTGTCAAAAGTGATATAAGTACAAAAGCATATTTTTTTACAATTTATTCTATTTTTCTTTAAATGACATTCTTTGGGCGCGAACCACTGGATATCATTGTTCGAAATTCAAAAAGAACGCGGGCTTCCCGTAGCGTCATTATTCGCGGTCACCAATGTAAAAAGGTTTTTTAATCAAATTGATTAGAAACTTTTTTGTTCATTGATATTATTATATTTGCGTGTGTGAGTGAACCACCTACGAAGTCATTTATTTTGTAGGAAGATCTCTCTAATGGTGCGTACGAGTTTGAACTTGCAACTAAGATGTTATAAGGGCAGGAGCTCAAGTATTCAAGCCGTAGAAGTTTCTGTCAATCGATTTGTTGTAGAACTGTCATGGTTGCAATTTTAGAATCATGATCCTTGTTTTAATGCAAATTACAGTAATAAAAATTGGGTGTAGTAAATTAAAATATTGTCGTTATTTTTTTTATGTCGTCGGTTTTTTTTATACTACTTAGATGGCAGAAAAGTATACGGCCCACCTTATGGAAAGCGGTCACCGTGGCCTATGGACGTGTTGCAATACCAAGGGCATCTCACCAGCGCTGCCCGCCCTGAAAGGTGGAAAGGGGCTAAGCAAGAATGTTTTTTTTCTATAATATACTTTATTTTGACGATAAGTTTGGTCTAACATAATTACGTATGATTTCTAAAATCAGACTCACGTGCACCTCACACATTGATCAAAACATCATAATCTGGAACTAACTACACAATATAAACTCATCGCAATGTCGCAATTTTTAATACCAGTGATTCTGTCAGCAGTTCGCACTGATTGTCACCCATAACGTTGATGACTTAATCCAGAATTTCCTGTGATTTGTGTGTGAAATTTTGAACGAGCCTCGTTAGGTATCATTTGCCAATATTGTGGGGCATTTCTGATGATGGTGTCAATCTCGTTTGTGTAACGAGGAAGAATCGCTGAAGGAGTTAAGTGTACAATGACACTAAGTTGTTATTTTATCATAATTATTGTCAGTTCACGCCGTATATTTTTTCTTAAGATATCAGTGTATTTGTATTATATCTAGAAATGAGATAAAGGTTTTGTAAATCAAACTGGTGAAAGTCTTTTATTAATTTGTTTTTATTTTTTTTTATTTTTGCCCCACTAATGGGCAACTGTCGGTCCAGGCTTACATCTTCTAGGAGCTGTAGATATGTACCTACTGGTAACAAAAAAGGTTGATATTTGCCTAGTTTGCTTTTATGCTAAGAAAATATTGACAAACAGAATATTTTCTGTAGTAATTTACTTCATTGTTATCATCCTAGTTGCATCTAAAGCTTATAATTTGGACTATAAGGTCCGTTATGATACTCTTCCTTTTTAATTTTGTTTATCTTGACCTTTGCGGGTGCGACTGCCATCTGACATCTGTAGTGATTCACTTAATCATTAACTGTAGTACCTACGTATCATTTTTTTAGTCAAGTCCCACACATACCAAAACAACTCAAACGTCAATCTATCAAAAAAAATCTGCCGAGGATATCACAAGACCGCTGAGTGGGCGTGCAAAATCAAATGAAAGTGAACCCGCCATTTTTTTTTGCAAATCAATCGAAGTTTTTATGTTGGCTACCCCAGTAGCATGCTGGCCACACCGCGGGATGTCGCGCTACCGCGGTAAGAATATTGATGGATTTCGCCGTTTCTTTAGGTATGACACTTTGTATATAGGGTGTTGAGTTGTTGACTTATTCGTTGTAAATGTCAAAAATTCTGTATGACAAGGGTGTTGTCATAGATTTAATCATTTTTAACCGACTCCAAAAAAGGAGGAGGTTCTCAATTCGACTGTATTTTTTTATGTTTGTTACCTCAGATTCAGAACTTTCGACTGGGTGAATCGATTTTGATGATTCTTTTATTATTAGATAGCTGGCGCTTCAAACGTGGTCCCATTTAAATTTTGTCCTTTGAAGTCGGTTTTTTCTTTGAAAAGTTTTTCTTATATATAGTCCGCCGGATTGACTGCACCTCGCCTGATGGTAAACTGAGGTGGAGTCCATAAAGTAGTGGTTACCATTTTCAGAAGATACATCTAGAGTAGTGATCCCTACCTAGACGGCCTTGACAGATGCTTTTTCACGCCCCGCTTAAGGAACCCGGGATTGTAAGTGATGGCGCAAAGATGATAATAATTATAATGACTTGAAATTAAGAGGTGTCGACAGGTTATATTCATTCCTGAATTATAAAAAGGCAACAGTCAAGGCAAGGATTAAGGCAAGAGGCAAAGCACCAGTCGTAAGGCATAAGGCGTAACGTACCGTATAGGTACCTAATCATTGTAAAATTGTACGTTTGGCGCGATTGAAGAGCAAACGAGTATCGACACGTCTGATTTTAATTTGATTATGCCTTACACCTCATGCCTTACGCCTCACGCGTTGAGGCGTATCATGCTTTTTCTGTATAAGTCATGTCTAACACAATAAATGAAAAATTTCTAAACTCTCATCAAAGCCAAATTATTTTTTTAATCTATCCTTTTCATGATATTTATTTACACAATCAAAAATGTAGCCAACACAATATCGAGCTAAAAGCACCCATATGTTGGCCTAATAAATTGAGAGTCAACCCTTTATTTGCCGTCAGTGGGTCGTTTAGGCCCCTATTATAATATTAATGCTAAACAAACATGGGATTTTTGCTTCTAAATGACTTCATCCACTTCGAAGGGTAATCGTTTAACAAAGTTAAGCTTTGATTTTATGTTCAGGGTTATGTTTTAGTTTGGCTACAAAATGATGGATAAATTATTCTTTTTAAAATCAGCGCTATTGCTAAGGCAGTATTCACAATGATTTATGTATACCTACATATTATGTATAACCCCTTTAATGATAGATTAAATTGTTCAGTGAATTAAATTTTAATTGTTTTTTTTCTGTAACTTATTTTTTTTTTTTTTTTTATACCACTTAGGTGGCAGACAAGCACACGGCCCACCTGATGGGAAGCGGTTACCGTGGCCTAGGGACGCGTGCAACACCAGGGGCATCACACTCGCGCTGCCGACCCCGCAAAAACCTTCTAATGCCCTTCTTGAAGAACCCCATATTGTAGTCGCTAGGGAAAACCACGGCAGGGAGATCATTCCACAGCCTAAGCGTGCGCGGAATAAAATTTCTTTCAAACCTTACAGTGCGCACTGCAAGCGGATGCAATGTGTGAGGATGAATTCCCTTTATTTTATTAATAAATATTCTATGAAATTCCACACAGCGTTCTCTAGACCCAAAGCAAGCATAGTTTAATTAACTTGTGTTATGGCTTCTAGAATGCGTATAAACATACTCATATGGTTTTTTTTTGTAAATACATACATATTAAATATATAGAAACATCCAGACTAATGCAAATATACATAATTATGCATACAAATATTCGCACTGAGCGGGAATCGAACCCGCGCCTCTTATCGTAGCAGTCGAATCTAATACCGCTACGCCACAGAGGCTGTCATAATGTTATAGTTAGCATTGTATGGTAACGCAAACCTATCCTTTAGTTGTTAGAGACTTGGTTGTTGGTAGGGTTAAGTGCCATTTAGTCAACTATATTTAGTTCGCGCTTCGACACATAACGACACTCTATTTAGCCACATCGGCACTTTTGAACCCTTTGATCGCCGCGTTTTTTCTTTAAATGAGGCTTTTTATTTAAATTTTAGATCGCTTATGTTAGTTTACGAAATTATAGACTCTCTTAATACTTTCTCCGAAGTTTATTATGTCGTTTAAAAGACGTTATTTTACCCTTTGCTATTAAGTTGTTTAAGTTAAACAAACAATTTAATCTGGAACACGTTGATTTCTTCTTAAATAAAATATTATTAAACTTTCTTGAGTGTCCATGGTATTTTTTTTATTCCTAAAAATATATTTTATTACCTACATTTCACTAATCGTATTTTGGTTTTAATTTGTATCGTTTACGTAGGTAGGTACGTTTCATTGAATTTTTTTCTGTGCAGTTGACCTGGTCTATCATAGAGCATATATGTATGTACACGTGCAACCCAAAATATAGAATTTTTAGACTAGGCGGTAATCAGCGACTTCGGTAATCATATATTTCATAATCATAATTACAATTGTAATCATTATCATAATTGTTTATTCATTGTTAACACAGGTACACAGATACAGGTGGTAGTGTTATACTGTCCTGTATGTCATGCCATATGGCGTACAACGTAGGTATAAATAGGTACATACTAATAACAAAATATTAATCAAATTTTCATATTTTTTTTCGTTAGTAAGCTTTTGTATGGAAAAAATACTTTATGTGACAAGAAAGACCACCCTCCTAAAAATATGGAAATCCAAAAAGGAATACCATGTAACGGGTTGAATAAAAAAAAACCAGTAGCCAATTACGTCACCAAAACAATAAAACATCATAAATTATAATCAGTCCAACAGTAAACATAGTTTTTTTTAATAACTGTGTATTGACACGTGCGAGGGACCCTCAAATCGATCCGTGACCATTCAAGGGTTAAAATATTTTTTGTTTTTGGGTCGATAATTACGCGTTATTGGTTACGAATCAATGGAATTGGAATTATTTGAGATTATTTACACCACACGTCACAAAATTTGGAATGCATTGAGCGCATCAATTTTAATAGCAACGAAATCAAATTGTAACAAAATTATCCAAAAAAATTTAGAATTATTATTTTGTACGATTCAAAATTCTTCTTTTTTTAGATTGACATTGTCATTTAAATTACTGTAATAATAGTTGATGGGATATTTACCATAGTTTGTTTCTTTGATTGAGTATCCAATGTTTGGGTCCTGTTTCAAGGATCATGTCCATGGATGTCATGACGGATAGAATCATAGAAACCGCCCATTTTGGGATTTTGGATGGATTTTGAGTGCAGTCCGTATTATTGGGAATCCTGAAGTCACTAACACTCTCTAACCGTTATAATTACGTCCAGATATAGCTTCTTAGGCAGTTTTTTACCGCCTCTACAATGGCAAAGTGTTCCGATAAGCTTTACCAATTAATTCCATCCTCTTCTTGGTAGAGCCCTCATACAGTCCTATAAAGCCCGAGGTAGGCATATATAATTATTCCACCTAGCGTCTCAGGCCTATTTCTGCTAAGGCCAAGGGTAGCCTTTCCCCTTCACCTCCTGACCTGAAACGGACGGAGATCGTTTGATGCTCTATCCCTTAGATTCTTACAAAAAATTTCCTTATCAACATTAAGTAAAAAATCTAAATAATTGTTGAACTAATAAATAAACAAGAAGGAAGCTATTCGTTCCTACCAAGACATTTATACAGCTTGTTCACAAAATTATCGACAATCTCGATTTAACCCCCAAACGCTCGTGTCTCATCCATAATCCATATGTTGTTTCCAAAACCGATTATAATCCCAATATCCTGTTTATATACCTATGTAGTCATTCGAATTTTCGTATTATACTCAAATTCGCGCCAAAGCCTGCCCTACTTCCGGTCTTCGCACGTGTGCGCTGGCGCACCAAACAATACACTTTTTTTGCGACATTCAAATGATAGTACTACCGACTAATGAAGTTCATTTCATCTCTTTCTTTGTTATACAGAATGTTCTAAAAATGAAAGGGAGAGGTGATATGACAGTTGGCTCCGAATGGCGTCTGCCGTTACCATATGTTGCTTGAGGTTTCGAAAATTACCCGACATTCGATTTTTGAAATGGTTAATATTATATGTCAGTTTTGTCTATTCATTACTCTGTGGTCGGTCGCACGCGAGCGTGGTAGACAACCTTGGAGAATGGAAGAAAATGGGTATTATTTGCACAAAATTTTAGTCAAAATGGGCACATAATCGTATGATGTTCTCATCTCTGGGATGGCTCTGCTCAGTACTTGTTAGATGCTCTCGACAGGTTGCCGACGTGCGGCCCGTATTATTGGGAGTCCTGAGGTCACCAATACCCTCGAGAACCTGCAAATGCGTAGAGATATTGCCTCTTTGGCAGTATTTTACCGCCTCTACCATGGCTAGTGTTTCAACGAGCTCTACCAACTAGTCCCACCCTCTCCTTTCCTATATACAGAACAACACCCTCATATAGCGCAAAGAATTTCATCAAGAGCCAAACGGTTCGGTGCTTCTTTTCTTTGCCGCACCATACAAACCTGAAATTCTTTACCAGATCACGTGTTTCCTTCCTCCTACAGTCCCGGGTCCTTTAAGCGGGGCGTGAAAAAGCATTTGATGAGGCCGTCAAGCTGAGAGCCACCATTGGGGCACTATTGGTACGACAGGATAGATGATAGTCTTCCATAAGACATACCTAGTTTGCTTACTTTTCAACCTGGAAATAGGTTCCCATTGATAGCGAGAAGTATTTTCTTTTAAATATCTCCAATGTATAGACTAAACAACTACTTTAAAATTTTTACGTAAATAATTTTTTTTCAAATTTTTCAAATTTTAAAAATTCATTCAGACTACTTAGGTCCATTTTGTTAGTAACATTTAAGTGCTTAACCTATGTTAGTAAATTTAAATTAAATACACTCAAATAACATTAAATTCAAATCAAATTAAACAAATAAAACGAAATTCAATTAATAAAATTAAATGCGATTCAATAAAATTAAGTCAAATTAATTCAAATATAATCAAAATAAAATAAAATCAATAAAATGAAATAATAGGTAGTATATATTTTCTTCTAATTATCATCAGTAGAGACATATTCAAGAATACACAGGTATTTTCATTGAGCGGGAATCGAACACAGATCATCTAAAAAGAAAGTCCAATTTAACCTTAAAGCCATAGAGCCGTAAAGCTTCATTACATAAAACCTTTTTGGTTGCTACTACCGAGAAGATTAAAAAAAAAACTAAACAAGATTTTTCTAGAGGCACCCCTAACTAGGCACGCGACATATGGGCGACTCGTGCGCATCCCTTTGTGTCGCCGCCAACCCTCATATGAAGGGGTGCTTTAATTTATGTATTGTTACGCTCAAGTGTAGTTTTCATACATAGTACGGTAGCTCAGTAGTGGCAAGTACGGCTTCTGTGTACCGGGTCCCAGGTTCGAATCTCATTTGAGGCAAAAGTTAACTTGTTGGCGCAATGTTTTTATACCTTGCTTATCCACTTGCGGATACAACACCTACTTTCCTCAACAGTATTTTTTTTACTTACATTAGGTTGCCTTCTAATGGATACATTTCCAAACTGTAAATGAGATTTTTGAATAGAAAACCAAAAATAACAATGCCATACCTGGGAATGGATCCTAGGACTTTCCAAAACCATCAACTAAAAGACAGGCGGTCAGAATGGTTTCTGCTAAAAGCGATCTATCAATTTTTCTTAAGAAAAAATATGTTTGTAGTGCAATATACCGCTGGTGTATATCATTTATATTGGCGCCTCTGTGGGCCGAGCCCCAGGGCTCCGCCCCCGCTCCGAATGCTTTATGACTTCACTTGTGTGGGCGCAAACAGTATCAAATATGGAGTATTTTATTATCGTTCAATAATACGTCAATAGCTGTTTTCTCATATTTTATCAAGCTTTTTTTTTGTATACTTACTACTTAGGTGGCAGACAAGCACACGGCCCACATGATGGGAAGCGGTCACCGTGGCCTATGAACGTGTGCAACACTAAGGGTGTCGCACACGCGCTGCCCACCCTTAAGGGAAGGAGGGAGGGCTGGGAAGGGGTGGGGAGGCTAGGAAGGGATGGGAGGAGGAGGGGTACAGCTTTTATTTAACTTGCTCTGTTATTTGTTTGTATAAATAATTTGATGGAGGTAGGACACGACGGTATCTCCCATCCAAACTGAGCAGTCCGTCTGGGGTAGTACCTCCGCTCTACAGAAGACCGTGGCCATAATATAAACCATAGCGTTGTGTTCCCAGCGGTAAGTAGATAGAGCTCACAATCCGCCCCTTATTCCTCAATCCCCATCTCCAACTCCCCCAACCTCCCAACCCAGGTTGGGCATCACACTCGCACTGCCGACCCTGCCTAAAACCTTCTTGAAGAACCCCATATTGTAGTTGCTAGGGAAACCACAGCAGGGTGAACATTCCACAGCCTAAGATTTCAAGCTAGTGATGCAAAAGCAAAATAGTTACAACCAGATTTGCAGAAACCTGCAATTTTTTCATTCGACTCTTTAACAATATCTTAACGACCTATCTGTACGGTAGTAAGCAGTATTTCACTAACACCATTAAGATGTGGCGATAGTAAATTTTATTGTTTAGGAAACTAATAAATTTCTCCGACTTTTTCTATACAACTGTTGCACTAATTTGTTTTAATAACCAATAAAAGTTTGGCGAGAGAAAAAACGCAGTTGGTTCCGCTTTTTTAATGTCGCTAAAAAGGTTTTATAATTTTGTAGCTTCGGGGAATTTAGCAGCAGTTTTGATAGGTTTTTCAAATGGTAAAAAGATTTTGTTTTATGGTAATGTCCGTGTAATTATAACAGTAATTTTGACATTTGATTAATTCCGTCGCACGCATTTTATTAAAGTTTTTTTTATACTACTAAGGTGGCAGACAAGCACACGGTCCACCTAATGGGAAGCGGTCACCGTGGCCTTTGGTCGTGTGCAGGATCAGGGGCGTCACACTCGCGTTGCTCCCTGTCAAGGGAGAGGGGATTTGAGGAGTTTGGACGGGGTTGGAGGAGAGGATTGGGGAAAGGGGGGATGTGAGCTCTGGCTACCCTACTCACCGCTGGGAACATAACACGATGTTTGTTACTGCCGCGATGTTCTGTAGGGTATCGGACAGCTCAGTTCAGACGTGAGAAATACCTACCGTCGTGTCCTACCTCCTACTATTCCTATCCATAAGCTAAGGAGAAAAAGGCTTTAATTTGCAATCAATGCTTATCTACAAGAGTAGCGACTTCGGTAGTCTACGCCTTTTGTTAATGGCTTAAGGGAGACTTCACATAACATACAAATCCTAAAAACGTGCCAGGACGCGTGCAATACACGTGACTAAAACGCATTAAAAAATAGTTGAATAAAAAAAAACAAAGCTTGTTATCAGTTACTAAGCGACTGATGTGTCGCTAATAAAGATGTCTCCATACAAACCTTTCGGCAATACAAAGTCACTTAAAATCAATACTTAGATAGCTACTTGTCACCTTATGACAACCCTTAAAAAATAATTTAAACCAGTCAAACATGTACCTTAACTACTTAGAAGTAAGATCGAAGTTTGTATTATGGAATCCTATCTATTGTTACAAAATAAGGCCGGGTTGTCACGGTACTTTAAGTGGTTGGACACAATAAATCCACTTTTATTGGTACTTTTATAAAAAGTGAATGGTCAGTCTTTTAAGCGACACTTTTTTGTCACAAACCGTTTAATTTAGAGTTACTTTCGGTTTCGATAGAGTTGATGTTTGTTTCTTTTTATTTGTGAGTATTGGTTGTAGATAACACAAGAAAAAACGGTTGGTAATCCAACGTTTAGAAAGTTATCTATTCGGCAAACAAGCACAGCAGGGGGCCAGTGCATTATGGTAAGCGGTTACCAAAATCTATAAGCCCTTATTACACAAGAGGTAAAATCGTAATAATGGTGGCAAATTTACAAATAATTTGCAAATATGATGGATCGATATAGTTTTACATTTTGAAAATTTAAGCACCCCGAAATCTTTACACTTCTTTTTTGGGTAGTCGTGTAAAAAGAATTCCCACAGTTCATAAATTTAAATTAATGCGTGCACTTAATGACGATGATTACTGCCTATAACTGAAATTACCACGACTTGAATAAGAAGATTGATTGACAGACAATCATCAAAACAGTTTTAACAACAACATTGTTGGCGGTAAAAGCTCGTCAGAATACAATACAACTTTGAAAAAACGCACAATAGATACAGGATCATCGATTAATCGGTCCATTGAACATTTATTTTATTTTTGCGATATGATTTACCCTAAATATTCTTTTAATTATAGCTTAAAATGTAACTTATGATTACGCGGTGGCTAAACATCAAAATAAATGTAGTTTTTTCTCGTAGGCGTGTGAGCACCACCCCTAAGAATGGTGGATTTATTTCAATTTCTTACTAATGGTAGCATTTTGTTTAATTATAGGTATTAAATCTTTTGTAATTAAGTTGAGCGAATATTTGACGTTTCGGAATTCTAGATCGGATTGATAAATAGGTGAGCGGCTTTTGACCTGCAATTTTATAGCCTGTCCCGGTTTCGTATGGGTAAAATTTATTTGAGAATAATCGTAACCTGTTTAAATCTAAACCACCCAAATTTTATTCTTTATTGAATTCAACTCCGCACTCACCCTCCTAGGGTAGGTACCCTCTTAGGGTACCTTATTCGTATACTTAATTTAAATAACAAGGCACTTAATTAAATTATTATAATTTATTAACTTAATTTAGGTATGGATGTTATATTATATCAGTTACCTTGGATGTTACCTATCAGTGTTAGGGACATAATAAAATTAAATTACAATAGACAATGGTTAACATCTTCAAGAACCTTAAATTCACATACCTACATTCCCAAACTATAATCGGGTCCATTTCCCACAAAGACATTCCAAAATCATCGCATTTAAAAAAAAACCGTCAACCCTTAGCTTGCTCGTGGGTCCCTTGACCCATCGATTAAGTTTTTGCCGCACTAAATAAAATCATAAATTGTAACATGGCGGTCAGTGGCAAAAAATCACACTATACCTATCACATTTGGCCGCGGGCGTGCCCTGGTCAATTTATGACTAAATTTCGAGTGGTATTTTTGACCCGGGCCGCAGCGGTAGGTTAAGTTAACATTGTACTCACAGTATTCACTATCTATACTAATCGCTAAATATAATAATTTTATTTGTTGACGATGTAATGTTAGCCATACACGTTCTATACTTGTGCAAGTTCAGAGTTGCACGAGTATACAGGAACTTGTGTGGCTACCATTTTGCGCAAGTGTCTTTCGACACACAATCCAGTATGCCTGTGTATATCTAAACTTGCACAAGTATATTGGAACGTGTGTGGCTACCTTAAGACTAAGTATTTAACATGGCAGTCGAAACTATCTACCTAGATGCTAACATTGGGCAGTTGATAGGTACCGTTAATTATTAGTCTGAGATTATTATTTCTCTATGCATACTTGTCCCAGAAGGTACTTCTGTCTATATTTTATCCGAAGTTCTGGGAATTTTTCGTCAACCAAGTACCTACTTTGATTAAAAGAGAGGGAAATTTGTTTTTAAGTACCAACTTATTCTCAGTGCTACAATTACTGTTGCAATTGTTTCCTGATTCATGTTTAATAAATGAATATTCTCATTAAATTATACTAAAAAAACTATTTAGGACTTGGGGCGAGTTTTGAACTGAAAAAAAAAACAGTTACATAATAGGTATTAATGAAATAACCATGCAATAATTAATCCCGATTATAGTCAATTTCAGACACGACATCTAGTATTAAATACCGGATGTTATAACGAATGAAGCCGCGGTCGCAAATTGTATATTATCATCTGCAAAATTACGTAAAATTAAATTCTATTAGTGGATTTCAAAAGTTGGCAAAAAATGGCTAAACTTGTCATCAAATGGCTATCAACTTGCTAACTAGGGACGGATAGGGTACTGCCGACAAATCACCCTAAATCATTGACTTCTATGCCGAAAATAAAGCGAAAAGATTTCTAAGTACCCTAATTAATGATAGGTACCCCTTAAATTAACATTAGAAAAGTTTAGCCAAAAAGTCGGTTATATGCTATTATTGTATTACGTTGTAATGGTATTATCCGTGGTCCAATCAAATGATCCTACGAATACGATGCTACAACTGTCCTACTTTGAACCACCTAGTATTACCCTGTGGGCCAACTGATTTATGCCCAACTCTCGTAGTTGAGTTGGTGATTAAGTAGTACGTAAGGTCTACTACTTAACCAACTTCAACGTGCGCAGTCTTTCACTATTCACATTCAACGTAATTCACGGGCCATAACATTGATCAGCTAACGCGCACACTACCTACTTGTTTGGACTAAGGCCCGGCAGAATACCTTAGTAACTAGTAGACAAGTAGGTAGGTACTATAATCAGTAAAGTCAACTGATAATGTAAATATCGCCTGGAAGATGCATTTTTTTTCAATCAGTTTATTTGCCGTAAGAAAAAAATAACCTATCTATTGATTTTTTTTCATGAAATCTAGAAGAGTATAAGTAGCTCATTGCAAATCAACACTTAGTATACCCACTGTTACCTTCCATGTCGTTAGTCAAAAAATCATTCGAAAATTGAAAAAAACCCGCCAAACCTCAACCGTCTAATTGAATTAGAGTTTTGCAAGCATTAGAGCGAACCGTAAATTTGAAAATTATAGCTTGAGTGCGGCTAAGTATAGCCGGTGCGGTTAACTATAGCCGTCGAAGCTAATTTGACAAAAACTAGATGTCGCGGTTTTGTTTTTAAGGTTGTTAGCTGACGAAAGGAACTGCTGATTTGTAAAAAAATGTGAAGGTGATTCGGTTTAGCGTCATTAGAGACTACTTAACAAGTTGTCTTGGACTAAAAGTTTTCGAAAGTATATTTTAACTGAAAAGCTACCCTTAAAGAACACAAGAACTAAGTGTATTTCTAATTATAATAGAGACGATAAGAAGTGCCAATGGATACATTCTTAACTGTGTATATTTTTAACAAATTAAGTTAAATTTAAATTACTTATTAGCCTTAAGGGTAGATTGTAATTGTTATGAGGTAACCATTCAGTTATATTACAAAGAAAAAAACTGTAAGGCCCGTCGCTGCCTGAATCTGTGATTTCGGAAAGAAATAATAAATACCCTCGAAAATTGAGCTTTTTGGGGTTAATTCGGATAATCGGATTATTGGAAAGACTTCTAGTGAACAAGTTACTTCTAGGTAAACGTGTTCCACCGTTGTCGACCAGATCATCACTTACTATTAGGAGGAGAGATCGAAGTCAAATACAATCCTATTATCGACAAAAAAGCTAATAGAAAATATAAAAGTAGGTATACCTATGTAGTATGTTATGATAGTTTGAATAGATTCCAATCCATTCTAGTGGCGTAATAACATGATCTGTGCGACAGCTCAAATTATCAATGACATAAACAACAATAATGGTCGCAAAATGTATAAAATTAGTACGCCATCGTATTTTTTGCGAGACTTGCATGTCCGGCTCAGTGGTGCATGCAAACTGCTCATAGCCGTCCGGTGTCGGCAATGTCGAGATGTCCACAAGATAGGGTTAGTTCGCCTGTTCGCGTCCATCGCCCTATTCGCGTCCATTTTACGGACCTCTCTTTGAAAACTCTCGAAATTAAGTATACTAACACATCAATTAGTCGAAAAGTCGTTACCACCAATACCTCATTGTATAAGAGCCACGTACGCATAGGTAAAAGTTCTGTGCGCCCAACCAATCCTGTGTAAAAAAATAGTTAGTGACGGCTGTTCAACGAGAGAGCGCGAATCCGCGAAATTTTAAGAAAAAAGGTAGTGGACAGCGGTGCGTTTGAAGGCAAGTCTTTTATTGTTTTATGTGTATTTTGGATACATAGCTGTTTCTAGACGTCGATAATGATAAAAGGAATTATATTCATTATGAATTTGCAATTTTTTTTGATAATTACCAATTAAAATAAGGTGGACGCGAATTACTACACCGAATTTATAGAACTTCCAGATTGCGTCCACAATGGACGCAAACTATACCTGCAGGGAATAATGACAAGAACAAATCGCGTCCATTATTAAAATTAATTTCCTACTGCTAATATAAGCAAGAAGGATAAAGAACATACACAGAAGACGATTTAAGGAAAGCATTGAGTGAAATTCGAGAGAAGCAGAAATCGGTAAGACAAATATGCTATTCCCAAAACGACAAAATCAGTGGGCGCAGGCCAGATGGAGTAAAGAAACCGGGCACAGAACCTGCGCTAGGTTTAGTAGGTGACCATCATAAGGACTGGCTAGAGAGGCCATACGGGAGCCTCTCGTTACACCTGACGCAGGTGATCTCCATGAACACATACTTCGGGGATCACTTGTGTCTGATCAGGAAGCCGTTGGCTCCTGCCAACGGCTGAATGTCATCACTGTGATGCAAGTTAGAACTTAGGGATGCACACACTGGCAGAATGCAGGGCGTAGGAGGTGTCGAGGCGAGCCCTCGTGGTGGCCCTCGAAGTGGGAGTCCTCTCACTGAGAGTCTGACTCACAGCGATGCTGCAGAACGGGCGGGCGATGCCGCTGCCTCACTTTGCGAGTAAGTCATGCTCGAGAAGGAGGCGACGAAAAAGGTCCGGGAGAGGCGACCACAACAGGCGCAGGCGATTCAGGCGTCAGAGGTCGTTCAACGAACTTTGTCCTCCATGAGTGCAGGATTAGGGATGACGCGTGGAGCCACCTGTCAACCTAGCAGAAGCAGGCTGAGGTGGCGGTGGCGACACACTGGCGTTAGAAAACCCGAGATGGCGTACGGTTTTAATCAGTTCGATTCCAACATAACGCCCCCACTGGTGGGTGGTAACCGTAGAAATTTCCGCGTGAAAAATAGGAGTAGATGGTAAAAAACAAGGTTGTTAAATGGCTTCTTAACATCTTCAAATGTGAATTTCCAGTGAAAAATTCAAATTTCCTGTGAAAAATTCAAATTTCCAGTGGACGCAAACTGGTCCAGCAGGTGGACGCAAATTGGATTTTATGGACGCGAACTGGGTAAATCGCCTATTTCTGAAGTTTGTATTTTTAGAAAAAAAACTACAAGATATTTCGTATAAAACTAAAGGTTACCTTAAACTAGACTATTATTATGAACCGATTAAATAAACTTTTAATTGAAATTAGTACTAGTACATTTTTATTTTCTCCGTCAAACTTGCCAACTGCGCTAAGTGGACGCGAACAGGCGAAATGACCCTATACTACTTCCGATTGACAGCTCTTGAGCTTTTTAGGGTTAATTCGGATAATCGGATTATTGGAAAGACTTCGTGTTTAGGTACTGTTAGGCTAGGAGCTTTAATTTTATACGCTTTCTCAAGCATTTAATTTGTTGAAAAGACCAAAACAAAGTTGATAGCAGTATCCGTTAGTTTTCTTTCGATTTATGATTTGTTAATGGGTACCGCCTGCTAAGTGTCACTAAATATGAATAATTGGAAGTTTATACCTGAGTAATGACTATGTCTGTACATTGGAAATATAAAAAAAAACCAAGGTTATGTTATATGAACGAGTCTGAACATGAAAATATTTTGTTTGAAATTCTTGTCTGCTTGTGCGTTATGGACTCAAAAATTACTGAACGGATTCTTATGCCGTTTTTTTATTTGATAGTGTTCTTGATCAGATTTAAAATCTTACGTTATGTTTGATCACAATTGGTTGAGTAAACCGGAGCTATCTCAAATAAATCGTGAAAAATCTTTTTCAAGTTAAACGGTTTTAAATTGTATTGTCATCAGAACTAAAGACTTCTGCCAAATATCAGACCAATCAGACAAATAAAAGGGGGTCAAATTTCAATTACTAGATTTGACCTAAACAAACAGCTCGAGTTAAATAAAACCGTTTAAAAACGCGAAGAGGCTAGTTTATTAAGTATAATTAATAGGAAAACTACTAATATCAAGACGTCTTGTTCGTAGTATATATGCGACAATACAATCGAGTACCCGGAAGTGCGATATCTTACAAAGTCTGCTAGCTTCCGCCCGTGAAACCTTGTTTAGGAAATTATGGGAAGTCTCCATTTGATACGCCCTTTTGAAACTTATACCTCAGTTAACGCGTGTTAAGTTTATATTAAAATAAATATGCGATACCTCGTCATGGTGCAGGGTTAGGAGAAAGCTTTTTTTTATAAGTATATAGGATACGTCAATTTGACTTCACTTCGCCTGATGGTAAGCTGAAGGTAAAGTCTCAGGAAAGAGGGTCAGCATTATATACTCGTACCATGTTAACAATGGTGGCACTCAGCTTGACGGCCTCATCAAAAGAGGATTGTCCACCGGTCCCACGTGACACCCACCGGTCCCACCAGTGCTGTGACCACAATCCCCCCCTGTCCGGCACTTGCTGACCCCTGAACGCAATCCACCCGAGATTGGATTACTATGGAGGGGTTTTCGCAATCGTGCACGGACCTACCCGGCCGAATTTTGTAAAAAAATTTGTTAAAAATACTTACTTACATTCGTTTTATATAGGTAAGTACTTACATAGATTATAATTTTCATGCGTCTCTGTTTATCAAAAATTATCATCCACATAATAAGGTAATCCCAAGTAAAAAACCGATTAAATATTTTTATTTATCATGCAATATAATTATATTTATTTAGGGCACAAAGTAACAAAATGAAAATTATTAACATCGAGTACTTTAAATCAATGGATCATTTATAAATATACTCACGGCTGTATATTTTCATAAGGGTACATAGATGTGTTACGGGTAATATTCATATTTCGTAGACAATCATCATTTTTTCGTGACCCCGAGCTGCTACTAAGAATTTCCTGACAGAAAGACCTACAATATTTAGCTCGAACCATGCAGTCGGGAGAGGTTGAGATAGTTTCTGTGCCGACAACCCAGGAGACTTTGGTCTTCCCGCTGACAGCGCAGAACCCCTCCAGTGAGCTCTTTAACAACAATGCTGCTCTACCCGCGGCACTTTTGAGCCACGAGGAGACTAGTAGCATAAAATTGTATCTTAATTCCTGAACGAAGGTTGTAACGTCTTAGATTAGGATTAAATAAATTTTTGAATTTCGAATGAATCCTAATTCGGCATTAATATTTGTCCAATTGACCAGCAGCTGTCTGCGCATGCGCGAGAAGCCTCCCAACTGCCACCATTTGCGGTCGACTCACAACTGTCACTTTTCTTTCCCGCGCTCTTTCATTGCAAATGGTGGCCTACCAGGGCTACCAGATGTGATTATTTTTTGCAAAAATCTCAGCTGATCGGCTAATTAGATGTTCAATTAACAGTGTAATTGCGTACATCAAGAATTTCAAGTATTTTTCGTGTGAACTTTATAACATGTGGGTCAAATTTTATTGTTTATGTAAACCATGGATTTTCACATCATTTTTTCAAGTTTTTTTTTAAATAGAATTGGGTATGGCATGGTTATTAATATTTGTGTGAGTTTATGTTTCAAGCAGGAAACTTAACTTGGATAATTACTGAAGCAAAAATATGTTTTTCGCGGTTTCATTATGTTGTCGTGCGATGATCTAGCTTCGATTCCCGTAAGTAAAGATTTTTCGGCAACAGACTGACTGAATACTATTTTCCACATTTCGCCAACTATGATTACTTTGTCGAAATGTGGTAAATAGTGGTAGTAACACTGGGAATTAAACTAAGAATGATGATGATAAAGATGCTCTTCGATTCCCTTTTTATCCATTATCCTTCTTCTTTCTCTATTACAAACACTTTTTATGCCCCACTGCCGCCACGGCTTGCTTCTGCTAGAGTGAGAGGCGGCTCCCCACATCCATCATCTCTCGTTTCTGCAGAAATTAGCATCTCTTCTAGTAGTGCAAGCATTCAAAAACAACACAAACCATTTTTATGCGTAACAAAATTTTGAAACAGTAAGAAAAAAAACATTGTTCACCCTATTCAAAGAAATCAATGCTTTCCTTATACAGTTCACCACCTAACATGTTAAACCACACAGGTTAAACGGAGATGTGTAAAATAAAAAGATGGCGGCTAATGAGGCGTGTGCGCACGCGCGTGTGGCCGAAGCCCTACGGTCACCCACTGGCCTACTGTTCACGGTGGCGGTGGTGGACCTTTAGTGGGAAATTAATTTGAGTTGGGTATCAAGCAAATGTTTTACAATAGGTTCTCATTTAAAAATAAGTTAATTACGAAAAACTTTTCTAAAAACAAATCTTTATCTATATACAGACTGAACGTGTTGCAAAATTTTAGCTCATTTGGATGCCATGGTCGAAAAATGGTTTCCAAATTTTACGAACGGACAACTTACGCGAACATTATAATATTACCTTAAATACTGTGATACTTTTTTCTGACTCCGTCTTAGTATTTAGACGGAGACAGAAAAAGTACTCGGTTGACGAAAATGGGGTCGCTATTTAATTAAACCTAAAACATAATTGACGAGATGTGGTTATAATTGCGTCTCCCTACAGGGATATATAGGCGTGAGTATATCAAAAGGAAGTACACACAGTTTGTATATGAAGCTCTTTCATAAGAAAGTTGATCATAAAAACGGATGCTGGGATTGCCGAAACGTCTCTCTCCCACAGTGGCTGTGGGAAAACGTTTTTTCTGTTCGTATTTTTTACTTAATCTCAAAAACTCGTGTAATCATTACCATATAAAGGGCAAGGAAGAGTTCCGAACGCATCCGGTCGTTTAGGGCTGAGGCACACTGATTATGATGCTGATAATGTCTACATTCAATCAAATTTTAAGCAATTAGTATGCTAGTTCGGGTCTACATTTTGAGAAAATTATCTGAAAAATCAAATACTTACCCGTTACTAACTTTTGCTACTAAAATACATTTATTGTTAAGATGTCAGAACAAGAACATAGCTAGTTAACACGACAACAGAATTAAACAATATTCAAGTTACCAAACCAATACAAAACTATACTTATGTGAAGTTGTGTGCAATATTTAGCTAGTTATGTAAAAATCACGTTGCTCCCGGTGTGTTGACTGCCTTATAATATCGAAGTACCTGCACATAATGACATCCTGGGTCCATACTAAGATACTTGTAGGAAACTATTACTTATTTTGTTTAAATATGTAACCATAGCCAGTCGATTCCACGCATCATATTTAACTTTTTGGTAATTTCTTTAACTTTATATAATAAGTTAAAGAAATTACTAGAAGTGTGATAGGTATCACACATCTAGTTACATAAAGTTTCCCTGTCTTCCTACTACTATTTATAAATAGGAAAGATTGTACAGATGTTTGACTATTTGTTACTCAAACACGCTCTACCTGGTTATATTATAAATAAAAAAGTAAAAATTTTGATGTGTATTTGGTAATTTTTATGTCCAGTTGGCGAAATATTCACACAATAGGATGATACTTATGCGCACAAAATTCGTAAATTTTCGCTTATTGTTATTGCTTAAACTAAATACTTAGTAAGTACCTTAACATAAATAAAGAAATCTCAATATTTCTTTACCATACGCGTGCGATTGTTACCTACTGCTTTCTGTTATCCCACATAACCCGTGAAAGCTTCTAAAAACACCGCAAAAGACTTCAACCCCGATTACGTGAAATTGAAAAACTAAAATGACCACCCGAAACTAAACCAAAAAATTTAAAAATCATATTACCGTATATCAAAATAAAAGATTAAGTGCAACTTGGCAAAATGGCTGCCAAAAAAAGGTTAATGTCCAATTTTTAGGCGCCAAATCGGCCACCCTTTTCGTCACACTCTATAAAAAGTAAAAAAATCACTATGAGAATCTGTGGTAGAAGTGATTAAAGCAAATTAAGTTATAACTCGAGGCAAAATATTGGTCACAGATTTTACAAACTTATCTAAAATCCTCAGGCGGTAAAAAGTAATTTGCTTGATTTTTCGTTAGATTTAGGTAAAAGCATAAAATCCCACTAATATCATAAACGCAAAAGTTTGTAAGTATAAATGAATAGAGGTTTGTGACTCTTTTGGTTTTTCTGTCGTTAGACCTCTCAATCCCTGAGACAAAAACCTATGCTGGAGCCACGACCGTTATTTAGAAAGGTGTAACAATTTGCTTGGGCCTTGAGATATTAGCAAAGCCCTGTAAACTTGCTTATGCAAGGCGTAGGCCCTGTAAACCTACAAAAGGTAACTCGCGTATTGCCAAGCTTGCCCTATATATTTAACGAATAAAACCACCTACTGTATAAAGGTGCCTACGTCGTATTCATCGAACATAAATAAACCCATCGAAATATTGTTGAAAGCGTCAAAAATTTAATCCAAACACTACGAGTACTCGAAATCAAACATCATCAAACTACCTCTAAAAAACCATAGGAAGGAAAGAAAGGAAGCTCCTTTGGGGAGCCGACAGTGACTCGCCACTTTCAAGTGGTAAAAACCCATAGGTGTTGGTGGTAAAAAACCCACCCATGGTACCATGACTTGTAGAAATTTTCGCTAAAAAGTGTGAGCTTAACTTGAGAGGTGATGGATTAATTTGTGCTTGGCAGGTTTGAGTTTTACGAGTCAAAAGTGTTGTATTTGAATTGCCATTTTGATCTATTAATAGATCTGCGTTGTTTTAATTAAAACTGATATTTTTAACATCACTTAGGTCAGGTTTTAGTGTATTTTCAAGTAACTTTAATTCGTGGAAGTTGTTCTTAACAAGTGCCTAAGCCCAAATCTGCCATTTGAAACTTTCAAACTCAAAATTCAAATACGTAGGTATCTTAAGATATTTAATTTATGAATTTTAAAAACAAGATGTGTTTACATTTACAGCATCTGGCTGTAAATGTAATGTAATGTCACGAGCCAATAGGTAAATCGTGTGAGAAATGATCGGGGTAGCTGTAGCAGTCAGTCCTTTCAATCGCTAATTGATAAAAACGAATGTAACGATAATACTAGGTACCATACTACACCATTCAGTAAAATGGTTCAACCTTTTAGTAATTACGATGTTACATAGGGACGGAAACTGGTACAACATATATACGGAAACTGGTACAACATATATACCTACAGGTCAAATTTAATATAATATTATAATACTCTTTTTTATTTTAAATACTTTAATTCACTTTTAGAGGCTCTAGGTTTGGGGTTTTCAAGGCCCATGTGGTAGCAAGAACCCGGTAGCCAAACGCAACAGTGGTAGCACTTCACACAGTCGAGTGTTTTCTTAACAAAACATCAAATATTTAAACGTCACTCTTGACATTTCATAAATATGATGACGGGGATCCAATTTTATTGTGTTTTAATTCTAAGCTCACTTAAAAGGGGCTTTTTAGGCCCCCACACAGATTCATTGGTTTCGTAAATTGGAATCAACTTTATATTGATTTGGGTCTGTTCTGTAGGCTCCTAGGAATATAAAACCTTTAGTCTATGTCTAAAAATTAAACAAGGAAGAATGTGACTTTTAGAATGGAAACTATAAAAAAAGAGAGATATTTACAATTACTTACTATTTTTTTATTAATTTTACAATTGATTAGGTATAATGAAAATATCGAGTTATAAGACTATTGAAACTATCCATGTAAATATGAAAGATTTAAAAAAGCTTTTTGCGTGTTTTTTACTAACAAAGCGATAAATTCTTAAAAAAAACAATATCTTTATGGCATTTATCAAAAACATCACAAATTGAATTAAATAAATGTTGCTAATTAAAACTTTTGTTACCATAAAACCCGTTAAAAATCATCATTTTAACACAAAAATATTGCACAATGGAATTAATTTACTTTTAATGTAAAAGGGCAAATAATATTCACTATTGTAGTACACAAAAGACAGTTTTGCCGCCAAAAAGTCCTATTGACAGCGTTGATATGACCCCAAAAAGCAGTCGACAGCTACGAAAATGGAAAACCGACCATATTACAACGGAATAAGAAGTAAATTCATTTTATGGGCTGCAAACTTAATGTGGTGCGAAGAAAATTCCCGCAGAGCGAAAGAGTAGAGTGAATAAAAATGGACTCTTTGTTTTCAAATAATTCATGGTGGTATTTTTATTAAAAAATATGATTTATTGTTGCCAATTTGTATAAAGGGTAGGTTTTTTAATTCTTCCGGTATGAAAAAATTATGATACAGATAATTATGACTAGAGATGAAAAGAAACAATATTTTACAATCTTTACAATGAAACCGGCGACTTGGCAAAGAAAGCGCAAATCCAACGCTCCAGAGGATGCCTTATGAGGACAATAATTAAGGGTTTGGTTCGCCACCTGTACGGCTGTACCTATGGTATGGTACATTTGGTGTAGTAAGAAAACTTTTAACTTAGTGCCTACGTTGTTACGGTAATGATATTTATATAATTCATGTCACGTACCTATGCTGGAGGGATATTTTGCAAATTATCTGCACGAAATTAGCTTAGTATTATTTGCACAAACTGTGCACATGCACGACGCAGTTCGGTCGCTTACTGTATTCGATTTAAGGGTTCTTCGAGGCATCGTCTAGGGTTCCACAAACTGCGGTTAGATGATCCAACCCTTATTTTCTGCAATCGTCAAAAAATCGCATTGCTACGTTGTAACAGAAAAACAGAATAACACTTTGTCGGCTAAAAAATTGGATTTGTTTAATGGATTCAAGTGGAATAGAGCTTTGTCAAGAGGTTTTAATGTTCTGAAAACAAATACTTAGTTGAGTTCCTAATCGTAATTTATCTTAAAAAGTTATGAAAAATATCAAAATATTTCTCACTGAGTGATCGAGCGCCAGTAGGGTTAAAAAACAAAATTGATTTGACAACATTAAAAACAAAAAAAGAGATGACTAGTGACTCTATCAAATATGACAAACTGACTACAATCAAAAAGGTAATTCCCCTAAATGTTTCACAGGAAATATTGCCAAGGAATTCTAGTTTTTATAATATCCTTCATACCACAATAAAGTCAGTAAGATTGTAAAATATAGGGTTGCGTAGACACCCCGCTGCGTCTGCGCAGTTACGGGACCAATTCACCAAATTTAACGCCAAGAGATGGCGTTATGGGTTTTGCATAAATTGTGTTATGATATACGAAATTATTATGTCATGGGAAACGTTTTGGGCGGTCTGGTTTATATAGCTCTTTTATGGTTATAGCGATGCCGAATCGATGGCAAAAAATATCACAATCGATTTCATTACGAAGCGCCATCGCTGAACTAATTTGGAGTATTTTTTTTGGTGAAGTATGTAAGATATTAGTAGTACCTTTTCAAGTCGGCAATCCAACTGGCTAGGAAACATTGTACCTGCCGGGATAGAATAGCAGGACAGAGATTTGGGTGCTAGTGGGCATATTAGGACTGGCAGAAGCGTAGCAATGGACATTGGGGCAGAAAAGTAGCAGTGGACATTGGGGCAGAAGGGTAGCAGTGGACATTGGAGCAGAAGGGTAGCAGTGGACATTAGGGCAGAAAGGTAGCAGTGGACATTGGAGCAGAAGGGTAGCAGTGGACATTGGGGCAGAAGAGTAACAGTGGACGATGGGGCAGAAGGGTAGCAGTGGACATGCGAAATTATTAGGAAATAGAAGTGGGCTGCGGGAAGGAGTTTCGTTCTCAATGTTTAAATGTTGTTTTTGACAATTTAAAAGTAATAAGAAAAATTAGGACAACTAGAAAAACTTCATTTAAATTCACACATTCTTAATCATTCAACAATCTAGTCATTATAGCTCCTTAGGCTCTGGAGCTTATTTGACGGCAGCTGTAACAAATTTTGGTCACTACATAGAAGTCAAGAAGACTCAGTTAACAAGTAAATTGCAATGCTCATGATTTTTTCTTAAACATATCAACCAAGAACCAAGACGAGCCAAGAAGCTCATCAACAACGATGCACTAGTCGAGAAAAGACTTCAAAGCCTTGCCCATCGACGCAAAGTTGCAGGTCTCTCGGTGTTATATCGGATACATTTCGGGGAGTGCGCTCTGGAATTGTACAACCTGATACCTCCAAGTCCTTTCCATCAACGAACGACCAGACGAACAGCGTCACGCCACCGCTATATGGTCGATATTCCACTCATACGCACAAAGCGCTTTGCTGACACGTTCATCGTGCGTACAACTAAGGAGTGGAATTCCTTGCCTGAGTCTGTGTTTCCGGAAAGCTATAACCATGAAGCTATAGATAAACATGGAGGCCTCACTTCCAATACCTACTTGATGCTCAGTCTGTATTTACTATCTTGCTCTCTGTGGGCCGACTTCTCTTTCTAAGTATGATAACCTTCTAAGCAAGAAATCACCATTTAAACAAGTTTAAACACTTACGCGTGGAATTTTATATCACATCCTTGACGCCACGTAATACCGCAACCACGCACTATACAATTTTGCACCATTTTTTGAGTTTATACTTATAATTAACTTTAAATATGTTAAAAACCAAAACAATAATAAACAACCGCCATATTGTTTATTGATAGTTGACATGTAGTACCAATATTGCCACATTACGTACTGAATCCATAGACAATGGGAATTTAATTCACTGATTTCCTGATTCAACAACCCAATCATGCATAATAAATGGCATATAATTTTTCAATTTCCACATTAATAATCGTAGTCGAACTATAGAGTTATTTATAAATCATTTTACTTGCATTTTTGGTTAGTATGGTCTATTTCTATAATTTACTAGGAGATACTAATAAGAAGATAGCAACATTGTACAAATACACGAAAGAGAAGTCGGCCCACAGAGAGTGAGATACAGACATGTAGGTATTTGGATCAAGCTGTTGCATTCGATTTGGCATAGTACACCCGTTCTTCCCGGTTTGGCCTCCATGTTTATCTATAGCTTCATGGCTATAACCTGGGAGTTTTCAAGTCACGAGTGAATAGGTTCCTTCTAGGCAAGCGTGATTCATCGTAGACCACATCGTCACTTACCATCAGGTGAGATTGAGGTCAAACGTAAGCCTATCATGAATAAAAAAAAAAAACCAGCCTCATCGGTCCAAAACGAAAAAAGAATATTCCTATCTTATAAAGAGGCATATAAAACGGAAGTCCAAACCACCGGATACAAGCCCATAAACAAAAACGAGCCAATCAAAACAAATTCGAAATTAAACTGATTCATAAGGGTTAAACCACCCCAACACATGTTTATAGAAAGGGTTAACAATTACATAAATTAATACATCCTTTTTATTTAAAAAGATATGTTTTTCTTTTATTGTATGCGTAAAATCACTTCCTCTATCATTTGAGTGTTTTTTCCCGCCATCTGACGCCATTTTTTCTTTTAAGATGGCGACCACATATGTCGTGAGTAGCACGTGTTGAAAAAGTTATTTTTTAATGTGTATTAAAGTACTGTGCATGCGAAGATACTTAAACAATATTACAAGTAAGATTTTAAGGACTTTAATTTCCTTGTAAATTGGTGTGTCATTTTTGTCATTTTTTGACGAGTATTTTTTTTACAGTTTTTGTTATTGCTTTTTATATATTCACTTCTATGTACTGTATGTATGTACTGGATACTAGACAAGCCTGCTAGTCAGATCAGACATAGTGTCACAGTTCGGGGATTAAATGGGAATAAAAGAGAAATAAGGGGACGTATTTTTTGCCGTTGATGATGGCTTCAAAAATTAAATTTCTAAAGACAAATGTTGCGTTGTCAGCACAAAAATTATCTCAACCCCATTTCCCCCTCCCCAAATTCTCCAACCTCCACCAAACTAGGGTCGGCAGTGCGAGTGTGACGCCTCTGTTGATGCACACGTCCATAGACCACGGTAACCGCTTCCCATCAGGTGGGGCGTGTGCTTGTCTGCCACCTAAGTGGTATAAAAAAAAAAAAATACTTTTTAACAGTACTTACCTATTTTAAAATTTCTTCATTTTCTTTCGCAGGAACGCGTGCAGATCCCGAAGCGCGCCATTTTGTTAATTTGGGAGCCGCACGCGTGCCCAGGGCAACGGCTCCTTTGTTTTAGCTCACTAAATGAAATAATTTAACTGAAAAGTAGTCTAAAACTCCGTTTAAGTGGACACTAACTGTGGCCTAAAGTGAATCAGGTACTTATTGCGTTTAAACACATTCCTCACGCCTGTGTAATGCCTCATTAAAATGCCAATAGTCGACATTTGTCTCAGTTGGGTGCTGATTTGACAAATTGTTACGTAAGTATATTATTTTGGGGTCTTTGCTAATAACCCTCATTATTGAGGTGGTGTGGTGTAGCTTTTGTCAAAAAACTTCGGCTGGGTAAAGTACATTTTTACACGACTGTCTAAAAATGAGTGTAATGTTTTCAAGGGTCATGTACCTATCATCAATCTCATCTCATCTCATCTCATTATCATCATCAAGGCTGTACATCCAAGGTTTCCTCCAGGTAGGTACTCTTTCTTATGATTTGGTATTTAAATGGGTCATGAGAAAGCATCTGATGAGGCCGTCAAGCTGAGGACCACCATTGTAGCACTATCAGTTTATGTAAAGGTGACTACCATTCCTGACATTTTACCCTTAGCTTACTTACCATCAGGCGAGTTCAAGTCCGGAACTGTAGGAGGAAGGAAAGTTGGTAAAGAATTCCTAGTTCTTTATGGTGAGGCAAAGAAAATAGTCAACGAACTGTTATTGATTTTGAAATCCAAATTCTAGAAAAAAACTGATTCTTTCAGCTAAGGTACAGTCAGTTTTGAACAAAAATTCCTAGATATATTTTCGAACAACATAGATAAGTACTACTTTAGCAAATATATTATGAATGCCAGTGTCAAGTATTTGATAAATAAAGTTATTAACGAATGCAATATTATGTTACAGCGTTTTTGTCGTTTAGTCACAGTCAAAGTCTTCATAGTCAATAGTCAAGTCAGTCTTCTTTCATAGTTAACCCCAATAATAATAGAGACACTTCGACAGTCATTCTAGGAAAAGACAACAAACAGCCCGCCATCTGCAACTGTCACACTTCACGCGCTTCCTCTACAGTACTCTCTCAACCGCTTTTGACCTGCCATTTTTTACAAAATATCCAGAAAATAACTGCTAATTGTTTTAAAGGCTTTTCAAAACCTTGACTCCAGGAATTAGTGAAATTTTGCCACCTTAAATTAGTGTTAAGTACAGTTGTGTGGTCGTCGGGAGTGTGATTGGCAGTACTACCGGGTACTGCATGACTCGGGAACCGAACCCCGAACGTATATTTATCTGTTAGCACGCGACTTCTTTGCCCGTAAACAATTATTGATGTTAAGATTTCCTTAACGCGTGAAGTTATTTTTATTTTGTTCTTTTTGGATTATGAATTTTATTCTACAGGCTGATGCCAAAATTTTAGGATCAGTAAATATTATTACGGCCTGCACCTAATTGTTTTTGTCAGTTTTGGAAACGAAGCAACGTTTGAATTGGCTTTAAAGTCAACATAACTTTTAATGAAAATGCACAACAGAATCGACAGCATTGGCATTATTCTCATCTCTAATATAAAAATGATCATGACATGCCTGTTGTTGCGTCCCGTCCGCGTCCCTATTATTTGGAGCTGGTTCTTTTCTGGCACTCCCTTTGCCATTTCCTCCATCTTCTAACTCAGCTCCTTAAGCTCTTAGGTATATAGTTACTCGTACATACAAAATAACTATTCTTGACAAAACCCAGTATTATATTATAATTTAAACGATCGTTTCTTAACTTTTCAGATACCATCTTCTTACCGCTTCCCATCAGGTGGGCCGTGTGCTTTTCTGCCACCTTCGAGGTATAAAAAAACCTCGATAAAGCGATTGATAGTGTGGTCGTAATAGCTGCATGACTATGCCAGAACTACTTATTTGATGTCTTTATTCAAAGTGAATCATTGACACGAAAAAAGAAGAAGTGACTATCATTGCAACTTTCACACCAAATATAATGTAAGTAGGTATTTAATTCATATTCTAATCATTCTATCATTTTGATAGCGTTTCGAGATTAGTTATAAAGATAAATTATCTGGCTCGAAAAAGTATCTGCGATTAAATTGATGATTAAAGTTCTGCCGATAAATAAAACATATTTCCTGCAGTTTTTAGCTCATCCTGTATACAGGTTGTCTCGTTAACGTGTTGATTTAAGTGCAAGTAGCGTTATTATTGCATTATATGCCGGCGGGGTTTAAATTATACGGAGTGCAGGTTCGAGTCGCGTTCGAGCCACTTGGCCGGATTACTGACTAGAAATGAATACCTGTTTAAAATTATTGTTTAAGTTAAAGTTGTGTTCAAAATATAACTTTGTCTTAACGATAATGTTGTTTTATGTTTCAAAATTTTATATAAAGTTGTTACATTTTATTTCATACTATGAGATTTTATCATTAGATGTACCTATGTAGATGAATAAATATAGTCTACTACCATTGGTTGTGGAGGTCAGATGGCAGTCGCTCCACGGAAAATATCGAAGTTCAGCCGCATCACAATTAGACTGGAAAGCAGACCCAAACTGAGTTGGGAAAAAGGTTCAGAGAATGATGACATTCTGTACAGCGCTCTCTAGATCCCCAAAATTATGGGTTCTAGAATGCAGATAAAATATAAGTACTTATACCTATTATTTTTAATGTAAATACATATTATACATAGTAACACCCATAACCAATACAAATAGACATATTCATGCCTAAAATTATTTGCATTGAAGGGAAATCGAACCCGCGCTCTCTGTCGTAGCAGTCAAATGTACTACCGCTACACCGTAGGAGCCTCATGCCCATGCATGCGCACCCTGGCTCCCTTTTTCGATATGTTTAACCTAATTTTATCCTGAAAAATCTTTTATTAATCGCTAAAAATACCGCATTTTTTACGCAATCCTCCACAAAGGTTATAAAGAACTCATACAGTCCACGTATCGCTGCCAAAATGTTCGTTTGTCCAATAAACTGACACAAAGGTGTGTTGACACAAGCGATGACGTCACATTTCATGACAATGCACCCAAATTCGCGAGCACTGTTTGCACAATGCCCGCTTTGTTTGTTAAGGGGAAGCATGTTTGTAATTAGTTTGGTATTATTTATATATACGTTGCGTATGGAACTGAGACGTGGTCCGTCGCGATGGGCCTCATAAGAAAGCTCAAGGCCACCCAAAGGGCAATGGAGAGGGCTATGCTCGGAGTTTTCCTGCGCGATCGAATCAGAAATGATGAAGTCAGGGTCAACAACATAGCTCTCCGAATTGCGAAACTCAAGTGACAGTGGGCGGGGCACATCGCTCGTAGAGCCGACGGCCGATGGGGCAAAAAGGTTCTCGAGTGGCGACTACGAACCGGAAGACTTGGTGTGGACAGGCCTCCGATAAGGTGGACCGACGACCTGATAAAGGTCGCGGGAAACCACTGCATGCGAGAGGCGCAGAACCTATCGTCGTGGAGATCCTTGGGGGAGATCTTTGTCCAGCAGTGGACGTCTTTCGGCTGATATGATGATACGTTAGCTTATTTTGTTAAGCAAATGTGAAAAAAAAACTTACTATCATCATCATCTTGGATCGTCCGCTTTCCGGTTTTCGGTATTGAACCATTTTTATCGTGCAGAAATCCCTACGGATACCATCCCCATCGGCCATAAGGGGTGGTTATGTCAGAATCTAATCAAATAAACCGCACGCCGCCGTCTCAGGTCTTAATTACCGGGGTGTAAGGTTACCTAATAGGCATATCCCTCGCAGCCCATCGATAGTGAACCCACGAAAAAATTGCAATAATAGATTTTCTGTATATTTTTATATACCTATATCTATTTTTATACAACTAAATGAAAATGACATATCTCTAGAGTTAGATATTTATTTTGATTCGAGATCCTTATAACTCCAGTAGGTATAACTAGTATAACAATGCATTTTATTTTTTTCTTTCTTCCTTTCAAACGTCATCAATATTATTATGCTATATTTCTAATTGAATTTACCTACCTATTACTTTCATTTTTCTGAATATTTTGAGCATATTTAGACCCATCATATAGATACCTACTTTGAGAAGATGTTACTTAGCACAACAGTAGGAAAAGTAAATCTAAATTATATTTTTACTGGTAAATTTAGTAGCTAACTTCCCCTTAACATATCTGTTTATATTTTCAGCGGTTGTCCGTGGTCCGTAGATACAATGTTTGACGAGCGAGGGGCTGTTTATTGGTATCCATGTCATGGGCTCGCAACATTTTCTGTAGAAAAAGATACACAAGTCGAAATTGTACTACTATGAGAGAACACTTTTGATTTAAACAAATGTCTAGCCGTTTGTTGGGAGGCGGTAGGATTTGCTGCTTTCATGTCGTAAGGACAGATAAGGTGCCAATCTCAGACCAATGAAAAAGTATAGACGGAGTATTGCGCATTTCACAAGAAGCTTCACTTAACATTTCGGGCGAGTTCAATTCGTGCGAATCGTCCAATAAGCCATTTCGTCGCTGTTGTTCACAATGGCTCCGTCTATACTTTTTTATTGGTCTGAGGTGCCAATGGTCTTGTTGTTGGGGACGCCAAAGATCGTGCGGATTTGTAGTAGCGTAGAATAGTGAGTTCTCAAAAGATTGTGATTAGTAAAGATTTAAAAGGTACGTTTGAAAAACTTCAGTAACATCTCCATGGTTTTCATTGAAAACGACTGAGCACCCACGAAGAGCACCTGCCAAAAATATTGATAGGTGCTCTTCGTGGACTAAGCTAGGTACTATTCGGAAGGGTGCTCTAAGTGGATATTCTCATTCGCTGTCCGGCGGAGAATGATATCCGTGGAGATGTCCGCAGGAAAAAAAAAGCTACTGCTAATAATTTTAACCATCATCATTCATCTCCCCATAACAAGCTAATATCGAAATTCGAACCCCAAGCTAATCTTACTCAATATTGATCATATGATCACGACAGCTGATAATGATCACCGTGATCACGTTATCATCGCGTGACCTGACCACGCACGTGCCTCCTGACTAATGCTATGATTCGAATTGACTCTGGGGTCGTTTTGACATGCCAAATATGAGGGGAGAGGAATTAAAAAGCTTCTGTAATTGCGATGTTTGGTATATGACATTGTTTTGTAAGTGATATGAGAGTAAGTGTGATGCCAGGTAGACACCAATGGACATGAATCAGCTATTTATGACTTTGCGGTATGGTCGAAAATGAATTTAATATTTTATTTGCATAATTTTGCGTCCAAAGTAACATAACATAACATAACATAAACTCACGCCTATGTCCCCGAAGGGGTAGGCAGAGGTGCTAGCACCCACATTTCGCCAGTTTATGTTTAGGTCCCAATGTAATAGGTGGCAAGCCTATTGCCATTAACCGGGCACTTATTAACCTGCGATAAATACACATATAACTTCGAAAAAATCAAACCCGAGACCTCGTCTCAGCAGTCCATTACCCAGACCACTAGGCTACCGCGGTATGTCCAAAGTATTGTTGTTTAGTCTGAGGTCTGTTTATTGCTTTTATTAGTATGTTGACTGTTACGGGAGCGACTACCGTCTGACTTCCCAACCCCGGGTTTGGGAACGGTGTCCCATACCCACATGGAGATACCTCCACTTCTTAGGTTATACAGTCAAAAGTCATCATCCCAGTGGCGGATTTACAAATTTGCCGCCAATAGGCTATACAATTCTCCATGACTACCACCCCCCCCCCCCCCCCGTCGGACATCGGGGGTGGTTATGTCGGGATCGAACTGACTAAAACCGCAAGCAGTCTTGGGTCTTAATTACCGGGGTGTAAGGTTACTCCCCGGTAGGGGGTTGGGCAAGCATCGTGCCATTTCGCCGACGGTGGGGTGTAAGGTGACAGGCGGCCGTCCTGTCAACCAACCGTTGGCTCGCGGACAATCAGCTCGCCCCAACACGTGAAGAGCCTCGGAGCTGCCCTCTAGAGAGCCACTTCCACCCCGGCCGGATTGGCCGAAGGCAGCAGCATCTCCAGTGGCGAATGGAAGGCGCTGCTCGCCTCCGTTGCCCGGGTGCACCGCGTAGAGGTTCTGACTCGCACGCATCCACGGGTACCCCTCATCGAGACTAAACGGTGAGGTGGTTATGTCGTAATCGAACCGACTTAAACCACACTAGGTGTTAGCGTACCGTCTAGGGTACCTACAACGGGGGGAACCCGCGTGTACCCTAAGGAAGGAAATTCCCCAGAAACCCCACCAGGCATTGACCATCCATCATGCAACAGGCGGCCTCACCGTAAATGCAGGGAGACTAGAACTAGACTAAAACCGCACGCCGTCTAGAGTCTTCTGACACCAAGGTGTGAGGTGGCCATAGAGCATTTCCCTCGCACCCCAGCTTGACCCGAGCCATTTCCGGATTCGAGATGGTCCCCTCGGGTTTGGGAACCACGGTATTCGCATTCGGGGGGGGGGGGGGGGGCACGCTGCCGCCTTGGTCTGCTTCTGCTAGGGTGACAGACGGCTCCACCCGTCACCCCCAGGCCTGCGCTCATAGAGGACGGAAGTCATCAGACCTCCGACGCCTGCGGCGTCTGCGCACGTCACCGTCCGGGTGAGCTCTGTGCAGCCTCTCCCGAACCCATTCCGCCGCCTCCTTCTCGAGCATCACTTGCTCGCAGAATGAGGTGGCGGCCGACCACGCGTCGCAGTTGGAGGCGGCGACTGACCACGCGTAATTGTGACGTGCCCTAGTGAAGAGTATACCTGCTATTGAAGAGCTAAAAACAGCGGCGCATACTAATTAGAAGGTGGATTAAGATATGCCTCTCCAAGAAAACGCTCCCCAAAACTCGTTTGTGTATATAATAAAGTTATTTTTTTTATTTATGAAAGAAAAATAAATTGGCTCAAAATTGCCGCCCCCTAAAATCTGCCGCCCTAGGCTCCAGCCTACTCAGCCTACTGGTAAATCCGCCACTGCATCATCCGAATCTTTAAGTTTGAAATCTGTGTAATTGTGCAATCATCATAATATTTTGCAACTGACTGTGTTTTTTTATTTTTTAAAGTTTATTTTTTTTTGTTAAAATTTTATTTATTTACCCACTTTGATCATTCAACCCTTCAAAACAATACTTCAATGAGCCCTTCATGTACATAAATTCACATATTTCACCGTCCAACATCTATTAGCCACATAAGGGTGTGTCCACATTATTTCCGGATCATTGCTCGCGTGGGGTGCCCCCCTCAATTGGCTATAAATTATCGTTTGGTAATGAAGGTACTTCGGTACTCATCACTACTCATCAATGATGGGGGTGATGGGAAATTAATTTCCAGTTAAGAGTACCTACTTGTTTGTATTATTTGTGATACATGAACTAATCATAAGTATATACTAATGTATAACAACTAGCCTACGACCGTGGCTCCGCCCGCGTGGTCGTCAGTTTTCTCGTTTTTTGGCTATATCTCCGGTTCTACTCAACCGATTGCGATTAAACATGCGCAAGATTTTAAGTCTGACCTTTTAAAAAGCCGCGTCAAAATCAGCTCACTAGTTTTTGTGGCCATCGAGACTTGAAAAACAGCATCAAAAGGTAATCAGTAGTTTTTGCGTCAGTTACGAACAAACAGAAAAACAAACAAGAATTCCAAAAACAAAATTTTGTTTTAGAATCGTTCGTACAACATAACCGAAGTTTTTTTTTTAATATCTACAATGCCCAGACGCAGATACTTAACAATTTTATAATGCTATAGATACATATATTTATATCTATACTAAACTAATATTATAGCTGAACAGTTCGTTTGTTTGGTTGAACGCGCTAATCTTAGGAAATGAAAAACTGTCGATCGAAATAAGTTGATAAATTCTTACTACCAAATGTATAATTATTCATCGGGTTTATTGACCTCTATTGATTTGCTTCGATAAATCATCTAAAAAAAAACAAAAAAACACTCAAAAATATATTCAAACGGTACCTCATTTCAAATACAACAACGGAATTTCTACACTGAATTAGTTCTAAGTAATTAAACTCTTATCGACGCGTGCGCACACTCACCCCTCTTCTAAAAAAAACAACTCGTCGTATTCAAATTAACAAAACATTACTGTGTATTCCTACTCTAATTGTTTTATTTTTAAAACGCACCCTATATATTTTAATCTCAATTTAAAATCAATCTTAAACCCCTTAAAATAAAATTCAATTTTCCGAAAGCGATGTTATACTGTTGCACTGAAACTAAAGTACACTTTATTTCGAGTGCGATAAGATTGATTTTTCCTCGTGGTTAGTTTAGTGAAGTCAGTTGTAAGGTGACGCAAGTCGATATGAAGAAAAAAGGTGGCACGCGCCCCGTCGTACGCGCAACTATAGAGTATCTTCCCTTACAATCGAGGGGTGAATTAGAGATGTAGTGCTGATCTATTTTATCGATATATTGATATCGATAAATGGAAGGACGTAAGGAAAGGGGAAGGGAAGGGAAGTGAGAAGAATAATGTCATTATGAAAATATATTTCTTTTACAGACAAATAAGTCTTGTGGGCTATATAGAGCGCCCTTAAGCGCGAAGTTTTTAATGTAGTTTCTAGAATGCGGATAAATATACCGGACCATTATTGTTTTATCCTGAGTAAAATTTATATTATTTTATTATTGAAAATCCTGTTTTGCGACTTACTGGATTATATCAAGGTATTTTGATTTTTTAATAAATGTAATCAATACTTTGCATTAAGATACGAAATCTGACTCGTACGCAATGTATGTATACCATACCTGTCATCCCTCATAAATACCTAGACTAGGTAGACCAATTCAAATAAAAATGTTTCTAATGAGGCAAGCGGGAAACGAACCCGAAGCAATGAGGCGGTATGGTGACTATACCAGATCTCATTTAGTGCCACGACACACAGCTTATAATTTATGACTTCTCCTTTACTTCTTAATCATCTATTAACATTAATATAACCACCAACGTGTACCGAAAAATATCGATAAACTTTGGCCACATCACTAGAGCTCGTGTCACAGGGTGCACGGCGCACGCGCAGGTGATGTTCCGCTCCGTACGTCGCACGCTTCCGATGCCCACTGCCCACTCCTACACCTGGGCAGATTAGGATTTGTGATAATCAACTTAACCTAGAATTTATTCAACGTACTTTTTTATTGATGTTATTTTTAAGTGAAAGTAAATTCGTATTCTTTGTACAACTTACACAATTTAAAGCAATTTTTTTACACAATAGTACAGTTAACTAGCCTCTAGCCTATGCCCTCCGCTTTGCCCGCCTGAACGTCGGCTTCACGTTTTTTGACTATAATCTCCGGTTCTACTCAACCGATTGTCATCAAACTTGCGTAAGATTTTTAAGTCTGACCAAGATCTTTTAAACAACAGAAACCACATCAGATCTTTTTTGTATCAGATAACTCATTTATCGAAGAACGTGTGGGCTATTTATAACATCACGCTAGTACCTAAGATGATGATGATACCATCTGCTGAAGGTGAAGGAAAACATCGTAAGGAAACCCACATGTAGGTACTAGAAGAAATTCTAAGGACATGTCCGATCCACCAACCCGCATTAGGCCAGCGTGTGTGGTCAAAACCCTCTCAGCTCTCTCGTTAGAGGAGAGGTGACCCGTGCCCAGCAGTGGGACATCAATGGGTTGCTATTATTACTACCTAGGAGCAGTAGCTAGTGGAGCAGTAATCATAAATGTCAGCAAATCGCGTTTTCTTTGCATAGTAAAGCCGGTCGGTATGTTTGTTTTGTTTAAATGTTTGCCATAGGGATCGAAGTCGTGGGCACTCGTGGGTCACAAGTAGTAGTATTATAAAGTGAGGATTAAAAAGTAAAACCGCAGGTAGGTACCTATAACATAAATCTTTATTATATTATCTACTCGTTGCGATGGTCCGAATCACACTATGAAAGTTATGTAATATTGAAATAATACTGCTTTAAGAGTTTGTGGTAAGACCCCTGCTCGAGTTACACAATTATTATATTCGTGATTGTTTATTTTCTCTCAGCGTTTAGCCAAACAAAGGTTAATAACAAGTTTTATTCCAATTATTCGACTCGGTTCCTCGTAAGTACCAATCGATTACGATGTGAATGGGAATTGTTTGAAAAGATATTCATTCTGGAAAGTTCAATGGATCTAATTTGCGATCATTATGGTGGTTAAAAAGTTAAGAAATTGATTTTAAAGAGATTTAGAGCATCGATCTTTTAAGTTTTATATTTTAAAAGCACAGCTATTGTATGGTCCTGTAGGTTTTATTTAATTTAGAATTTATTTACAGAAAAAATAGTGGCATTCCAAGAGTGGCAACATAAGTGCAACCTTATAACAACGATAGAATTACCAAAATTTCAAAAATCATTCATAAAAAACTGAAGAACCCTCAAGACCTATTGCCATTCTGAGAAGTTGCCCTTATGCGAATAAGCCCTCACGAAAAACTCAAAAACCCTCACGAACCCGAGGAAAAACTCAAGAACCCTATGAAAAACTCGAGAACTCCGTGAAAAACTCAGGAATCGTCAATAATCCCACGCAAAGCTTAATAAACCTTCAGAACCCCACGAACAACTCAAAAATCCTCAATAACTCCCTCAATATTTTCAGAAAAACTCCACATGATTTATAAAGTCGCGAATTCTACTTTTTTTGCCCATCTCAAAAATAATGCCCTGGCATTTTAGAATCTTTAACACATGCTAACTTTAGGTTCAAATAGTGCCGTTGCACTAGAATATTAATTCCATTTTTTTGTCATGGCTATCGTATTTTTTATTCCATTTAAAACGAGAAATCCCTGCAACCAAAGTAAAATAAGCAACTATTTTGTAAACATGCCTTTCTAAAGTCGTTTATCCAGGAAGAGAAAGGCCATTTCTTTCTGGAAGGAGGACTATTGTATCCATAAATTATAGGTGTACATGTACACGTCCATGTTACAAGATAACATGTCTTAGTCCCGAGAAAGTTTTTGTGGTTGAACAAAACGGCAATAATTTTTAGGGATCCACTTCCTCCCATAGGACTTGAGTACTTAGTAGGGTTCCGTTGGTTAACCCTTGTTGGTACTCTTTGTTGTCAGCTAGTAGTATAGATATAAATAGGTGTACCTAAGTTGATACGGAGATCCGATTCTCAGCATTCCATGGATTCACCGTGCGGTCGCCGGGTCCATGGCGTGGTACAGAGGAAACCGGGAACGGTTACTGGGACTTGCGACCCAGAAGTAGATTTAGAATGGCAGTAATGTTCCCCCCTCTACCTACCCAGATTTGGTAAGATCATAATCAATGTCGTTTTGGATAATCGATTTAATATAGAGCTACAAGTAAAGCTGATGGACCGAGTGAGGAACAGTGTGATAAGGGAACATTGCGGTATGATTGAAGATGTAGTGACCAAGATAAAAAAAAGGATGCTTAGATGGTTCGGACATGTAGAGAGGATGGATGAAGGAAGATTGACGAAACAGATATATGAGGCGAGGGTGAATGGGCAACCCGGTAAAGGCCGACCTAGGTGTACATATTCTAATCAGATCCAGGACGTTTTGGAAGGCCAGGTCAAGAGTACCCGGAACCGGCGTGTATGAGTATGAAAACAATTATGAAAGTTGAAGAAGTGAAAGGAGTATGCCAAGATCGTAGCAAGTGGAAAGATGTTGTCTCTGCCTACCCCAATGGGAAAAAGGCGTGATTTGTATGTATTTAAAAGCAATACAAGTTCTATTAATGCAGTAAAAAACTTAGATTACACTCATGAACTCGTGAACTTGACCTATAGGTGGTATATCACAAGCGTGAGGTAGCAAACAAGCACAGAGCCCAATGTATAGTACTTAAGTGGTATCTGAGCTAAGCTTTATATATCCAAGTGTCACCTGTCCTTTTGGCTAATAAAGGGAAAAGGGAGGAAGAATGAGAAGTAACAGTAAGATTGGGTGGTCAGACGGCAGTCGCTCTCGTAAAAGCCAACAAACCAAACAAAAATGATTATTTGATCCCTGGCTATAAAGTATTTTGGATGCAACCGGGAAATCATTATGAGGTTGAGTACGTTCATCGTGCGTACTGCTAAAGAGTGTAATGCCCTGCCTGAGTCTGTATTTCCGGAAAGCTACAACCTGGGAGTCTTCAAGTCTAGAGTGAATAGGTTTCTTCTAGGCAAGCGTACTCCACGGTCGACCACATCATCATTTACCAACAGGTGAGATCGTGTTCAAACGCGAGCCTATTACCAATAATAAAAAAAAAGATGAAGAATTAAAAAAAAGTTAAACCGGTGAATGAACTATACTCACACCGTTTACTGTTTTATTTATAGCGTTATTCGCAACTCATGTGTGATAAAGTATACGCAAACGAATTACAACTCTATAACTCTTAACTTACGGTTTGTAATCCAATACTATCTGCATGATGACGTGATATGACCGCGACCTCGCTGCGTGCCGCGTCAACGAAGTACGCTCGCATAGTTTTACGTCACAGTTCATTATAAACTCAAATTACTACACATTTCTGACATAAACTATATATAATTCTATACAAGATCGATACATAATAATATACTTAACAAATTTAACAAAAAATAAACGCTAAAAATTTAACTGTTCAAAAGTTATAGCCGAATTAAGAGTTTAATCCTGAATCGCGCTAGCGAAGTTTGTCGCGCGAGTTGCTATATATACCACTGTGTGTTGATATTAAGTTGGACCTCTCTTAGGTCTCGATGGTATTCCGAGATTTTATGAAGCCCAGCCGCCACGCTTAGGAGTTGGACCCCCCATCTGGATGCTCTGATCAAGTATCCAGGTAGGTTTGGGGTACAAATCCTTGCGAGGCGGCTAGCGGTTTCAACCTGGCATGCCGTCTGCCGACTGCTACTGTCCGCCATGCCACGGATAGTCTTCGGACAGGCGAGACCCACTCGGAAATGACCGCGAGACCTCTAGAGAGGTTCCTTCGCGGTGCAATCACAATATTAGATCCGGTTTTGCTGATGTCATTTTGTACCTATTTTTTACGGCACTGTGGCTGTGACTTGTGGCTGTGACTAAGTTTTACATACATACACATAATATGCATATTCTCACGCCTTTTCCTCTCCGGGGTAGGCAGAGACAACAGATCGCCATCTGCTTCTGTCCTTACATACCTACTTCACGCGCTAAATTTTTGGCCAACAAAATATAATTAGACATCAACTTTATAAGCCACTAGTCTATGTCTGCGGTTTCGCCCGCGTGGTCGTCGGTTTTCATGTTTTTAACTATATCTCCGGTTCTACCCATCCGGTTGTGATCAATCATGCGTAAAATTTTAATACTGAATAAGATAAAATGACCTTTCTAACAAAAAAACCGCATCAAAATCAATTCAGTAGTTTTTGCATCCATCCCGCAATAACAGACAAACCGACAGACAGACAGGAATCCCAAAAAATATTTTTTTGTGTTCAGAATCGTTCATAAACCCAAGTTTTTTTTTTTTGCCTTTCGCTTACCATCAGGCGAGGTGGAGTCATTTTGACGTGTCCTATATAAAAAAAAAAGTTTTTTTAAATATCTCCAATATACAGACACAGTTACACATTACCTACAATTTTATAGACTGACACGAAGAAGACAGTACTAATCCCCTACTATAACTCCTGCACATATGGATCACCATCGAATTCTTATTATAAGAGTATTATGGTAGCCCCCCAGATTGCAGTAGCAAGATGGCGGCGCCTCGGGCGACATCGAAAGCCTAAACAAAAAAAGTGTCCAATTTGCATAGAGTAATGCATAGAGTTTAGAGAATTTATCTATCAATCATTGACTTCTATGTTATTAACTCAGACCAATAAAAAGTATAGATGGAGCCGTTGTGAACAATAGCGACGAAATAAGTGAAGCTTCTTGTAAATTAGTCAAAACATGTTACACACTGACAATAGCTCTTCGGCCGACTACCGAAGGACTACCGAACCGAGCGTCCGTCACAAGTCCGTCATAAGATTACCGAATCGTCTTATGTTGGTGGGCTTAAAAAAATACGCAATGCTCAGTCTAAACTTTTTTATTGGTCTGAGGTTATTTTATGGGTTCAATATCCAAAGGGCCAAAAGGGACCCTACCGAACTGCATCCATACTGACAAACTTAGTATGTAGTAAGATTAATAATTTCTGCCGAATCAATTTAAATTAAATAGATAGATTTAAATGAAATCGCATCGTGTGACACTTTTCATTAGGATTAACTAATGCCCGCGATATTCCCGATCCCGCTTCCCATGGGAACATTTTCCAGGGACCTTTTTGTTTGGACCTGTATCAAATTTTCTTCCTCCTACTTTTTTATTATGCCTTTGATAGATGGCACTTCTGGATGAATCCATCAATGGATTCTGATGAACATGACAGTTTATAAAAATCCATCAATGGATCTGAGTGTACTAAAAGTTCACTTGAATCCATCAATGGATTCTACCAATGGATCCTAGTGGACGGAGGGAAACTTACTAGGTACAAATAAATATTGAATTTAATAGCTTTTATTTATTCACAATATGTATTAAATTAAATTGAGGCGCGGGTTCGATCCCCGCTCAGTGCAAATATTTGTGTGCATGAATATGGGTGTTTGCATTTGTCTGGTCGTGCATCGGCGTTGGTCCCGGTTGCCATACAAACATCTATGGCAGTCATTACGGGTAGTTGGAGCCCTAAAAAGTCCAACAACAACGGTCTAGCTGCAATGCTTCGATATCGCCTAATGTCACCGGGTTGTGAAGGTCAGATGGCAGTCGCTTCACGGAAAATATCGAGGTCCAGCCAAATCCACAGTTAGGACTGGTAACGCGGACCCCAGACTCCGAGGTGAAAGCTTTGGATGCGACTGGGATTAACGCTTGAAGAAGATTTTATTAAAATAAGCCTGACTGGTTGTCAATTGATTTAATTCAATATATTAATAGGAAGTAGGATTGTAGGAAGTAGGATAATAGGAAGTAGGATTGTAAGAAGTGGATTAGTAGGAAAAAGGATTAGAATATTTAGAAATTCTCTGTATCAGCTTCCTAATCTATGTATCAAATTAGCAGGCTGCCAGCGACACGCGCGGGTACATTTGCACAGATGTCCGTTTAGAGCTGCACACGCTAAACTGCCCACCCAATCTGTGCCTAATCCAATTACATTGATGATCACGATACCGGTCCATCCTTTACCAATTTGGGTGCACTAAGTTCTTACTGCGGCTTGTGTTACATATATTTGGAAGGAGCTTGCAGAAATTACTTTATTTTTTGGAGACATTACCACGTAAATCTAAACTTAATGGTGTTTAATAAGAGATGAGTTTGTCTATTTGTTCCAGTTAACCTCTGAAATTGCTGGACCGATTTTGACGGGCCTTTCACTGGCAGGAACTGACTTAACAAGGAGTAACTTAGGCTACGTTAATTTTGGGAAAAGAATAAAAGATTCCGCACAAAAAATAAAACCTTAAAAATCAAATCACACACGGCTAGTTTTATATTGTATAGATTGAAGCTGCGCACGCGCACGCTACCAGTTAATTCAATTTAATCACGAATTAAGTGAATGGTTAGGGAAAATCAGCCATTAGGACGTCTAACAAATGAAATCAATTTACAAATTGTATTCAGATTAATTTATTATCGTTATAATATCTTTAGCTGTGTTCCAATATTGCGTTTGCGTGGTGTTAAACAATTTTACCAGCGTAACCTGGGCCTCGATTCTGTTAGCAGAGAGATGGAGCTATGTCTTTGTATAGCTTCGTCTCTCTTCCTCCAAAACGCTGCCTAACTTACACTAATATTATAGTACACTAGCTGACCCACCACATCTTCGCCGGGGTGTATTTCGAACCCCGATGCACCCTTTTTAACTCACATAATATGCTCATAATTTATCAGTTTTCCTAAAATGTATGGGAATCTACCGGAATTGTTTACATTTATGATTATTGCTCCGCTCCCTTGGGCAGTAGCGTAATGATATGAATATCAGGCTGAAGCCTATGACATTCACGGGTAATGTGGATTTCTATTGGTGAAAGAATGTTTAAAATCGGTTCAGTAGATCCCGAGATTACACCTTACAATTTAACAAATATACAAACACACAAACTTTATACTTCTTTATAATATTAGTATAGATATAAGTAAGTATATAATATAATACTTACAGTTTGGCCGCTGAGACTATGCGTTCCTGACACATGTCAATTCTTCATGACTAGTTATGTACAATACTGCCGTCCTTATCATAAACAACGCACTTGCTTGGCGGTAACTTTCGAGTAAATGGCGCCTAAAGTTTTTTTCGTTTTTTTATTGTCCCTCTAAAAGTAAAACGAATATTACAAATATTTTTGTTTTGTTTCGTGCCTTTATATGTGAACTTTGCATGGGCGATCCTATATTTATAAATTTAGTTAATTTAAATATTTTTAAAGACGAAAAATTGTTTAAGACTAGAAATCATGAACTGCAATAATATTACTTTACCAGGCATAAGCAACTCATGTGTGGCAAGTGAGTGGTTTATGTCTAGAAAAATGCCTTTGTGATGTTTATGCCTAGCAAAGACAGTGGAATTACTTACATGTAAGTTCACCTTTGTAACGTATATGTTGCAAATACGTTTAACATGACTAGCAAATAATGGTAAGAGCAGTCCACATGCGTTTAATTTTATGCAACTGAACAAAAAATAAAACTACTTTCTAGGTATCATACCATATTTATTAGATAAAAAAAATGAAATAAATGCTTGCAGTAGGTGGGTGCACACTGTGAACAGTACATTATTAACTTAGTTATATTTAGTTTATCACAATCATTTTAATCGCAAATCTTCGTATTATTACCTATACAAAAATATTGAAATTAGGTTTTCTTTGAGTATCAATATAATTATCTTTTCTTAGCAATATAAAACAATCTCAAAATAGAACAATGAATCTGTTAAATCTGTAGTTTACTACAGATAAAACTTTAGGCTTTAATCCACACACGCTGTCCTAATTACGGGTTGGTGCATCGGACAGGTCGTTAGAATTTTTTCTAGGACATGTGGGTTTTCTCACGATGTTTTTCCTTCACCGTCAGCAGAATAATGGTAAATCGTGTGGTTAGCACATATAAATTCCAAAAAGTGAAATTCACATTGGTACTGTCAGGCCGAAATCAAACTCGATACTTAAATGTAAAAGTTTCAGAATCTTGATTTTTTGCAAGCTAGAGTGATAAAATCACAGGAATTTTCTACAGTTTCTGCAAAGGTACAACCATTACCATTATTTCAAAGCTTGTTCCTCTAATGCCAGAAAATTGAAAACATTTTGGTATAATTTATTTGTTTTAGATGCCAAAGATTTAACTCAAAATGACCGGTTTTTTTTTCTATTCAGGGACTATATTTTTTAATTCCCATTTTAATTTGTTATTCAGGTACTTAGTAAATTGTTATTCTTACGTAATAAGTAGTAACCTAGAGATTTGACAGATTTATTGTGCTATTTTTAGATTGTTTTATATTGCTAAGAAAAGATAATAACCTATATTAATACAAAAAAAAAACCCTGATCTCAATATTTTTGTACAATATATTAAGATTTGCAATAAAAACGATTGTGATAAACTAAATACCTATAACTAAGTTAATAACGTACCATCCACAGAGTCCTACCCACCTACTTTAAGCATTTATTTCAATTTTGTTTTTCTAATAAATATTTTATATGATACCTTGAAAGAAGCCTCCCATGACTCCCTCACTTTACCCCGGATTTGCCCATACTCTGACACACTTTACTAATCATAATAGTCGCAAATGTAATAATTGCGTTACTTTTCTTATTGCTATTTAGTTTAAATTCATATCAAATACTTATCATATATAGCGCAAGTACGTTTATGACCTGTTCACATTATTAAAAATATTTTACTTTGCTAATTATAAACATCACTAGTACCGCATGCGTTATTTATGATTAGTATTTTCATACATCTAAATTCTGACTGAAATAGTCAAGAGAAACGCATAATTTGCTTACGATGCTTATGACTAGTAATAGGTTTAGAATGGTGCAAATACGCTGTTTATCAATAACAAAAAAACTAAAACTAAAAAAGATATCGAAAAATGAGTGATTGATCCTGGTAGATCTCGTTTCCGTGATTCCGAATATACTAATAACTCAATTTCGTAAAAAATGTCGATTGCGTTGTTTATGATAAGGACGGCAGAATAAGGGTCCTATCAGACAGAGAGCGGTCACGCGGTCAAGCGTTCTGCGTTCGCGTTCTGCGTTCGAGCGTGCAATTGCTCACGAACCCCGCTGTTGAACGGTCGACGCGGTCCCACTAGTGTCACCATGATTTTTGACGATAGTTCTTCATCGGAAGACGAATTATTGATTTTGTGGTCATTATCAGCGTCAAGACGGAAAAGAAAACACTGGGTGCGCCCAGTAAATAAGGATAGAGAACGAGATGGAGAATTTCATAGACTTTTTTCTAAATGGATTAATGGATTTTTTATAATTCTTTTCGGATGAGCATCGATTCCTTCAATGAACTGTATGACAAAATTAAACATGACTTAGTCAAACAAGATACTAACTGGAGGAAAGCCATTATTTCAGCAAAAGAAAGTCACGTACTAACATAATCAGCTTTTCGGTCTCCATCTTCCTTCCAATTTGGTCACCGAAACAGCAGTGAACGCGTGAACGCGTGCGTTCTACTTGATCGCTGCGGTAAGAATGCCTCCTGTGTGAATATATCTATATAACATAATATAACACAAAGAACGCAAAACTGACCGCTTGAACGCTTGACCGCGCGACCGCTCTCTGTCTGATAGAACCCTAAATAACTTGTACCTAGAACCGTTCTCTAAACCTGTTCCCGACTTACAATAACATAATAATAATCACAGTCAGCAATATTGTGACAACGTGATTTCATTTTAATTTTAATTTTATTCTAATTTGGCTATCTTTCTGCCCTATTTGTTTTTCCAATTTTTAATTTTTAATTTTTTTCATTCTTATTTAATTTTATGTGATTATTAATTGTAATGATGGGTTATTGCCTGAAATAATAAAAAAAAATCATATTCATTTCATTCATTATAAAAATATGATTCATTCTTTCTATTAGCTTGGGTAGGGGCTTATTGCAAAATTACATTATTATAAAATTATAACGTTCTATTTTATATTTTTCAACCAACAGATTATTATTATTAAGATTACTAAAATATGCGGTTACAATTGCCTTGTTATTTTGTCTCATCACTATGAAAGCGAACATTTGACATTACCTTGAAACAGCGCAGTTTGACGTGGTTGGACGTGGTATGACTTTTAAAAACTATTGATTTTATATTTTTAATTAATTAATTGTTAATCATTTTAGCCCAAAATTAATCTGTGTATTCAAAATTGGCACAGTAATTAAATTTTTAATTTTATCACTCGTTAATAAGGTCAATAAACGATATTTAAAATTTTGCCGTAAATTATACACCAGTTCAAAGTTACATCGCCCTTTCGCTCACAACCTGTCAGGAACGCATTCTTTCAGCGATTCTATAATAGTAGGTATAAATGAATAGTACCTACCTATAGATAGATAATTTTGAAACTCAAGATTTACATTCAATTTTTTGTTTCCTCTGTAGTAACATCTTAATCTTAACAACATATTCGATAAAAATCACAATAATTTTATATTAAAACCTCTTTGGCCGGATATCTTCACGGATTGCGGAAAGGTATGAGCAGGTTTATTTCAGCGGTGCACCGGAAGCCGTCTCGGAGAGCGTAAGCTTCGGACAAATTGCGCCACTTCCGGATAAAAATGGCCGCCGCTTTTGTCAGTTATTTATATCGTGAGAACAATTTAAGTGTCTTTGTTTTTATATATAAAAAAAAGTAATGTATGTATGAAATCGAACCTGCTAGGTACCTCTGACTTAGCCGCTGAAAAATCTACCAAACCACAGGTGCAAATAAGCCCTATTCTGTAGATAGTTTACCAAAAAAATTCTCTGGCTTTTGTCAAAAAAATCCATATCGGCTACTTTATATTATTGACCCCCACAGAGCACTATTATAAACTCCGATGACATTTTTTTTCCAAAAAAACCATATTCCCACTAAAAGGGGTTGAATTTTATGTCATTTTAAGTAGTTTTAATTTGTCAACCGTACCAAATTAATATAAACGACTTATTGAAAGTAGAAATTGGTATAAGTGATAATAGCAGTTGACAGGAAAATCACTCTCCGGTGGAGTGTATTTAGAGATTATATTTCTTTGATGCTCGATGTCGTTTACACTCTTTTTGGTTTCAAATATTGATATGGTGACAATAGCAGCAGTTGAAAGGAAATTCGCTTTTCGTTCAGATAATTGTGATGTCTTTAAGGATCATTTTTCTTTGAATATTTTGATGTCGCTTGCACCATTTTTTTTCGGGGTATTATGTTAATTTAGTTTTAAATAAAATGTTATAATGCGTTTTCTATCATCGGTTAATAAATAATATCGATATTTGGCTCTTTATAAGACTAGAAGGACATTTTTTGGACTACCTACGATTAAATGATCCTTTATTAATGAGCTAGCTGTGTCCTGTGGTTTCACTTTGTTGTGGAATGCAGGAGTTCCTTATGTGATTCTATTTTCTGCATTCAATTTACTGCATCATATTCAACTCCATAAAACTAGGCTATCAAATGTATTGATGGTTTTGTAGTTAAGAAGATTAAATTGACAATAAAGTTGTCAGTAAAATTTTCAATAGTGTTGTCAATAAAATGGTCAATAGTGTTGTCAATAAAATTATCAATTGAATTGGCAACAAAACTGTCTATGTTATTATCAATTAAATGGTCAATTAAATCATCAATTATTATAAATTGTAAGTTTAGGTCTGTCAAGTGTCATGAATTCTAATTTTTTACCAAAATATCATTTTTATATAGCTGAATAGGTGTACCAGAGATTACTTTAAACAAACAAACAAACACTTTATTATTAGTAAGTATAAATATCGATTAATTTCCAAGGACTTCTGGGCCACATTTTTTGGGCTACCTACTATTAAAATGTCATTTAATAGTTAATAATAGATTGGAATGACAGATATTGAAGGTGATAAATATTTTAATGGTCTTTTGATGAAAGAAACATTGCCTTTCACGTTTCTTTGAGAATGCTCGGTCAGCGGGTGATTTGTCTTTAAAAAACTCAATACTTACTAGTACTAGTAAAATATCCCCGATAACCCCTTGCTAAATTAGTTTTTATTAATTTTAGTAAGAGGTAGGACACGACGGTATCTACCGTCTGAACTGAGTCCAGTCCAGCATAATGACCATCGTGTTGTGTTCCCGCCGGAATAAAACTTTGGCTATTGGGTTGTGTCCTTTACAACCCAGGCGTGAGAATACGTATATATTATGTATATTGTTTCGAAGAAAACACCTAAATATCTAAACAAATCAGTGTTTGATCAAATCCCTAAAGGCTGTTTTCAAAGGAAAATCGATAACTTCATATCTATATTTAGATTTACGAGCGTTTGTGAAGATTTTGTAACTGTCCCACGATAACTCACGCGTGATTTGTGAGTAGATTATAAAATATGATTTATATCTAGATGGGAAACGTCTTTGATTTTGAGTATGGCTTGTAAAGTTTTTTACCTACTTCAGTAGCCAAACGTTGAATTGATAAAATTCTGAATTTAAAAAAATATTTAAAAACTTCCATGATAAAAACGAGTTTGTAAATACACTGACAAGCTGTTGCCCGCGGCTCTGCCCACATGGATTTCGAATTCCTTTTAATTCTTGAAAATAAATTATAGCCTATGCTACTCCCAGATGTAGCTTTCTATAGGTGAAAGAATTTTTGAAATCGATCCAGTCTTTTTTGAGGTTATTCGTTACATACAAAAATACAAAAACACAAATCTTTCCTCTTTATAATATTAAGTATAGATATAGACAACGGACACATGAAAGTTAATAATATCACAGGTTTTCAACAGATTATTGTATCAGTTGGTGCAGAGGTTATCAATGTTAAAAGTTGATTTCACTGATAAAAATAATCGAGATCAATTAAGTAATACTTTCTAAACTGCATTATCACGTTTTACTCCATGAGTTTCAGTGACTAAAACATGAGAACCTAGTTTTCTTGAACAGTTTACAGAATTAACGTTTAATTTAATCAACGTTAAGAAAATATCTAAGTTAAATATACGTTGAGGCAAAAAATAATAAATATCAATTAAACGTATCTTACATTTGTAGCACACTTCGCCCTCCCCGGCGAATAATATGGTAATGTGCTATAACAACAGTTTAGGTTTTATTGCATTTTCGGTTATTAGAGCATCGAATACACATTGTAATTTTTTTTTGTAATTTTTGAGTGGATATTTATGAAAATACAATATTTCCCATAGGTCCATAATGAATATTACAATTTTATTCAGTTAAATTAGAAATACAATTTTTACACGAATAATACCGTAAACGATAATGCAAAGTTATTTTTTTCCGTTAGTATCGGTAATGCCTTTTTACAATAAATTACAGATTTTAATAAAAAAATCATCAACTGGCTGTAATATTGTACATTATATGTAATTTAATTAATTGGTACTGTATTATTTGATGAAATATTGTATTTGCAATATAATATTACTAATAATCAGTTGACACTATATATTGATGAATAGTATTGCAAAGTAATATTACCGTAGATACTACCATATGAATTTCCCCGAATAATATGGTAATGTTCATTTGCCGTAAACATTTTTAGCTCCATATTTACCTGAACAATACTGTAATGCATTATTACTGACCACGACAGCAATGGGAATAACGCGAATAAAATGGTAATGATACATTGCGTACTATACTTTTTATCTACTATTTCAGTAAAATGTTTTTCTTAAATAACTTTATTCCAATAACCTATTAAAATAAAATTAACATAGGAACAAGTCGGTACAAAAATTAGCTGTCTTTTGACATATAAATTATTGCCATGCAATCTACCTGCACTGAGATATAAGCATAAAACAGTTATTTGCTTCTCCTGTAAAATTTAGAATTTGCGATTACCATATTATTCGCCGGGGACAGCGACTTTACTTCTAGTTTAAAATGGCTTGCATCCTAAATATTGGCACCAAATAAAAAAAATCCTTTTCTTTCTTCTTTTAGAGTATGACGAAGAAAATACTTAGTAAAAATAACTTCACTAGTTAGCCTTAGCTATATCCCTACAAAAACATTAAAATATCTGCAAATCGGACGTTAAAAAATGGCCGACAATGTACACCTGCCAAATTAATTGCAACTGTAACTATTAAATTCTATGTTAAAATCTGCAAACATACCATAAGTCACACAGATAGCAATCAGTCTCATAAAATATGAGCTCCCACTGTCGTATCTGTATCTCCGAAACCTTTGACAGCACCCATAACCACAGAACCACCATTATTTTTCCATAAATCAAATACCTTTTTATAAAATCGACGACAAATATAAAAATGTCAGGCGAAGCCGCAGAATAAAGGATGTCCATATTTAAAAAGCCGTTTGTATCCCATATAAAATATATTTCGGTTTTCAAATTCAGAATAAATTTTGTGTCACCTGCGCCGATGCCACCGGAAGAAGATATATTCACCTCTCGTTTCCGTGTATTGCGTTGTCTCTTTCTGTTGCTGTATTTTATTGTTTGTTTTACTAGAGAGATTCGTATACAGATAATAATCTTTACGCTAGTTTTATACGCAATAAATTATTATAAGCAAAACTTTAGTGATCAATTCGTCGATAAATGCTGTCGTAATTTGTAGACCCTGTTGTTGACAGGTGTAGAAAGTCTTAATAAAAATGAATATTTATAGAAATTTTGATCGGTTCGTCCCTTATCGAACTTAGAAATATTGTAGGATGATTTGTTTCTCTTTCGACTAAAACAAATAGAGCTACTAGCTACGGTACATATTTTTCGGAATAATGTAGTTATTGCTAATAAAACCGCGTATGATAATAATATATAGGTTTCCACTTAGTTCAAAAGGGGCATCACGCTTTTGCACATCACCACAACTTAGTGTTGCACACGTCCATAGGCTACGGTGACCACTTCCCATCAGATGGGTCGTGTGCTTGTCTGCCACCTAAGTGGTATTAAAAAAACCACTATTATCATGATGTAATTGATTTTCATTTATCTAATATCATACATTATCCTCAACATATCACATAATATATTATTACATCATGGTAATTATTAAATGGTATAAATATTATTGGAATAGACCTAGATGACTGAATGATTCATAAAGTGATGAAATAATAAATAAGTATCTTTGTGAAATGACAAATAAACGATTTGTTAATATTATTATTGTTTCAGTGATCAATCTTAGACCCTATCATTGACAGGTGTAGAAAGTCCTTATAAAAATGAATATTTATAAATGTAATGTTGATCAAGTCATTTCTTATCTAACTTACAAATTATAGGATGAATATAATTATCCTTCCAACTATATCAACTACTATTGATACCGAAGGCCTACGGCTATTGTTTTATGCAGTTATAAATTGAGGAAAAGTCTACATCCAGTACGAGAATTGACTCCACCTACTCTGATCAACTGAGCTATCTGGACACGTATGGAAAATCAGAGAATTTCAAAACTCAGTTGTTAAGTCAATTCAATAATTTATGATCTGATTGAATAATAACCATAAATCTATAATATAAATATTTAAGAATAAAATATTCTAGACATCGTTAACTTGGCCCAAAGTAAGCATAGCTAAACTAGCTTTTAGATTAGATACAATTCCTTTTGTAAATACATATCTACATATTATAGAAGTATAGAAACATCCAAACGGCCATATTCATGTACACAAAATATTTGTACTATGTGGCAATCGAATCTTCAACCACCAACTTAAAGTCGAATGATTCACCAAACCGCCACAGAGTACCTCTTACCCTTCGAAATATATCTACATCTACAATTATTCTAAGGGTCTAAGTTAATAACATCCCTTTCGACCATTTTGACACATTAATGTGTTAATTATTGTGAAGTTATAAGTGATTGTATAATTAAGTGTGACGTATATTATTTTTGTAAAATTATGAATGATATAAAAAGTTAAAAAATGAAGTAATAATTAAATGCCATCACCATCATGGCTTAGTTTAGGTTAAGGAGTTGGCCTTACTATCAAGAAGTGCCTGGTTTGCTGGCCATTATACTACTGACGTGTACCTACTCCTAACATAATTTAGCTTAGCTGGAAAAATTCTGTAAATTGTTGGGCTCGAAAAAAAATGTATTGAATTAAATCTCTTGGCCTTTTCCCACAATATTTATTCAATTAAACCTCACGGTACACGGCATTCTTAAAGTTTTAGATGACAGTTAGGTACTAAGTAAGTGCCATCAATGAGCAGTTCTGTATATTTGGTTCAGTGTTCAGTAATTTCTGCGGGCAATCGTACAAGCTTTAGATGCAACTAAGATGGGCACTCAGCTGTTACTTTCAACACTGCACCTTCATGCAAACACCAGTGTAAATAGATACATAAAATATACTAAAGAATTAGCAGCTCCAAATTAAGTCGAAGGGCAAGGCAATCGATTTGTAACAATTACAAATGATAAGAAAATTGAACTCAATCTTGAAACGTGTACCGTACAGACAGACGAACGGACAGGATGTGTCGCAATTACGCTGTCCGACATTCTTTTTAAATGCAAGTGAAAAATCGCAATTAGGTTCGTTGCTAACGCTAGTGAAATAAATGGCAGTTCTTTAAACGACTTAGTCTTTGGAACTGTTACAAATAACAATTGTTTAAAAACTAGACTTACCCTACCGGTTTACTTGTATAATACCTATAATGTCGTTTTAAATAATACAAAATTGTTATTAAGAAAAAGGAACACACATTGCTATAGGCTCTTTTAACTGGGTTAAAAAGTAGCTTCTCGGTTTGACATGTAGGTAGATTTGTATGTAATAAATGTTTAATTTATAAATCTTATAATGTATAAAATGTCAGAAACGACAAATAAACAAAAACTATAAAATTTATCCTCCTTTTTTAATTTAGTTAAGGACCCATACCTATTAAAACTTTCACCAGAATCTAACGAATACTTCGCTAAAACAGCATCAAACAACTAAACACGAGATACTCGCGGTCAAACAAATTTCTTTTGAAATCGGTTCGTAAAATGATATTCAGTTACTCCCATTCGGTAGCCTTATGCAATAATATATGATGAAGTTGTTTAAATTAATCCTCCAAACGGAAGAAAGGCGTGGTTCCAAACATCAATACAGGGTAAACTAAAAAACCATAACGTTTTTTTACTAAAAAGGCTAATATTTCGTAAACTGAATAAGGTAAACTAAATTAAGATGATTAAAAAGGTAAAACCTCTCAATTAATAATGAATTATTTCATCTTGCTAGCGGAATTGTTTTATAATGAAACCAGTTTTTTAACAGTTTTGTATCATAATCATAACGATAGGAAATATTCCATAAACGGGAAGTGGTAATTAAGTTTTTTATTCGCAAGTACTAGCTGATCCGTCTTAGCTTCACCTCACCCGTGTGCTTGTCTGCCACCTAAACGGGAAAAGATCGTAAAAAAAATCGCGATTAGGTACCTACCTACCTCCCTAATTGCAGCGCTACTACCGCGTTCAATAAAATGAGTAGTGCTTTCGCGCAACTGTGAAAAATCTATATAAACATACCTACACTAATTCATATTATACCTAAAGCTAAAGAGTTTGTTTGGTTGAACATGCTAATCTCAGATACTGTTGGTTCGAATTCAAAATTTTTTTTGTGTTAGATAGTCTATTTTATCGAGGAAGGTTAGGTATAGGCTATATATATAATCACACTACAACCGCAGCAGGAAGCGGAGCTGTAACCATATACCTATGTCAACTAATCGAGCAAATTTCCGCACACTATTACAAACAAAACTAATAATTTCCGGGCATGTATGATATATGGGTTAAAAAGGTGCACGAGGAGAAAGTATGTCACGGGCGAAGCCGCAGGGGACAGCTAGTAAGTTGATAACATTCTAACACAGTCAAATTACTTAATAGTAAATAAAATATAAACAACCATTTTCAAATAATTTCTGTCATCAAAATAACGATGTCATAAAACAAAAATATTATGTACAAAACACATTTTTACGAAAAGCAAAGAACATGACTATAGAACCACTTAATCTATGTACATTCTCAATTGAATTTAGAACGTGCTTTATGCGCTGCCATCTCATTGGTGAGTGTATAGCCAATGAGAGGGCTTGTATTCATAGATCGTGACGCGCATGCGCGAGTAATGTCAAATAGGGAAGGATTTATTCTTTTTTTATGTAGAGTATGAAGACCAAAGAGTCTTGTTCTTTTTATGAAAGGTTGAAACGCTGTACTTTGAACGTTTAAGTAAAATATGAGGTTTCAAGTTTCAAATATAAATAGTAACACCATTTTTTATGTCCCACTGATGGACACGGGTCTCATCTCCTCTAACGAGGGAGCTGAGAGGGTTCAGACCTTAATCCACACACGCTGGCCTAATGCGGGTTGGTGGATCGGACATGTCCTTAGAATGTCTTCTAAGACATGTGGGTTTCCTCACGATGTTTTTCCTTCACCGTCAGCAGATGGTAAATCATATGATTAGCACATATTATACATTCAAGGATTCGAACGAGAGAGGCTGCGTTTTTTTTATATAGGACACGTCGATCTGACTTCACTCACAGGATAGTAAGAAACTGTAAGAAAAGTCTACCATGTGGTACATTCGGTGGGGTCAACCTACCCTCAAATTCGAAGTTTCATACAAAAAGAAACGGTATATCATGCAAAAAAATTATCAAATTAACACTACGAATGACACCTATAATGATAGCTTATCACACTGCCAACGATGTTGCGAAGAATTGCGTATGACGGTGCACTCCTGCGCAACTCAGATGTGTCAAATTTTGACATTTGACATCCGAAATTAAGACTTTACGGGCGGGTATCTGTTAAAAAGTAGACGGAACCCGTCATTATATTCACACGTTTTCTTTTTTTTTTAATTATACTGCGGCGTATATCCCCTGTATTTAAGAATGGTTTTTTTAATATTTTTAAGTAAAAATTGTAGATGTTAGTTTTTTTATGAGTTTTTGTAACAAGAAACGGTTTTTTAATAGGATATCAATATCCTCAATTAGAAAACGTTTCTGTTCTATAAGGCTCCGACAGAATCTTCGGGCTTTTCTCTGGACCAATGAAATCGCAGTAAAAATTTGTCATGTGAGCAAAACGTCACTTACCTAAACCTAAAAGAGAAGCGAAGAGATTTTTCCACGGGCGTCATGCAGACCCTGCTGGTGTAAGGTAGGGTTTTCCCTCGAGGTTAGATTGCAAATTCGTCGATGTTGTGCTTGTCAGACGGCAGTCGCTATCGTAAAGGCCAAGATAAGCCACACCAGGAGGAGCACTTGTAGGATAGTGGATAATAGAGCATAGTTGGGGCGATGATGGTGCTTGGTATAGCGTAAATTTAGGTATAGCGTAGGTTAATTATTCCAACTGGACAGTGTAAAGCCACTTTTATTGTCGAATGTGTTACACATTCGCGCCATTACAATAACACCTTACCTATAATTCTACTACAATCATTAAAGCAATCAGCTGTTGGTAGGGTAGGTAGAGACAAACACCAATTTCTTACTAACTCAGATTTCTAGCACAGATAACAATTAGCCCTATTTCTTTGAAAAAAAAAACAATGTCAAGCAACGGACAGTCTGCATATTACCTATGTAAGTAACATACCTTTAGTTTCATTCCAGTCAATCCTAACACAACGGAATAAAGTTGAAAATCGTTTGATACTTTAAAAATTGTTGGTAAATTTAAGGTTGTTCAAAAACATCTGCTCAATTTGCATACCCCTCAGTCTTGACTGATTGTGCTGTCACTCTGGGGATGCTACCCTTGCGATAGGGGGGAAAGTGGACGTCATCACTGACTTAAAAGGGGTGAGTGGGATTATACTGGGTGGTCAGATATTAACTGTTTTTGATGTGAGGGATTCCTATGTCAAAATTACAAAGTACTATTCAAATAACCCTAAAATGCGATGTTTTCTAATAACCGGTGAAGTCCGAATCAGACTTCTGCGCTAAGGGTTCCGTACAAAAGTGAGGTGCGATTTACTAAAATTACGTAGGTAAACTTATGAAATGAAAATTAAAACCTAATAGACAAGTACCTACCTACTATTTGATAAAAAAATGAACTGGCTTCAAAATCATATCGGTGCATAAACGATGGATATACATAACATAACATAAACTCACGCCTATATCCTCGAAGGGGTAGGCAGAGGTGCTAGCACCCACATTTCGGCAGTTTATGTTTAGGTCCCAATGTAACCGGGCACTTATAAACCTGCGATAAATACACACATAACTTCGAAAAGCATCGAAAAGTCATTGGTGGATATAGAATCGAATATATATACTACATACCTACGTCTGTAAGCCCATTTAGCGCGTACAGGCGTGATGTTATGTTATGAAACTGCATTTAAACAATGCGTAATACGATAGCAAATAAGTTTATAAATGCAATTTTACAAATTCATAGATTTTGAAAATTTTAATGACTTCCGATGTTGGATGTTCAGATGGTAGTTGCTCCCATAAAAGTCGTATGAGTCAAACCAAACGCTGACCCCGGGCTCCAAAAGGTGAAAATATTGAATAGGGTTGAAATAGGTCAATGTGATCTAACACCATGTAGAGTCAGTTCGATTCTATCTACAAAGTGACAACCAGGTGTACTCCATAAATAATAACAATACTGTGACCTTAATAGTATATACTAGCTGTTGCACGCGGCTCCGTCCGCCTTGTAACTCTGCTTAGCTTTTCCGAAATGAAATTTAATCATGTTCTGGTTAGACAACAGATAGACAGACAGATAACGTTTTTTTTTCATTTATAAATCATCATTTTGCCTCTTTAGGGCCCTGATCAGCTCTACTAGGTTTTCTTACCCATTACGTGACTTAACTTGACTTTGGACCCAGGATTCCGAGATAGGAGTATCGGCTGCTATCAAGGGTAGCGCGAAAAAAATGATGATTGTCTACCCCCATCTCCTATTCCCTCCCCCCCCCTTTATAATAGGTAGACATTCATTAGGATTATGAAAGAAACAACAATATTTTTTTAAACATAATTCGTATATTTACACATGAAAAAACATTTTTTATTCTACTTAAAACTACGTAAACAATCTACGTATCTATTATGTTTAACAACGTAATACTGGCAATCACTTTTATTATTTATCTACAAAGAAATTTACAAAAAGTAACATTGCAAAATTTATACCAAGTACGGAATTTAAACAGAATACAGAATTTATAAGGTAAGTACAGAATTTTTACTATTAGTTGATATTTTAGTGTTACAAACCAAATTTTGAAAACAAAAACTATTCTGAATCACACATTATACATTAATTTATACAAAAAAATAATTATGAAGTATCTTGCTGTACTTTAAAATAATGGAATTAAACACATGAAAGCTTTCTAAATAAATTTTCCAAAAAAAATATTTTTACAATGTTACTCTGACACTAAATTCACTTATTACACTTTAAGTGAAAACTTACTAAAGTGACCTACTTACTAATACTGTTGCAGGCAAAGATGGTGTCTCTACTTAATTAAAACTTAAAACTAAATCGGTAGGACGGATTACACTGGTGAGATTATGCTTAAACTAAAATGATATTTCACAGACTAATCTGCTAGAATAATATCAACTTGCACTTAAATTAAATTTGGAACGACACATTTTACTATTTAAAAAAATGACTGTTGTTTAAGTGAACTCTAAATTTAAATGTGATAGTGCGAATTAGTGTAACTGTAAATTAATCTAAAATGTGTTGAGATTACAAATTAGTATTAACTTTCTTAGTTTATTTACTGACAATACTAAACATATAAAGTGTTATTATTTTTTTACTATGATACATAAAACTCATGATTTAAAAAAAATTAATTTATGCAAAAAATATTACAGACCTTTTTAAAATCTGTTTGAAAAATTACTTTGAAAATGCCTAAATATATTGTTTCAAATTACTTACGCGTCTGCTTAAACTAAGTTAATCCACTTTGAACATTACAAGCGACAAAAAACTTAAAAGAGATTTTTAATACTAAAATTTTAAGCGTAATTTTGATATGCAACACGATATTGTAACATGACACTTTTTCATATTGAACTCGTATATCTTGAAGCTGGCTACTCACTAAGTTGGTAACGGTACTTAAACTTATAATAAATATCCCTGTAAATAAACTAATTTGGCTGATAGCGGTGAAAATTTCTTACTTACTGCAGTAGCTCATATAATGCGGAGATATACGTCTGGGCCATTTGAAGGGTTTCATACTTCGAGAGCTGGCGATCAGCGCCTAAAGAAGGCAAGTGTCCCCGAAGTCTATCGAAAGCCTTGTTCAAATTCTGCATTCTTCTTCTCTCCCTCGCGTTAGCAGCTAAACGCCTCCTCTTCAAAACTGCTACACTAGTGGCTCGTCCACGACGTTTCGATGATTCTAGAACTTCATTATCTTCTGCACTATCTTCTAGAATATCCCTCGACAATCCTCTGTACGCGATGTGTGCAGAATCTTGGTTAATACTTCCATCAGTTGAAGGAGCAGGTTCTAAGCTTGATCGACCCGAATCAGGGGATCTAGGCCATGATAAATAACACTCTTCAGTAGAATATTCAAGCATGACGTCCGAGGAAAATATATCTTTCTCGTAAACGAGTCGATGTCCGTAAGTTTCGGCGGCCATTTTGAAAAATTTTATACAGGTGTGTACGGTACGGTGTCCCACAGGGGTCTAAATTGGGCGCTTACCTGTGTCGCTTATATAGGTTCCCGGTTTGCGCGAATAGGTTCGGCGGGAGAGTTGATGTGGGTGGAAAAGGGATGGCTAGAGGTCCCGAGAGGGTAATTTAAGGCCAATCATCATTAATTATTTCGTCCCCGGGGCTCGCATTGTTGGTAGCGCTTGATGTGGCTCTATTGCAACGGCACACTGCCTGTTAACCTTACGACTGTTGTAGTAATAAAAGCTAATGGGTGGTTATTTTATTTTTAAAGGTATTGAATAGATGAAATGAAAGTACTTTTTTTTTTGTACGTACAGATAAAGTAATTTTATACGGCTTTTTTTGTTTTGGTTTTAAAGTAGGTACCTAATCGATACAAATAATTGTTGGGAAATTCTATTTATTGTAGAGGTAATTGATTTTTGAACCTTTTGTGATGCATGCGTTGTTTTATAAATTGATTTTTTTATATTGGTTACGTCAATATGACTTCACCTCACCTGATGGTAAGCTAAGGGTCCCCATTACATACACCAACAGTGCCATAACGGTGGCCCTCAACTTGACGGCCTGTATATATTGACGTAGGTACCTAAAATAAGTGTATTAATAGGATATTACAATTTTGTAATTATATTACGTTCGTAGGTCTCGTTAGGGGTATGTAGAGGTGTAATAACATTGACATTTCACCAACGGTTTTCGATTACATCTAATATAGGTTGAGCCTGTTGCCAGCAATTGGGCATTTTTATCAGAATTTGTGCTGTCTCATGAAATCGACAGTAGGTAGTATACACAGCTCATGTAGGTACAGCATGCAATTGGAACCCCTGAGCCATTTCAAACTTGGTAAACATACCAACAAAAATGAGCCTCTTTAATTACATCCAAATTTTTTTTTTTCGTAATATTGTGTACTACTAGAATCAAAATTACTAGGATTTCCGTTAACCCCTCCAGTTATCCTAAATTACTTGTATTAGGAGTGCGTGCAAATTGGTAATGCGATGGTCGGGGTTCGAACCCGTGCCTCTCCGACGTCTTAACCACTGGACTATCGCCGCTCTCTATATACACTTGTACCAATAAAAATGGTTGCCATAATTAAAACAAAATCCATTTAATGAATGACCGTGTTATTAGTGGAATACTTACCATGAGAGTAACCAGTCCCCACTCGACACCGAGGCGACTGGGAACCGAACTCCTGATATAGTTTTCACGAGATGCACTCAGTGAGTGAAATTCAAGACCAACGTGTTGGTGGGTCGTTTTAACAAGGAGCTATGAAAATATGGACAAGGTATTTTTTAAATCGGTATACCTGGCAAGCTGATGTGTATTTTCTTAAGTAATTTAAGAACTAGCCTGTTGCCATCAACTGGCTACTTTTTTGACTAAGTGCTACTGAGAATAAAATGATTAACTTTAACAACACCACCCGAGAAGAGAATTGAATCCAGGTCCACAGAAAGCAGTCGCAATTACTGCCATTGCATCGCAGATTTTTTTATACTATACGTAAGTGTTATTATTAAAAATTCTGAATAAGCGATTATCCCATTTTAATCTTGATGATGATGATGCTTTCAAGCCGACTTCGGCTACGACGGCCATTTTCAGTAGTTGGGCTGACTAGATTACTGTTATAGGTATCTTCTGATGATCACAAGTCTAATTACCCAATTTTAGCTGTGAACGTTCTTGAATAGTAAATCTAACCCTCGTAGGTAATGACCAAGTCCTCCAAAAAGCATTCACCAACTCATCTTTATCAAAATAAATGACGCATGATTTTACAAATTTAACCAACTGATAAATTGTAAAAATGGATCTTTGCAAGTCTTTCAAGTTTTCCTATCCAATCTTCATGCTAGGCATATCATCATAAAATCCATATTGATACAGGAATCGGGTTTCTCCTTTAAAATGTCAAATTTACTCACGATATGCCTTCTCCAAATTGACAAGTTGTTCGCACATGAATGTACATACGTCATCTACCGTAGGTGTGGTCCAGTCGACTAAGCCTCGCTCTCTACGCAAAATCACTTCTTCACACGGTTTCCTCTCTCTCTCTAATCTAAGACCCTCAATAAGAAGATTAACTTCATTTATTAAACAGTGTTTGCAGTGTTTACTTAAGTCTGAATGTTGGTGCACCTGCTAAAAAAAAAAAAAAAAAAATAATGAAAAAGGCTCTGACGCAGGTTTAGCTCTTAGGGTTGACCTCCCAGCCAGAGACAGCAGTCGCTTTTGTAATCCTCACTTTGTTATTTGTTATTCGCTTACAGTATTCGACGAAATTCTTATAGACGACTAAACCCTCCACAAAGTCCACAACTCATTACAAAACAGTGGTCAAGGCGAATATTCGTGCGAATAAAGCAAATATACACGAATAAGTTCCACTTTGATTTATACACGTGAATAAAGGCGAATAACGAATAGCGAATAACGAAGTGGGGCGCCACAATAAAAGTCAACACACAAATCAAAAATGCTGAAATTAAGTGGATCTCGGCCGCGTGAAAGGAATTGTCCCATTGCATCCAAAGCTGCATAAAACACAGTTGCTCCCATAAAAGCAGTATAAGCCAAACCATAAAGAGGAGAAGGAGTAACTGGACCTCGGGTGCAACTGGGAAAACGCTAAGTTAAGGTAACCGCTTACCTTTAAAATTTGTTCGCTTATGAAGCAAAATAAGCCCGCCTACTTGTTACCCTCTATAGTAGTGTAAAAATCATGAAAAAAAGTGGGTGAATATTCCCAAGCTCTGAGGTCAAGAACATTGTTTTTTAAATCTCCATTTTACACCCCATTAACCTGTAACTGCTTCTCAGATTTCCCGAACCAAAAAAAAATGTTTTGTGGTACAATATGACCACGCTGCTTAACTTGAAAATGACTTGATCTACTTAGATAGTTTATTGGTAAATTGATTGTAATAAATTGGGTCTATTGAGTTGTTTAATTTATTTGAAAGAAATTAGATCAAATTAGAAGTATGTTTTTATTTTGTTGTAGTGTTTAAAAAGTAATTACCTATTGTTGCAACTTGATAATAAGTTTCTGATATATAAAATAGATGTTGATGTCGACTAGTAATGTACCCAAAAGGCTGGCGGCATTACCACGTTGGATGGCAAAGACAATTCTTTGTGCAAAAAAGAAGCCAGCCCTTTGGTCACGTGAAGCGTCGACCAGTCGCTTTGCGATTTCTTTATAAATAGATGTTTAGACCATAAACCTACTTCTGGGTCGCAAGTCCCAGTCACCGTCACGGGGTTCGTCTTTGTCTGTATCACGCCATGGACCCGGCGACCGCGCAATGAATCCATGGAATGCTGAGAAACGGATCTCTCTCTTAATTCTTTGCTGTACACACATTTGTAGTATTGTATTGTACAAAGGTGAGCTTAACTCAATACTGAGTGTTTTCAATATTTGTAATCGCAATCAAACATTATGAAGATTTTAAGTGTCATTTAACTGCATCAAAACCTACTTAAAAAAAAAAAAATTCAGTTCCATTAATTTAACATAATTCCGAATATTTTTTTTGATATATTTACAATGTATAGACACAACTAATTTACAATTTTATAACAGGTAAGTAGTAAAGGTGTAAGTACGCTTACTTTAGCACAAGATTATGCTGTATAACATGGTCTTAAACATTTAATTATTATTTATCTTCTTCAAGTTGCAATATTCTGACAGTCTCCATGTAAATACCAGCAATCAGTCACATCAGCTTAACCTCAGAGCCGACCCATCCAAAAAATATCGGTTCTACAGTAACGCAACACCAAATGAAGTTGACTGTGAAAAGTTTCGCTCTAAAAAAAGGACTTGGGGGTAAAAAATACCCCAAACAGTAAGACGATACCGTTGCAAGGGTTGATCCCGTTATAACGGAGATGCGATGATTCCGGGGTTCATTTCCGACTTGATTATGTTATTACTAATTTAGCGTGGGGTACCTATTAAAATTGTAAAGAAATATAACGTACCATCTGGTTTGAGAAAAAAAAATGTTGAATAGATACATATATACAAATCACGCCTTTTTCCCATTGGGGCAGGCAGAGACAACATCTTTCCACTTGTTACGATCTTGGCATACTCCTTTCGCTTCTTCAACTTTCATAATTGTTTTCATACATGCACGCCGGTTCCGGATACTCTTGACTTGGCCTTTCTCCAAAATGTCCTGGATCTGATTAGAATATGTACGCCTAACGGGTTACCCATATGTTGAATAGATAAGTACCTATTTAAAATCGAAGTTATCAAGTAACGTTTATGAACGTCAATATCAATGCTGTCACTTCACTAAGCTCTTTTCATACTGCACTTTCTCATCTTTTCCTCTTGTGATAGATGCTCTTTCTACACCAGTAATGGCACATAAATAACACAATTACTAACTGGTAATTACAAAAAGGGTGAACGTGAGGTTTTATTATTGACAGATTCTGCCTTATCTATTAAATTTATTGTCTAGAAAATTTGACTAAAGCGACATGTGAAATTTTCACCGTCGGTTTAGTTAAATTTTATTATTGTCATGTTAAAGGAGATTTTGTCATAAGACTAACTTTTGGACCGTCGTTTAATAGAATTAATTTTGACGTTCATAAGTGTTACTGTGATTTAAATAAATAAAGGATCTGATCATATCTTATTTGCTTTTGTCTTAAATAATATTTTTATATTGTACTGTACTTGTATTGTACTTGTGGTGAGGCAGTAGGTACTGCTAGGCACTTATTGGTGGGTTGCAAGGTGCTGCTTGATAGAGGTTATTACTCACGCCGACATGATAGAGTACTTGAAATCATACGTGAAGCAGTAAGTCTTTCAGTAGCTAGAGCCCAAAAAGGATTGACTACAAATAAACGACAAATTAACTTTATAAAGAATGGCTCAACTACCAACTCTAAAAGCAAGCCTTTCTCAATCCTAGGTACTGCACCTGACTGGACTATTTTAATGGATACGTATGACAAGCACTATAAAATCCCAGAGGATGTTGGTGTCTCGTCATCCAGACCGGACATATTCCTCTTTTCTAGACACATTAAACATATAATACTAGTAGAGCTTACTGTACCGTGGGAAACTAACATTCCTAAAGACCACACAATAAAATTAAATAAATATTACGACCTAACAAATGAATTTAACAAAAATGGCTATATTGTTAATTTATACGCGGTAGAAGTAGGAGCGAGAGGTATACCAGCAAAATCTCTCTATAACCTTCTAAAAGACCTTGGCCTGTCGAGAACTGCAGTAAGTTCTGTTTTAGAACGAGTATCTAAGGCTGCATTAACAGGTTCCTTCCAAATTTGGCTAGGCAGGGCGGGAAACTCGAGCAGTGAAGGTGAGCGTTGATGCGCATCTTAAAGGGGGCCTCCTTAAACCTACACCTAGGTCGCAAGTCCTGGGAACTGCTCGGAGTTCCTCCCTCTGCTACACGATGGACCCGGCACCCGCACGGTGAATCCATGGAACGCTAAGAAGTTCGTCTCATATCTTAATCAATTTTCTTAATACCTAAGTGGGTAAATTATGCAGCATTTTTTTTCTTAAGCCGACAAGTTTTAAAACGATAATCGGAAGTATTCACCGAAATCTAGAACAACTTAATTCAACCGAAACAAGCTCAGTGTGTGGGCCTCCACAATAATTGATTGATATTATTTGCATAATTTTATAACAATACGATAGTAAAAAAAATAAAGCAATCCTTCAATCAGTTGGATATGAATATTATTTATGTAGGTATAATTTATTTATTAGGACCAATCAATTTGGTTTTTTTTTTACTTCTCAACTTTATGAAGAAGTAGTTCTCTTTCGCGTGACTGTCTCATCACCGCATAGCCGAAACTAGCTAAGTTTTTTTATAGGTACCACTTTGGTGGTAGACAAGCACACGGCCCACCTGATGAAATCGGTCGGAATCGGTTATAGTAGCCTATGGACGTGTGCAACACTCGCGCTGCCGACCCCGCAATAACCTTCTAATACCATTCTTGAAAAACCCCATATTGTAGACGCTAGGGAAAACCACTGCAGCTAACTTAAGGAACCCTAGATTCCTTTTATCTATACTTATAATAAATCTGTAGAAGTGAAAATTCTGTACATTGAAAATATCAAAAAAATTAATAGCAGGGGGTGTTACTAGACCGATACCGAACCCAAATATGTGATTAAAAAAATTTTTGTCTGTCTGTCTGTCTGTCTGTCTGTCTGTCTGTCTGTCTGTCTGTCTGTCTGTTTGTTCAGGCATCACGCAAAAACTACCGGTTCGATTACGATGAAACTTGGTATAATTATTCTTCAATATCCTGGGCAGCACACTGGATACTTTTTATCCCGGAAAAGTACATACAATAAAAGACAAATTTAATTTTGCGGTTCAATTCCTAGACCCGATTACTGTACCAACCGCAAATAATAAGTTTGTCGTAGGTTACGTCACCCAGTTCAAAATTCAAAATTCAAAATTCAAAATTCATTAAGGTCACAGGTAGATACAAGATGTTGTTAATTACATAAAAGTATCACCGTAGCATGTCGGATAAGACGTATAATAGTATAATCATATGAACCGCATCACACTAGGTGCAAATTAAATTGTGAAATATATACCTAATAATTGTACTATTTTTTCCACCTTCCATTTTCTTTACTAATTAACATTGTGTATGCATAAATATTAAATAAATAAATAAATTATTTAGATGAAATTTAATTATGTTTTTTTATGAGTGAGTTAATTATGAGTGGTGTTCAAGTAAGATTAGTGGATAGTGGTGTTATTAGTTTTTAGGGATTTTGATTTGAGTGGGAGTGGGGGTGGGGGTGGGGAAGGGTGTGGGGGTGGTGGTGGCAGTGGGAGCGGGAGCGGGGGTGGGAGTGGGAGTAGGAGTGTGCGTGGGAGAGGGAGTATGCGTGGGAGTGGGAGTGTGCGTGGGGGCGGGAGTGTGAGTGAGAGTGGGGGTGGGAGTGTTAGTGGGAGTGAGAGTGGGGGTGGGAGTGTGAGTGGGAGCGGGAGCGGGGGTGGGAGTGAGAGTGGGGGTGGGAGTGTGAGTGGGAGCGGGAGCGGGGGTGGGAGTGGGAGTGGGAGTGTGCGTGGGAGTGGTAGTGTGCGTAGGGGTGGGAGTGGGAGTGGGAGTGGAAGCGAGAGCGGGGGTGGGAGTGGGAGTGGGAGTGTGCGTGGGAGTGGGTAAGTGTATGGGAGTGGGAGTGTGCGTGGGGGTGGGCGTGGGAGTGTGAGTGGGAGCGGGAGCGGGGGTGGGAGTGGGAGTGGACGTAGGAGCTGGAGCAGGAGTGGGAGCAGGAGTGGGAGTGGATGCAATAAGCGACTTCCACGCGAGCGGAGCCGCGGGCAACAGCTAGTAGCTTAATAAAGCTACGATAAAGATACGATTCTGGAAAAATAAAAAAATAAAATTAAAATATTTTATTTGAATTTTATTGTGATTTATTTAATGTTATTTTATATTAAGTAAATATTTGGAAAGTATATAAAATTATTTATTACTTTTATATTTAGAAAATGTTATAATATAGACATTGGTACAAAATTGCAATGTCATTTTGGGTAATACAATGAAATAGGCAGGGTGGCCGGTATACCGGGGCTCCACCAAGACCTTCAGTACCCAAACTCATATGCAACCCGGTACAGCTAATTGAATAATGCTTTAATGAAGGCTTTCCTATCGAGGTTGGGGCAGTTAAATAGCAGTCGTTCTCTTAAAAGCCAAGATAAAATCAAATATGCAAACTTTGAATGCCACCGATATTGGCACCTTAATAATGATGAGTTGGTTCGTGCGATTGTTTTCTACATCAGTACCATAAAAAAGTAAAAACATAAACCACACCAAGAGACTTCTCCCGGAAGTCGATCAATAGACAAACGGAAGCGCCGTCATATTGCGTGGCAAATTACACAGATAAACACAAAATGATACAGTTTAGCGAAATTATAGAGCGGCGCCGCGGAGCTGTTAGGATTGACGCCTATTGACGCCACTATTAAAACTTGGACAGATTATTTTCGTCTTGGGAGGTTAAGTATAGCTCTTAAGTATTACGGTAGTAGGGTCTTCGATAGACCACCCTATAGCACCCCATAAGTGTCTATCCTACTATCCAGGTAATATTATAAATTTAAATATATATTGTTCACTTCAATATGACTTCACCTCACCTGATGGTAAGCTAGAAATTTAAGGGGGGTCTCACCACTACATACACCGATAGTGCTACAGTAAATATTTATCCCACCAAAAACATACCTACCTGTTAAAAAGGGGGCCAAGTTCCTATCGGCTAAAGGCTCGCCTAAAAAAGGATTGAAATCCATTGGATTGGATTCATCCTATCTAAGTTTAGATGCACTTTAAAATCGATCATAATCATCTAAATTTCTTCCAAATTTGACCTTGGCAGGTTAATTTAATTACCAGTTACGAAAACCTGCCAAGTTCAAATTTGCATTCTATATACACCTATATATGCACCTAGCTAGGTATTAATGTATGGAAGTGAAAGTTGGGTATGGCAGAAAAAGCATGAAAGTAGGTAGAGTGAATGCAGTTGAGATGATACGAGAATGGTGCGGCCTGCAAGAACTGCACTGCCTAAGGTGGTTTAGGCACGTAGAGCGAATGAATACTGAGCGAATGACACACCAAATATGGAAGGCACATGTAAGTGAGCAGGCAAGCCGGGGTCGACCTCGCAGAGTATACACTGACCAAATTGGGGAGTTGTTGAAAAAAACTCAGGTCAAAAGCACTCAAAACCGAGTAACAAACATTCAAACATTTTCACAAACATTCACATTTATAATATTTCATAGTTATACTCGTATTTTTACAGCTCCATCATCGTAACTCAATAACTTCGAAACAGTTACCTTCAATTGTGTACGTAGTGACATTCCGGACAAATTGTAGAGATGTCTACTTGTGAGTAATCATGGCCACTGTACCGTGACATCCTTATGTGGACGGTCAGCCTTCCTGAGTGCTTTGACTAAAGCGTGTGTTCTAGAAAAGCAATTTAACAATCAGAAATAATATGTAATATTAGTTTCATTTATCGCTAGGTCAACAGGACTTGTAGACAATGGAATATTCTACAAATAGAATCGCTACGGAACGAATTCAGCATCCGAAATGTTTGTACGGACTTTTGAAAATCCGCTTAGAATCGATTCCTTATATGTAGTAGAATTTTCACTTCATGTAAAGACTAGCTTGCATGGCCCTGATAATACCTAAAGAAAGGTAAATGTTTAAAATGAGATTGTGACATTCTATTAGCGATAACGCCAGTAGTAATGAAATTAGGAGATTTACACAATCATTCATATGACTTTTAAATGTAAAGAGATTTTTAAGTGATTGAAAATACGTTATTATTATACTTAATCATCGAAATGTCGAATGATTTATTGATAACGAATAGAAAACGATTCGCTTCGTAACGATTCTATTAATAGAATGTCGATTTTTCTATAGAACTTTAGCTTAGAGCAATTTTTGAACCTATACATACATGAAAATCTGGATCTCGTATGTGTCTTTTTTTTTCGCTAATACACATATTTTTTCATAAACACATGCATGGTATACTAGTATTTGCTAGAAAAGTATTCAACCCACAACTCCCTGACGTAACAGTCAAACGATCTATCACAGTTATGTATATTATTTTAAATAATCTTACCAAATGTTATCCCAAACTACGTGCGAAATAATTTACCGTTTTCTTGACACGCGCCCAAACGATTAAGAGCAGACGTTCTGTGGCGCCATCTGGTGTCAGAAGTAGGTCTTAAGGATCCCAATTATGGTGATTATTTCAACTGCATACGGCATCATTACTCGCAGAACATATTTTTTGCCACCGGTAGCAAACAAAGTAAAGATTAATTGAGATGGGAATGCTGAGATGGATGCGTGGTTTGACAAAAATGGGTAAGATGAGAAATGACTAGATACGAAAACCTCGGATGCAACAGGGAACAACATTAAATTGATAGTAATGCATGCCACCTTCTTTTTCCGTGCGGAACTCCTCATGGTGCCAAACCCGTGGCCAGCAGGGCAGGTTATATCGGACTCTTACCGACTAAAACCGCACGCCCTCTAGGGTCTTCTGACCCCAGGGTGTAAGGTGGCCCATAGAGCATTTCCTTCGCACCCCGGCTTGAATTCGAGATGGCCCCTCGGGTTTGGCACACGGCCCACCTGATGGGAAGCGGCCACCGTGGCCTATAGATATGTGCAACACCTGGGACGTTACACTCGCGTTGCCAACCCTGAAGGGAGGGGTGGTCGAAACAGGGGCCTTACTCTGAAAATCGAACATGAACGTTTCGGATCGAACGAAAACGGACCATTTGTCAAACAACGACAGCGAAAACGTCAAATGTATTTTGGGAGTAGGAGGTGTACTGATAACGATCGACAACCTCAATGTCAAACGATCGAAGACGGATCCGAAATCCGAAACGAAACACTTTCGGGGTAGCTAAATGGTCAAAACGTCAACGGATACGAATATTTTCGTTTTTCGGAGTAAGGCACCAGTTTCTGTGCTGTGTCAGAGACCTTGGTCTACCCGATGATAGCACAAGTCCCTCCAGTGAGCTCTGTGTGCCACTAGATCGATAATAATGGATTTGTATTTAGAACGACGCCTTAGGCAAAGAGGATGAAAATAATAATAAAAAACTAATAATATACAAAAGGTTATCAAAATACAGCTTCCGTGCTTTAAATTAGGCTTATCAAAATTTCACCCCTTCTGTTATAGCCCCTACTATCTAACCCCAAAACTTATGTGTATAAGTTCCTTACATGTTTCTATAGAAATTTTAATGAATTGGTAACTTAAACGTAACGTATATTTCGAAGTTATGTTAGATAGAGGTGTGAATTGGCCCCGGAGGGTAAAATCAACACTTTGGTAGAAATCACAAAACGGTCGCCATTCAAAGTTTATTTTGTGTTATTAAAATAATCGATGAATAAATGTTTGTCTGTAAGTTCTTTTGTTTGATTTTGAAATTTTATATATAGGTTGTTTTAATTTTGAAACGAAAGAGAATAATACAAAAAACTTAATAACAACTAAACTGGTAGCTGGCATTTTATAAGTTACCATTGACTTACACTTTTCACACCAAAATAGTTAAAATATGAATTACTAACATCGTATTTTGTTTAGCAAATGTTTAGCAAAATAAATAATTGATTGATTGATTGATTCTTAGTAATTTGTGAGTGGGTGGGGGCCCACTAAGACTTTCAGGATAGAAGCCAATCTCACCTAAATGCCGGTGCACCTGCTAATTGACGGATTGAGGCTCTGATGCAAGGCGAGAGATTGGAGGTCAGACAGTAGGAGTTAGGAGTCACTTATCCTTTGCATTAACTACTTATATTCTCACGATAAAAACAATTTCAATTACTAGTAGGTAATAAAGACCCAAATAATGTCTGGCTAGAAGAAAGACTCAAAATCACACGCAGACAGCTGTAAACGGTGGGCCCAAGAACTATTCATATGGTTTTGAAAGAAATTAACCACAAGTATGACCTCAATACATTATACTCCAATGGATAGGTACCTAATAAAGGCGATACATATGATATTTGTACAGTAGTAGATATAATAATTATGGAGACGTTCAACCTTGAGCCTTGTCTCGACGTATGTCAATTGAAAGTGGCAGGTTCCTGGCCGTGAACTCACACAGAAATTTTATTGAAAACATAAGATTACAGATAAATCCCCTGAAGTACCTAGTAAATTAAAGTATATAAATTATTTAAATGAAATTGTGGATGTGAAAGGATAAATTATCTGGGACCTTCATAACTGTTAACCAATTTAATACATCAACCTGTATATTAAATCAAAATTTATTTCTTTTTATGAACTATACTCCGATTTTTAATTCTAGGCAAGAAAATGACAACTCCAACTGTCACTAATACAAAAAAGGGTGACCCGCTACAATTAGTGATGTTCGGCAATCAATAGACTAGATACTATAGTCATTCTTTATTTTTATCAGTGAATGAACCTCTTTGCAGTTTATGCCTCGCCTAGTACAATACACGACGGAAATATTTTTTTATAGAATACTAGCTGTGTCCCACGGCTTCGCCCGTGGCATACTTTGTCCCCGTGGCAGGATAAAAGGTATCCTATGTCCTTCTTCTAGTTCTAAGCTACCTCCCCATCAATTTTCAGCCTAATCGGTCCGGCCGTTCTCTAGTTTTAGCGAGACTAATGAACAGCAATTGATTTTATATAATATATAGATTTAATTACTTACTGTGTATATTTTCTGTTTAATTACCGTAAATTACGTATTTTTATTTATATAAAAATTTTATTTATATATTTAATAAAAGAATTATAATCTCGACTCACGACTAACTTATAATTGGAAAACTCGATTCAACCACATCACTATTTATTTGATACAAAAAACCTGCAACACTGCAAATGTCATTTTCTTGCCTAGAATTAAAAATCGGAGTATAGGTATGTATTTGCTTGCAGCAATATTCAAATAAGGCAATTGATTTTTTCTATCATTATTTTTTTAATTTTCGTCTAAGTATAAGTAGTATAATATTTTTTTAGAGAGAGTAGGTAGGTAAATATAATTAGATAATTAGATTACCTAATTTAAATTTTATTGAAATTTAGGTAAGTCTTTGCAACTTGAGCTAAATCACTAATTATTTTATGATTATGATCAAAGTGTAACCTTATAGGTACATTGATAACGAATAGAAACGGATTCGCTTTATAGCGAATTAGATAGATAGATATAGATATAGATAGATATTCTACAACATTCTACACAACGCTCCCTAGACCCAAACTAAGCTTCAGACCCAAATTAAGCTAATTCACTAATAGAAATGTCAGTATGTCTACAAGCCCTGATACCTTTCTCGCATCCCACAGAAAGTTATTCCAGGAGAAAAATTAACCTATGTGTCACTCCAGATTATACCTATTTCTCTCTGTCTAAATCAATCCAGTCCATTCCAATCTCTGTACCAAACACACGTTTTGCGGTTTACAAACATTCTTTTAACTATTCTAACAAGCCTTCCTAACTAGCAAAAACTTCCAACTTTTTTACAAAACGTACAGCAAATCCAAACCCTTAAAGATATTTTGACCTTCTATTTAAAAACAAAACGGTTTCCCACTTGCAGGTAAAAGTATACACTCCAAGGATGAAACGGTCACGCGAACATTTCAAAAGCATCCATCCATTGAGATGAAAACATTGCGTGGTTTTGTGAGATTACTCATATTTAGCTCAACCTGTATTTGTGAATGGAGTACTTGATAGTTGTCCGTATTGAAATTGGAGCAAGTACAGAACAATATACAGCTTGAATAGAGGTTGGGCAGACTTAAATTGCGGCATTGAAAACAGGAATGTTCTTTAGCTACCAGAAGTTGCAAAAGTATAATTGATACAGATAAACAGTAATGTATTTCGCCAAATATACGGAGAGGCTCGTGGCTAACACAGCGCAAAGTTATGTGAGTCAAGTAAGAGTTATGCTCATGTACACAAGCCCTAAATATTCTAAACTAGCTGTGCCCCGCGGCTTCACCCGTAGCATGATTAGTCCCCGTGGCAAGATAAAAAGTAGTAGTCCTATGTTCGTCTCCTAGAAAAGTTAGAAAAGTTAATATGGTCGTTAAGTTTTCTTAAATTTTCTAATATTTCGCGCAACTTTCTTGACTTTTTCTTTCATAAGAACCTTCTCCTGACAATAACAAACACAACAAAAAAAGAATTAACGAAATCGGTCCAGCAGTTTACGCGTGATGCTGTGACCAAGGGAAATAGGGATTCATTTTTATAAATATAAGATGAGGTATCACAAAAAAAATACATTTTTTGTTGTGCATTGGCGGAATTCCAACAGGTGAAAATTGTTTTAACTCATTGGTGAATTGTGGACGTCGTATGGTATTCGCTTCATGGAAAATATCAAAGTTCGCTTCATAGTGAGACTGAAAAAGCTAACTCTAAATTGAGTTGAGAAAAGGCTATGAAAATGATAATGATACGATGTAGCACTCAAATCTCAAGTTAAGCTTTCAGAATGCAATTCGAGATTAATTGCAACTGCTTTAGGTTACGGTAATCGTTTAACATAAAGTACGCCAAAATGTATATGTATAAGTAAAAATATATTTTTGTCAGTTGCCGTCACTGTAGCACTATCGGTGTATGTAATGCTGACCAGACCACCGTCCTGAGACTTAAGCTTTAGCTTACCATCAAGCGAGGTGAAGTCATTTTGACGTGTCCTATAAAAAAAAAGAAAAAAAGTTAGTTATCCAAAATGTTCTTCTGAGTCGGAAGTGTACAAACAACAACAATAATAGCTACGGAAGACGGCCAAATTTCAATTTACAAAAATCATAACCATAATAATTATAACAAACAAAAACTAACATGACAGACAGACAAAAGCACCGCACTCGCTAATATGACAAATAGATCGCAAACAATAGCGATCGCAAGTCACTGCGCGGGCGCAGGCCCACCCCACACCACTGAAAAAATATGTCTTTGTCGCTAACCGCAAAAAGATATATTGCAATTTTTTTTCTTCCGTAACTTAATTTTCTTCTAATTTGAACTTTATTTCTTTTTAATACAATTTAAATTTGCTTATCGTGATACACTATTGCGAATTTTTGAAAAAAGAACGCAATAGATAGGTTACCATTCAATAGATACAGTTATTACAATTGATTTTGAGTTTTATTTTCAGGACAATAAAGTTCACATTATCTAAATTTAGATGCACAACATTTTATATGGGTAACAGATAATTATAACGCTTCATAAAGCAAATAGTAGTTTGCCATAGACAATAAAAAAAAACAAATTAGAATGGCTGAAACTAAAATATTGGGTTTAATATCTGTTATTAATAATATTTGTTTTGTTGAATTTTGGATAATATAATTGGTATTTATGGAGACCTTTTTACGAATGATTACGCGCATGCGTATCTGCAATTTACAAAAGACATTTCTTAAGTATAATTTGTCGCAAGAATACTTATTTTTTGTCTAATATATTTTTTTAATTTATTTACAAAAGAATTATACAAATATAATACTATTAATATTTTCACTCTTTTTTTTCGTGCGGAAATCCTCATGCTTTCCCTCGCACTTATTTTTAATACATTTGACATTATTTGTGGTCATTTTAATTTAATGTTATTAAGTAATTTAAATATACAAAATAACTAAAGTTAGGGTTGTCTATCTGCAGCATCCAAACAACAGGCCTCAAATCAATTTTTGTTGTGTGCCCATTTGTCTGTCTGTCCCTCCGTCTGTCCGTCTGTATGTCTGTCTGCCTGTCTGTTATGTGCGGGTCGCTAAATTCTTGTGTTTAAGATCAGCTCTGTGTATCGGTGGACAGGTCTGGGTTTTGAACTTTACACAGGCTACCTAGGAGCCTATGAGGTCAGGCGAGGACTAAGGGCTGCACACCCTGGCCGAGTGCCCAGCGTGGGAGGTGGGAGACCTCACACTGCCGGTGTTGCTCACAGCGATGCTGGAGCCGAATGTCACCCTAGCAGAAGCAGGCCGAGGCGGCGACAGACTGAGGTAGTACCTCCACCCTACAGAAGACCGCAGCCATAATAGTGCACGGCATCTAACTTGTCAAGATTTTGGAGAAGTGTGGGCCCCACTACTCCAAAACCTTGCCAAGTTAGATGCTATACACTATACTTGTTTCTATGCGACGCATTTTGCCACAAACAAGCATACTGTACGGCATCTAACATGGCAAGGTTTTGGAGTAGTGGGCCCCACACTACTCCAAAATCTTGCCAAGTTAGATGCCGTGCACTATAACCATCGGGTTGTTTCCCTCGGTAAGTAGGGTAGCCAGCCAGAGTTCACTGGAGGGATTCTGTGCTCTCAACGAGGAGACTAGAGTCTCCTGCGTTGTCAGCACAGAAACTCTCTTTTTTTTTATACTACGTAGGTGGCAGACAAGCACACGGCCCACCTGATGGCAAGCGGTCACCGTGGCCTATGAACGTGTGCAACACTAAAGTGTCACACACCCGCTGTCTACCCTGAAGGGAAAGGAGGAGAGCTGGGAAGGGGTGGGGGGGCTAGGAAGGGGTGGGGGAGGAGGGGTACAGTGAGCTCTGGCTACCCTACTTACCGGCGGGAACACAACACGATGGTTATTATGGCCGCGGTGTTCTGTAGGGCGGAGGTACTTCCCCATTCGGACAGCTCATTTCGGACGGGAGATACCGTCGTGTCCTACCTCCTTGAAATATAATTCGTAACAATCAGAAAAACGTAGGAGCATTTTTATACACACTTTTTTGTAAAATACGCAATTTGAGCAACGCCGAGCAAACAAGCTCACCCATGATTAAATATGATTATTGGTTGCGGGTTCGGTTCCCGATTATAGATATTTTTCGGTTAGAATTTGGCGGTTAGCAATATTCGTATTGGCGTGTAATAATGAATTATAGTTCGGTGGTTTGTTTGTTTTTGGATAAATTAGATTTTTTGTGGTAGAAGAAATAGAGGTAGTGATTATTTTGTGTTGAACTATTTCTAATGTTGATATTTAGTGAATTTTGATACTAAATAAACTTTAAGCAGGATTAGTTTTATACGTACAGTCAGCGGCAAAAGTCTATGATGATTGCACAGATTCCCAACTTAAATTTTTTTATGAAAATAAAATACATAAATAATAATAAATAAATATTCTACGACATTCTACACAGCGCACCCTAGACCCAAAGTAAGCGGGTTCATTATATTGTAATCAAAGTTTAAAGGTAGGTAGTTCAATAGAGTTAACTAAGTAATTAAACATAATTTTCATTAAGAACCATAAGTTACTTTCTTCAAAACTACTGTTCAAAATTTGAATATGATCTTTGACGCTAACTTTGACATATAAAACAGCAGAATAACTTCTTCGCGCCCCTAACAGCGTAGGCAGAGTCAATCTTTAAATTTGGCGTATTCCGATGATCCCCTTAGCACTTTCAAGATGTTTAATAAATAAGAATAAAATGTTAAATTTAACATTTACAAACATAAATTAACACAATTGTTAAACATTTTTGAAGGACGTAATGGGGCCACGCCATCTGACTCTTGAATAGGTATAGAAATCTCTTTCCCTAACCAAAGTTTAGGTTATGTGCAGCTAAATTATTAATTTCCACCCCGACACTACTAAAAACTAATCTATACTTTTTTTCAACAAAATTTTTCATCAAACTGACCTGACCTAACAGCCGATAATGACTTAATGCTAACCTTATAAGGCGCCAAACATATTTTTTTACACAAAAACAAAACATTTTACGCCCACTGTTGGTTTTACAATATTACTTAATCTCCTCGTTATAAAAATAAAATAAAAAATGGCGCCAAAACTGTGCCGCGCTTTTTAGTCGGCCATGTTGAAAAAAAATATTTATTGGTCATTTTATTGCTTGTTTTTGGTTAAATTCGACTGCTGTTTATAGTAATCATATTATTATGTTTTTGTTAATAACTGTTGCGATTGTATAATAAAGGTGCTAGTAAATATAGCCTACTGTTGTTTGAAAAATAGAACAGACTGGTAGCATATTGACTACCTACTGACTAGTGACTAGCAGGCGCCCGATTCAGTAGGCAACACTATTCAGTAACGTTCAGTAATTCTAATTCTATTAGAAGAAAAACAGAAAAAAAAACAGACTGCTATTTGGTATAATCTGTCAAAATAAATCGTGACGTTCTCAACCGTATAATATTATTGTATTTTGATTCATTTTCAATTAGATTTTGAAAAATTAATAGGTAAGTACATAGTAATACTAAGTTTTCGTAAGTTTTGGAATCCCACGTTTTAGAAACGTAATTTTCCAGGCCCCAGGGCTAAGCAGATCAAGTGCATAAGTGCACCTATATATTTTTAAACATAAGAACTATTATTATACACCTACATAATTAGACTCAAATTGCACAAATTAAGTGTAAATTTTCGATAAACCTTTAATTAGGTTAATATTTTTTATATTAGGTTAACAGAAATCAGTTCAATTAAAAAGAAATACCTATAGTCCCAGATTCCTTCCAAAAATCTTCAGACCTTTTTCGCACGATCCCTTCCTACCACCATCTTATTTAGTTTCATTAAACCTACTTTATTATTAAGTTAAATAACACTATAAATGGGCTGAAACGATATAGCACCGATGGTGCTCGTTTAATTGGTTTGGCGAAATTGGCAGCGGCGTACGCGCACCGATGCATAGGTTAGTTATCTATAGACAGGGCATCGTGTTTTTATTAAATGCCTATTTATTACTCCTAAACCTTTAATAAAATAGCACTTCTTCTTTACTATAAGATATCTTTCTTTTATTTCAGGCCATACTCTACTAACTCTACATGTGCGCAAAATATGAACCAAATAAATTCCACCGTTTTACGTGATTGAGCAATTAACATATATTTGCGATTTTAAATCTATAGATATACTACTTAGGTGGCAGACAGGCACACAGCCCACCTGATGGGAAGTGGTCACCGTGGCTTATGAACGTGTGCAACACTAAGGGTGTCACACTCGCGCTGCCTACCCACATATTAACTGCTATAGCTATTTTATTGAAGATTTGCAGCATTTTAAACATAGTTTGTACAAAAGACTTGATCGGATTTCACCACTGAAAATAACTGCGATGAAATCGAACTTTACTGTGTTCATAAATTTCACTTTTTGAACACAAACACAATTATTTTCACTGCTTATAATATTTACCAATCATCGTAATATTTTACAAACGTCTACCTAAAATTTTAGATTTTGTTTAACTTAATTTTAATTTACTAACATGGTTTTTAAGTCCAGTTACTAACATTATTATAGACATTATTTTTTTATACATATTAGGCTAACGCTTGACCTCTATCTCACCTGATGGTAAGTGACGATGTGCCAACAGTACCTAACTAATCAAATATATCAGAATTTTTTATTATGTAAAAAATGGACTTGTGAAATAATACTGTGAACTTTTATAGGACTATTCCACATAGGCAGAAACCTATAGTTACCTATCTGTCTTCATCTTACTCTCTGACATCCAATCAATGAATGATTTATGACTCTGAGAGAGCGGATGTTTGTTTAATCGATTACGTTTATGACGGTAGCGCCTCAAGTGTGCCTGATTGCGCCTGAGTCGAGCTGGAACGACGGCTTTTGAGCTGCGATATATGGGTCAATTATCTTGGTGTCTGTGGGTTTTGTGAGATGAAGTAATCGTGTGTGCTTTTTGTTATTGAGATTAAGTTTTTTGTACTACTAAGGTGGTAAATCAGATGGTAGATAAATAAATATTCTACGACATTCTACTATTCAGTAGACCCAAAGTGGGCATAGTTTAACTAACTTGTTACGTGTTTTAGAATGCGATTAAATGTACTATTATAATATAACTAGCTGTTGCCCGCGGCTCCGCCCGCGTGGATGTCGAAATCCGTTTCAAAAACTATCCTATCTCTCAAGCTGGATCGAACTGCACATGGTGTGCGAATTTTATTATAATCGGTTAAGTGGTTTAGGAGTCCATTGAGGACAAACATTGTGACACGAGATTTTATATTAAGAAGATGTAGTAGGTACTTTTTGTGTAAACACATACATTATCATTCGTAGAAACATTCATATTAATGCAAATAGACTTAATCAAGCATATAAATATTTGCACTGAGCTGTAATCAAACCCGCGTCCAATGTCGTAGCAGTCGATACACTACCGCTACGCCACAGAGGCGGGCATTTACAACCAAAAGCTTTATTTACCTTCCTTAATCAAAGTTTAGATACAATATTATTAAGTACATAGATCTATCTAAAAATTGTAAAGTCTGTACATTGGATATATTTTAAAAAAAAAACTTTGGTTATGTTTTATAATGTGTCTGTTTGTCTGTTTGTGCGCGAAGAACGCAAAAACTAATGAACGGATTTCGATGCGTTTTTGTTTGTCAGTCTTGGTCAGACTTCAAACATCACAATCGGTTGAGTAGAACCGGAGATTTAGTTAAAAAATGCGAAAACTTTTCACGCGGACGGAGGCACGGGCTTAGACTAGTAACATTTATTACCCTTACCATATAGGTTTGATTTCTAGGGTGTTTCACCTCCATAGACCGTGACACCGTGCCTTATGGGAAAGGCGTTCGCACGAAGATCGCCGACAGGTGGCGCGGTTCCCACGGCCAATTGCGTGACTTACTTGTCCTTAACAAGTATGTAAGTATAATACCTCAATATAATGTACGGAGGGTAAGGTTCTTTTTTTTATGTCGGTCACGTCAACATGACTTCACCTCACCTGATGGTAAGCTGAGGCAAAGTCTCTGGAATGGGAGTCACCATTGCAAACACCGATAGTGCCACAATGGTGGCTCTCAGCTTGACGGCCTCATCAAATGCTTTTTCACGCCCCGCTTAAAGGACCCGGGACTGTATGAGGAAGGGAACACGTGAGCTGGTAAAGAATTCCAGGTATTGATGGTGCGGCAAAAGAAAGAGGCACTGAACGCTTGGTTCTTGATAGAATTGTTTGCACCATATGAGGGTGATATCTCAGCCTTGCACGTGTTGTTCTGTATAGGAATGGAGAGGGTGGGACTAGTTGGTAGAGCTCGTCGGAACACTCCCCATGGTAGATGCGGTAAAAAGCTGCCAAAGATGCTATATCTCTGCGCAATTTTTCTGTATATGCAATATGTGCAAATTATGGTATGTGAACCAAATTCCTATACAAATATGAAGTTGATGACATTGGGTAAGTACCTTTTTTTTCCTTGCGGAAATCTCATGCGTCAGCGAGGCAGGTTATGACGGACTCTTACTGACTAAAACCGCACGCCGTCTAGGGTCTTCTGACGCCAGGGCGTAAGGTGGCCCATAGAGCATTTCCAATTGAAATCGAAATGGTTGAAAAGGTCTTTACAGACAGACAGACAGACAAACGCACAACGGTACGGAACCCTTAAGAGCCAACCGACCAAAACCGCACCGTACGCAAAAAGACGTATCGGGTCTCTAATGCCGGCGTGTAAAGTGGTCCAATAAGGCAATTCCCTCGCACCCCGAAAACCTTCTTTGCTACCTCAATAACGTAAAAACAACCTTCCATATGTTATTACGCAACAGTGTACAATACCGTTGATATGTAAAATGTTTTTACGGTAGGCTGCGCACGCGCATACGTTGTGCGTTACTGGCTTATTAGCGATAGTATCGCGCAGCAGATGCGTAATGACGAACTAAATTCTTTTTGATATCAATTTTATACATTAGCTGTGTCCCGCGGCTTCACTTGTGAGATACTTCGATCCCCCTTGGCACTTATTTAACCCTTACATACACGTTAATTTAGTTTTAAAATAATGTATGGAAAATTAGTAGATTTGTTACCATCCCACCGTCGAAAGAGTACATTTTTTTCTACCACTATCTCACCTGATGGTAAGTGACGATGTGGTTGACGAAGGAGCATGCTTGCCTAGAAGCAACCTGTTCACTCTAGACTTAAAGACTCCCAGGTTATAGCTTTCCGGAAACACAGACTCAGGCAGGGCATTCCACTCTTTAGCTGTACGCATAATGAATTTATTGCTGAAGTGATTCGTGCCTATTAGCGGAATGTCCACCATATAAAGATGGCGCATCGCCGTACGTCTTGTCGTTCGGTGATGAAAAGGGGCACATAAATAGGGACCGACGGCTTAACGTGCTTTTTAAGGTACTCACCCAGAAACAGTGGCACAGGAATGTAGAGATATTGCGTCTTTGGCAGTTTTTTACCGGCTCTACCATGGCGAGTGTTCCGATGAGCTCTTCCAATTAATTCCACCCTCTCCTTTCCTATACAGAACTACACGTGCCAGACTGAGGTATCACCCTCACACAATGGAATCAATTTCATCAAGAACCAAGCGGTTCGGTGCCTCTTTTATTTGCCGCACCATAAAGACTTGTAATTCTTTACCAGCGCATGTGTTTCCTTCCTCCTATAGTCCCGGGGCCTTTCAGTGGGGCGTGAAAAAGCATTTGATGAGGCCGTAAAGCTGAGGGCCTCCACTGTAGCACTACCGATGTTTGTAGTGATGACACCAGTCCTGAGACTTTACCTTTAGCTTACCATCAGGCGAGGTAAAGTCATTTTGACGTCCTATAAAAAAAAAGTGATACAATTGTTGTTTAAATAGCTTGTCTAGAAAGTGTACTACTTAAATAAAAGTTTCATTTTCAAATTCGCTACCAAACAAATCGCTCCAGCTAATATTGGTTACAAAAACCAACTCGCACGTGCATGATCAGGTGGCCACGACACGTGGTAACCGCCGCACCATATGTCACGGGGTCGCCACAGTTTACGGGTTTCCGTACAATCGTATTTATGATTTGTGGACTCATGTGTAGGGCGTGGTAGGGCTGCTGTGTGTATGAAAGATAGGCGGGCAAGTCGCGTGCGGGCGATATGTCTGTACAGGTCGAATCATTGAGTATGTAGACTCTATATAGGTACACAATATTTGGGTGTTAAAACTTAAGTAGGCCGCGGTAGCCTAGTGGTCTGGGTAATGGACTGCTGAGACGAGGTCTCGGGCTCGATCCCAGGTTCACCATGGCACACACCAATGACTTTTCGATGCATTTCGAAGTTATGTGGGTATTTATCGCAGGTTTATAAGTGCCCGGTTAATGGCAATAGGCTCGCCACCAGATTGGGCCCTAAACATAAACTAGCGAAATGTGGGTGCTAGCACCTCTGCCTACCCCTTCGGGGATATAGGCGTGAGTTTATGTTATGTTATGTTATGTAAAACTTCCGTAGCTGGCGGTAGAGCGTTCGAATTTTACGTTAAATCTGAGTGTTTATAAGTCTCATTACCTACCCTTGTCATAATTATTAGCGGTCGGCGCAACATGTCTTTCTCCTAAATAGGTAGGTACATTCCTGTCAGATGTCATCTTTTCGGTTACTCCCTTCTTTACCATATTCTCTTTCACGCACTCCATCCATCTTTTCTTAGGCCTACCTCTACCCTTAAAGCCCTCCACATTCATACTTAGAACCTTTTTAACAACATTGCTCTCATCTCTTCTCAAAGCACGAGAATTCCCAGAATAATGCAAATAGACATATGCAAATAAATATATCATTGCACTGAGGGGGAATCGAACTTAGAATAATACTGTTTATTATTATCTTAAACAAGTATAAAACCTCAGAGCTCATCAACCTACTCCAAAACAAGGCGAAATTTCCACATCCCACATTATAGCGATATCCTTACCTGAGTTTTTTTTAATTATTTGACCATTTTTTGCCCAACAGTGATACCTTTGGCTATTATTTTGTCATAAAATACTCTATCACAACATTTTTGAGAATACGCGTTCAGATGATTGTAGTCAGTTTTTTGATGGAGCCGACAATGTTTATATTTTGGAAAAGAAGCTATGGATAGTTATAGAAAATACTTTTTTATTTATAGATACTCCTAGGTTTCTTTTTGTCTTAAGGTTAACTATTCCTAAGGTTTCTTCCTTTTTTATATGTACTACGTAGGTGGCAAACAAGCACACGGCCCACCTGATGGGAAGCGGTCACCGTAACCTAACTTTCAAACAAGTCTTCTTCTATCGTGTCGATGTTGCCATCGTGGTGTGGTAAATGGTTTCACGGCAATGCTGCTACTTACGGAGAGGGCCTGAGCATAGGTATCGCTCTTCGAGAAGGCCGTCGAAAACATTTCGAGAAAAGGACATTGTGAGAAAGGACATTTCGAGAAAAGGACATTATGCGATGAGACGAAGAAGGCTTACTATAACTTTCAGTAGGTATATGGCAGAGATGGTACCTAAGTGGAGACGGCTTCACTGTCTAAAAACTTTTAGAATTTTTGATAAGTTAAAACTTGTTGAACAATTAAAAAATGAAGGGTTAGGTTTTAATCAGTTTTGAAAAGCTGCACTGAATTCGATGATTGATACTTATGACGTTAAATATTTTAACTTATGAGGTACCTGCTTACGTGTATAAAAATTATAAAAAAAATTAAAATAATAAGTATAAATAATAAAAGATATCAAAACAGTAGATGTTTTTGCCAATGCAAATAAAAAAATATTTTAGCAAAAGAAATATTTTTTGTATCTAACCACTTATTTTTATCCGTATTCCAGAGCCCATAACACCAGTTGTCTTAGGGTCTAGATCAGGTCTAGGTATTTTACATCGTAGAATATAATAACCATACTTTGTTACAATAATTATAACTAACATAATTATTCATGATGGTACCCTTTAATTCAAAAACTATTCATACCTTATCAAATATAGTGCCATAAGTCACCCCATATGTTCACAACCGTTACCCAATCGGTTAGCTAATTAAAATAGCTATACACCGCGACAGAGGGATGTTCCACCCCATGCCCTTGTGCCCTACCGGTTGACCCTGGGTATACCCCTCTTGATTTATATTATAGGGTCATAAGAATTTAAATTTTGCGCAGATAAGGCCGTCATTTTGAGGGCCACCATTATGGCACTATCGGTGTATGTAATGGGTTCCCTTCCTGAGACTTTACCTGTACAGTAGCTTACCATCAGGCGAGGTGAAGTCATATTGACGATGGCTATCGGTTGGACATTTCTGGTATTCGACATTATGTATTTGACATTATGTAAGTATTTATATTGACATGAAATATAAAATTTTTATTAATGTTATACTCGTAGTACTTTGACCGATATTATATAAAATAAATATGTATGGTGTTTTTTTTAATTGGACACGTCAACATGACTTCACCTCACCTGATGGTAAGTTAAAGTTTAAGTCTCAGAACCGGGGGTCACCACTACATACACCGATAGTGCTAGTAGCGGCCCTCAGCAGCAGCTTGACGGCCTCATCAAATGCTTTTTCACGCCCCGCTAAAAGGACCCGGGACTACAGGAAGGAAACACATGCGCTGGTAAAGAATTCCAAGTCTTTATGGTGTTGTTGTAAGCGTTTTATATTTACAGTAATAATCCTATTATATTTTTTGTCGGGTCCTAACAAGGGTGACAGAAATATGCCAACGGGTTATGATAATCGCTCTGTAAGGGGTAGATATTAGCTAAATCGATAAATAATGATAATGACAAGTTTGTCAGCCGTAGGTGACGAAACCCTTGCCGTCAACCCTGACATTATATATAGCCGTGAAGGTGTGACCGTTTTTATGTACTGACCTGATAAAATATAGGTCGGTAATTATACACGACCCCTCCCCTCCCCTTCTTAGCCTCCCTAGCCCTTCCTAGCCCTTCCCTTCAGGGTAGGCATCCTAGCCCTCCCCCTTCCCTTCAGGGTAGGCAGCGCGTGCGTGACATCCTTAATAGTCGTCGTGTGCTTGTCTGCCAGCTACGTAGTATAAAAAAATGTGGTAATCGAATAGGCCTAATTTTCTGAGTTCTTTAAATAGCCAATTCTCCTTAATGGCTGTTGCTACACTAAAATTCGCACATTAAGTAATTTAGACTAAAGGACAACCTGCAGTTACAGGTGATGACACTTAACTTCAAGTGTAGGCTATAATATTGCGTGCACCTTAGTAGTATAATTGTTTTTTCGTCTAAGCAAAGACGATACGATTATCATAATCGTCTTTGGTCTAAGCTAGTCTAATCATCTAGGTACTGGGTATTTTAAATCTTTTAGTGACATCTAGTGGATCTTTTATAAACTATTAAAAGCGACATCTAGTAAGAGTAAACTGTAGCAATACGACATTCAGGTGCTATAAGTAGTTACATATTTATATCAATAGATGTCGCTTCTAATCGCACTAAGATTTTGAAAAAGTTCAATAAAATAACACTTACATGCTTATCCTTTTATTAAAATATTGTATAATATGTAAAGTCATTATAAACTTTTACAAATGCATAAACTGTTAGTCAGTCTCTTGTTGGAACACGTATACGAATCTTACTGTAACTTAATATTTTAAATACCATTAAGGTGTGCTAATACGAGAATCCCTTGTCTTCCATTACTCGCCGAATTTTCTCCGGGTTCGGCCAGAACATCATCAATATCGTTGAAGCTGCAAAATAAAAAAAATCACAAAAATAAAGGTTAACACTAAAAGATTTTTCGCGAGATGGCGCTGAAAATAATTTTACTAAAATTTTTACTACAATGCAAGTTCTAACATTTTTGTACTAGATGGCGCTTATAAAACTTAAGCGTATTCTTATATTGTTTGGCATTGATAGTGGCTATCATCTCTACAAGATACAATCAGAAAACGCAATTATCACAAATACGAACCTGCGGTAAAGACCCCAAAAAAAGTGAAAGCTTCACGGCAGTGTAGATCGAGGGTAGCTCCCAAGAAGTAGGAGCCAACAGCTGCGCCCGCGCGCCCCACCATGTACATCACACACATTGCCATCGCTCTGTAAATTCAAGGAGATATAGTTATTGATAGATTCAAGCTGATTAGAGCTTCACAAGCAGGAAATACATGTCACGGAGAAGAATAGGTAGTATCGATAGTGCTACAGTGGCGGCCCTCAGCTTGACGGTCTCATCAAATGCCTTTTCATACCCCTTTTAAAGGCCCCGGGACTATAGAAGGAAAGAAACACATGCGCTGGTAAAGAATTCCAAGTCTTTATGGTGCGGTAAAGCACCGAACCGCTTGATTCTTGATGGATCCGTTAGCAAGTAAGAAAAAAACATCCTTCATTCAATGATCCATTTTCTTCGATAGAAACTGACCTCAAAGATGTAGGGAATACGTCAACTGCAATCGCTGCAAGGATAGAAGCTGCACATCCTGAGCACAGTGAAATGATGAGCAGCACTGTGGCGGTGATACCCTCGGGTACGAAGGCGGCGCCCACCGTCGCCACACCACAGATAAACATTACTCCACCTGGAACCAAGAAGAGTCTTTTTAGTATTATGGGGATGGTAGACTGCCCTAAAAAGTGCCACAACTGGTGGAAGGACATTAGAGCATGAAAAAACAGAGGAAGACCATTACTGTGGCACAAAAGAAGTAATTTTCCGTCTGTGCTGGCATTATGATGAAGCGAAGTTCTGTTATACTTCTTCTTCTTCAACCTAGCGTTAATCCCAGTCGCATCTAAAGCTTTCACCTCGGGGTCTGGGGTCCGCTTTACCATGCTTAACTGCGGATTTGGCTGGACCTCGGTATTTTCCGTGAAGCGACTGTCATCTGACCTTCACAACCCAATGGTGACATTAGGCGATATCGAAGCATTGCAGCTAGACCAGTTGTTGTTGGACTTTTTAGGGCTCCAACTACTCGTAACGACTGCGATAGATGCTCTCCGAGGCACGACCAGACCAATGCAAATGCCCATATTAATATTTGCATTAAGCGGGGATCGAACCCGCGCCGCGTTCACTACCGCTACGCCACAGAGGCTGTCATAAACCTCTTAATTCACTTAGTTGCGAAGTTATACGTTTCACCTTAAAAATAGAATAATAGCTGCTGGGATATCTACCCCATTGTCCAATCGAGTACCTACGTCCATGATCATGGTGCTTTGCTGAAATATCGGTTACTCACTCAAATCAATAAAGACAATGTGGTAATTACCCCGTCAGCTATTAATAGTCATTTAAATATACATGTCCATCTAAAATCCTACCTTAAAAACTTTCATATCGCGATTCAGGATTAAACTGTACTGTAAAAGTTCCGCTTGTTTTCGATAGATGGCACTAATTAGATATAGTGTGGACATACCTAGATTCAGTCTATTAGCGCGCTTCTAAACGGCCCATGTTTTTCTGCAATTGTCTGGCTGCAATACCGGCAATAAGTTTCCGGCCAAATCGGCCATTTTAGAAGAGCCTTTAGATCTTTGATAGCTTCATATATACCTAAAGGAATTGTGTCCTAGGGCCGTTTTATAGGTTTTAAAAGTAATTACTTACAGTACATAGTCTTCCTTCCAAGTTTGTTGATCAGGAATCCTATAGCAAGGTAGGTGAGCGCGAAGACGGCTCCCATGGACATGGATATCGGGAACATGGCCACCGACACCTCAGCCTCGCAGTTCTTCTCTGATAACTGGAGGAAGTGGAAATCTCATGGTTAGAAATGGAAGAATGGAGATCGGCTATCCAGTCAGCGCGGGGCTAGCAGGGGAGTTACACCTTACTATCAGCTAAGTATAGAAGAAGACAAAATCAGCGTAACCATTTCGGAGATTAGATGCAACAAACAGACATAAACAGAGTTATTCTGTATTCATCCCACGAAATCTCATCGTATTTTGAAATTTCTTAACTTATCCCAGTTTTCATTCCAACTTCATCCTGTGGTATTTTTATTCAAATTCTTTTCTTTTGGTACCTACCCATTGTTTAGCACAGGCGTAATGAAAGTTTTTTCTCAAAGGTCTTGATTAAGACTACTTATCTGCAGATTCCTTATATTACTATATACTTAATTCTTATTGATACTTAATTCTTGCATGTCAACATGACTTCACCTCGCCTGATGCTAAGCTGAGTCTCAGGACCGGGGTCAACTCTACATAGATCGATAGTACTACCAGTGGTGGCCCTCAGCTTGACGGCCTCATCAAATGCTTTTTCACGCTCGCTTAAAGGACCCGGGACTATAGGAGGAAGGAAACATATGCGCTGTTAAAGAGTTCCAAGTCTTTATGGTGCGAAAAAGTAATTTTATACTCACCGAAGCATTTAAGAATTTGTCTCGTATGATCTGGCAGATGGATATATTCTGACTGGTGCCGCTTTTGAGGATGCTGTTCAGAATATCTGGTACCCACACATACAGACCACTTGATCTGGAAAAGCCAGAAAATTAATCGTCAATGGGGTAGGTAATTATACCTTTTGTTTCATGCGGAAGCCCCCATAGATACCACCGGGTCCCAGGACTATAGGAGGAAGGAAACACATGCGCTGGTAAAGAATTCCAAATCTTTATGGTGCGGAAAATAAAAGAGGCACCGAACCGCTTGGTTCTTGATGGAATTGTTTGAGGCACCGAACTGCTTGATGGAATTGTTTGCACTGTGTGAGGGTGATACCTCAGCCTAGCACGTGTAGTTTTATATAGGAAAGGAGAGGGTGGGATTAATTGGAAAAGCTCATCGGCACACTCGCATCACGAAGTACTTCACTCACATCATAAACACGGTGAACATGGATACGTGTGATATGAACACACACTTCAAAAGAGGCGCTCTGAACATCACGCTGACGTTCTTAATAGCGCCGATAAAGCCCCCGGTCTTCACTTCCTCACTGCCTGAGATTATCTTCTTGACCTGGAAAGGAGAAGGTAGAATAAGAACATGTTAATAAAGCGCTCTTACTAAAGCGACGAGCGAGCGTGTCAAAGAATACGATATACCTACATACATACAAACCATTACCCTACTTCTGAAGTCGGTTAAAAGTGGGTTGTTAAAATAAACCTGATTATCAGTTGAAGTTTACTTTAAACAATCTGTCTTAATCGGTCATGTGCATTTTATTTTATTACGCAGTTACGATGGAATTGCTTCGAAGTGTGTCGAGATTATTTAGCAGAAAGAGAATATGTCTAATTCTTTGGAATATGTATCCTGCTTAAAATTATAAATGTGAAATTTTGTAAAGATTTTTGGATATTCGTTACTCTATTCACCTCTTACGGCTTAACTCAGGTTTTTTTTATACCACGTAGGTGACAGACAAGTACACGGCCAACCTGATGGGAAGCGGTCACCGTGGCCTATGGACGTGTGCAACACCAAGGGCGTCACCCACGCGCTGCCGACCCTTAAGGGAAAGGGTGGGGAGGCTGGGTGGGGGAGGAGGGGTACAGTGAGCTCTGGCTACCCTACTTACCGGCGGGAACACAACACGATGGTTATTATGGCCGCGGTCTTATGTAGGGCGGAGGTACTTCCCCAGTCGGACAGCTCATTTCGGACGGGAGATACCGTCGGGCTATTTGGTACAGGATAAGATTATAGTCGTTTTATCCGTGGAATAGGTTCCCATGGGTGCGGGTATGGGAATTATCCAGCTTATGTAATACCCTATAAAATTACCTATCTGGCAGCGAAAGTCCCGTCCATATTGGCCCCGCTGTTCCAGAGATTACATCTTTCGAACAGACAGACAGATTTTTTGTTATAGGTATTGTACACAAATTCATATACATTAATTCAAAACCTGTTATTCTAATGTTACAGACAGACACTTCAATTTTATTTATTTTTATGTAGTTATAGAGGTGTGATAAGAAAACTGAAACTCACAGGGAATTCCTCAGCGTCTCTGCCATAGTTCCACTCGTACATCTTCGCCAGCACTGGTAAGGCAGCTTCTGGACCCCTAGAGACCAGCAAGAACCTTGGGCTTTCAGGCAAGAACAGCAGAATGACAGCAGCCGCCAGCCCTGGAGCGCACCAGAGCCACACAAACGCACGCCAGGGTACGATATTCATGTATCCAAGTGTAAAAGACCACTTGCCTGGAATTATTAGCCAGGCTAGACCTGGAATTAGATAAAATATATGTATGTACTTATAGAAAAATAACTTGGATGGCTTAGTAGTTTTAGCGTCCATCGCGAAAAAATCGATAAAAATTAAGAACAATTTTATTTTGTGTTTAGATTTTTAGAATAGGTCATTTATTACATAATATTAATTAAGCCAGGGGTTTTTTAATAATTTTCTCCAATGTACAGACACAGCTAGGTACTTTACAATTTTATAATAGTATAGATAAACAATAATTTCTAAATTACTGCCATAATTTTTTTAGTATCAATATAATATATAATGCACGAAAAAACGACGGCGATGTCCACGACTAAGAAATAAAAAAATCTAAATTACCTACCTTGCGAAGGGTTTTTTTCATAATTATGTTTATGTTTTTTTGTTTTTATGTTTTGTTTAGTTTTTAGTTTTTATTTTAATGTAAATGTTTTTTTTACGTTTACGTTACAGGTAGTTGGAGCCCACAAAAGTCCAACCAGTCTAACTTGGAACTTCGATATCGCCATTGGTCATAATGACCATTGGTTGTGCAGACGGCAGTTGCTCCACGGAAAATATCGAAGTTCAGCCGCATCACAGTCACAGTTAGACTGGAAAGCCGACCCCAACTGAGTTGGGAATAAAGGTTCAGAGAATGATGATGATGATTATGATGATTCGATCGGCTTGCCGGTAAAGTTAGTTTATTCTAAAGATGTTTTTAGTGCCCCAAATTAATTTATCTCTTATAAATGACCGCCATTGAACTCAATAACTTGATAATTAAACTTACGTAATTGCCAATGACGTTTACTAATGATGTTCGCATCATCAAGTATCACATCTGTATGATACGATTAAGTATTTGTTTATATTTACTTATCTGTGTATAATAAAGCTGAAGTGTTTGTTTGAGCTCGCTAATACCCAGAACAGCTATTGCGATTTCTTCAGTTTTTGAGGAAGGATACATACATACACACAAATCACGCCTTTTTATCCGACTGCCGAAGAAAGGAGGGTAATGTTTTTCGAGACTATGTATGTAATGTATGTATGTATGTACCTATGTATGTCCATTTCTTTGGCACGGCCTAAAGCCTCAACGGCTTGATGGATTTTGACGTGCGAGGTATCATTTGATTCGTCGTGATTGTGTGAGTGACACGAATTTCTAGAAAATCAAAATGGCGGATTTATGGCGCCACAAATATTTTGATCGCGATGGACGCAAAAACTGCTGAATAGATTTCGATGAAGTGTTATTCTGTTTAAAAGGTCTTGGTCAGACCTAAAATCTTACGTTTATTTGATAGTAATCTGTTGAGTAGAACCGAAGATATAGTTAAAAAACGCGAAAACTGACGTCTATGTGAGCGGAGCCGAGGGCATGAGCTATTATTTAAATGTAGGAACTCCCCAGGAATCCAGGCATACTTTGACCACCAGTTAACTTTCAACTTACCTGGTAAGAAAATGAATGAGAAAGATATGAAGACAGATCCCCACGCGATGGCAGCTGCTCGCCTAGAGTTAGCGTGCATTTCGCCTAGGTACGCGTACACTGTAGCGCTGGAAGCCGATATTCTGCAAGACAACCATTTTGACATTAACATTTTGACAATTACAGGAATGTATCGGACCAAAGTCAAACTAATCTGCAAGCCGATACATCTACAAGCCCAACTGAAGGCCGGTAAACCTGCCTGCCGGTTCACCTGCAAGCCGGCAAATAGGCCGATATGGAGGTAGGACACGATGGTATCTGACGTCCAATTTGAGCAGTCTGACTGGGGTAGTACCTTCGCCCTACAGAAGATCGCGGCCATAAAAACCTTCGTGTTGTGTTCCCATCGGTAAGTAGGACAGCCAGAGCTCACAATCCACCCTCATCCCCCAATCCCCCCTCAACCCCTTCCCCCCAAACCTCCCAAACCTCGCCCGTCCACGTACGGCAGTGCGAGTGTGACGCCCCTGATGTTGCACACGTCCATAGACAACGGTGACCACTTCCCATCAGGTGGCCCATGTGCTTGTCTGCCACCTAGGTAGATAGTACAAAAAAGCATAAAATCAATCAACTTTCTTCGACAGTCTGGTGAAGAATGCAGTCGAGAAACTCCTCTTTTTTTGAATTTGTTCAAAGTACTGCACAATTCTCATTGAGCTCTATAATATACTGAGTTTATGGATCCAGTTGACTGTGTTAACACTGTAAATATACTTACAAACAGCCCGTTAGAAACCTGAAGACTATCAGCATCCAGACGTTTGTGGAGAAGGAGGATGTGATGGAGAAGACCGCAGACAGGAGCATTGCTGGCAACATGACTGCGCGCCTTCCTAACCTATCGCCTAAGTAGCCCCAGAGGAATGATGTGCTGATTATACCTGGAAAGAAAATTTGGGAGTGGTTGTAGATAGGTTTTAAAGTCAGGAGAGAACCATCAACCATCAAGGAGTAATCCTACCAAGATCCATGCGAGCCAACCTCATGTTCTAACCAGAATACTATTTTTATATACGGGGAACCCCCCGGGTACGACCTCACCAGTATTGCCAGTGAAGTGATGTTGGAATCCGACCGAATAATACCACATCGTGTTCCATTATTGGAGCCTATTGCAGGAGAGCCATAGGAAGGAAATCTCAGCAGCTATTGACTGACTATCATGCAGGCAAACTTGGACATTGAGTGAGGGGAGCCTTGCCCCCTCCATTGAGAAAGGCGTGGAGTACGACGCGCCGCCATCTTGGCCTTGCTTCTGTTAGGGTGACGGGTAGCCCTTCGTTCTCGAGTTGGTACACCTGCTGATTGACAGACGAGGCTCTGGTGCAGGCTTTCATCTCAGGGTTGGAGGTCGGAGGGATAATTTTGGTACGAGTCGAATTGGTGCTATTCTATTCATTAGTGCGCTCAATACCCTTTCTGTCTACCCTACATGGTGGCAGTCGTGAGTAAACGTGTGGTATATTTGTGTATATGTTATTTGCAACAGTTTGACCACTTTAAATTTCTGTTCATTGTGTCATTGTTGTGCAATTCGAGTCTCATCCTGTGTGCATAAAAACCGTATAGCATTGATTTTGATTTGGGTTTTTCTCATGGAAATCAAATTATCATCATCATAGCATTAGTCCCGGTTGCGTCCTGGACTTTGGAGTCCGGAGTTTGTTCTTCTACTTTTGCTTTTTATATCTTGACTTTTATAGGAATGACTGCCGTCCGGCCACCCCTAAAAGTGGACTAACTTGGGCCCAGAAGGTATTTGTGAGGACCCTTGTATAGCCCAGTGCCATTGCTTCAATTAATACGCAAGTTCTTCTTGCATATATCTTACCAATAAAGGCAGCTATCATCACCAGCATCATTATCCCCCCTCACCCTCCAAGAGTCAGGTTGTCTTAGGACCCTTAATAGCCTAAATAACTACTACGCAACTTCTTTTTCCATAATATCTTACCAAAAAAGCAGCAATCATGATAGCCATCATTATTACTCCCCCCTACTAAATTGAGCTGACTACGGCTCTGAAGATATCGGTTGGGACCTATATGTATATGTATAGCTCAGTGCCACTGATTCAACTGGTACGCAAGTTCCATTTCAAATATCTTACCAATAAATGCAGCAGCATTGACCAGTCCTTTCTGTTTGCTGTCCAGGTGCAGTTCACATTCAGCCGCTGTGATGGCATAGCTCATGCCTACGGACTCCATGGATACGTTCAGCATGATCAGACCGCTGGTGAACAGCACCAAATTGTTGATTTTGCCATGACCTGATGGATTTAATATAAAGAATGGGAATAAATGGTGAGGAGAAAAAGAAATGTTTTAGTTTAGTATATTTTGGAAACTAACTACTTACTGAAAGATTCACGCAGAAAACAGTATCTATAGTAGAGTCAATTTAATAGGCCACATTTGACAATTCATCAAAATTCAACATCGCAACCTTGTAACGGCCCGCCGCGCCGCGGTGGGCATCAAATTATATATTTTTCGTTTTGTTAGAACTGCACAATTGCTTAACTTTTTTCAATTACTATTACATATTTATTGTAATAATGACAGATACAAGTAATTTTACGTTTTGCTTTCACCAATAAACCATTCTAAACATAATAAACAATTTCTGATCTAAAGAACTGAACGTCATTACCTTGTCATTACAATGTTGTGTCAGTTAATCCTTTTTCTTTTTAAACACTAGGCATGTTACTCTAAAAATCGAAAGCTGATAAGTAGAATCGAATGCAATGATTACTTGTGAAGAAATATCATCATAAAATTAATAACCACGATCACCAATCATCCCCCAATAGTTATTTTGTAAATATATTCAATGAACAGAATTGACCTCTCTACAGTTTTATTATAAGTATAGATCATGTACTTGTCTTATTTTGCTCCTTAAATTTACGAAAGACGTTAAATTTAATCATTCTTAAGCTATAAAGAAGGGTACAATTACCTGTTTGCTCAAACGCATCTTCAAAACTGTATTCACTGGTCAGGTTCAATTTTTGTGTACTCTCTTCATCTTCTCCCCCCTTCGATCTGTGTTTCTCCAACATTTTGTCTCTGAAGTTCAGTGCTTACAGCAGCATATTTCTTCTTTCTTTTCTGGGTGCTTCTCTTCCTCTGTCTTTCTTCTTGATTTATCTGAGAACATTTTTTTTAAATTAGTAAAATTTTGGCCGGGTGTAAAGAAAATGCCTTACACCTTACATACCGGCGTTTAATATAATGAGATCGCGTGCGGTTTTAGTCGGTTCGAGTCTGACATAATCGCACCCACGGGCCGACTTGAGTGTATTCGAAGCTATGTATGGGTCTGATATTATTTTGTAAACAATGCCACCTTCATACTCTCACCATACATTTTGGACGTTTAATAATATCGCTTCAAAGTGATTCCTCTGGTAGAAAGTGCTTTTGTGTAGCCCTGAGGATCAAAACTTGTGAAAAATAAAAAATATATGTCCAAAATTCAATCTCAACCTAGCCTCGATCTCATGTCAATATCCCAAAAATCGAAAAAAGTTCTTCTTGTAACTATAAGCTTTTTATGACATTTAGGATCGACGTCAGATTGAGACTTAACTGGGATTAAGTTTTGAACATAATATAGTACAGACACATTTACATTGTATAATAGTACCTATAGATGTAATAGGATTACCAACTAAAAGTACCTACGTACCTAGTACTATTAGTTATTTATGTGCTAAAAGTAACACACCGGAGTTACCTACTAGATTAATACATACTCGTATACGCGAATAAAAGTCTTATACACTGGAGTTAAGGCTGTTTTTTCTTTGAAATCACATTGAACCTGTTACCTTTTGAACACAAGACGTCGCATCAGACGTGCACAGGTGCAACGAAACTGTCAATATGACTTTCTAGATAAACTGGTTTTGTAAAGACATTTAAGTTAAAGGTTAAGTGGCTAAAGTTGTCTACATATTATTAGGTACTATTATACACAACTATAATAAATAGAGATGGTAGCTGAATTTATAAGCACGCGGCCTCTTCTCAGAGGTATCTAGTTCGAATCCGGTCGGACAGTACCAATGTGAATTTCACTTTGTGGAATCTAATATGTGCTAATCACATGATTTACCATCTGCTGACGGTGAAGGAAAAACTTCGTGAGGGAACCCACATGTCCTAAGAAGAAATTCTAAGGACATTTCCGATCCACCAACCCGCATTAGGCCAGCGTGTGTGGATTAAGGTCTTAACCCTCTCAGCTCTTTCGTTAGAAGAGAGGAGACCCGTGCCTAGCAGTGGGACATAAATGGGTTGCTATCACAATTACAGATAAAAGTGATATAATAGTATAATAGTATGGTTGAGATGTAATTAACGATTAAGATTTTACCAAAGATTCCGCAAACTGATTTTTCACTTCAATTGATTGAGAAAATCGTGATAAGATAGATTCGATAGGAATTATTTTCATTGGTGAATTTAGCGCTATGAATGCTGTCTGATCCCCCAACCCCAGAGAGGAAAGCCCCATCAATCAGCAGGGCTTGCATGTTGCTGCGGGTGTTAGGTACGGGGTTAACCCTTCGCCCGCCGGGCCACAAAGGGGCGACGTCCATGTTTGCCTGGGGCCCTTTGTTCGCACCCTGACTAACTCAGGGGCCCTCGACAATTTCAAAACTCGGGTTTGGGAACCACAGTATCCTCGTTTTGCCCCCGGAAAGGTGAAAGTACCGGTTTACAGGGAATATCGGCCTTTAGCTCTTACTGGGGCCCCATACAATCAAAAGGTTACAATGTATTGCAATATCAAAATAAACTACACAATCAGAATTACTATTGTAATGTCAAATGTTATCAATTTTAGATGCGTATACGCAATGCGTACTGTTTTGAGCTGAGCCTCACAAATCATGACTGATTTATAATGTAGGTTATGAACGTTACAAGTTGTTTTATAGTACTGAGGTAGGAAATTATCGCTTAGATCGAGCCCCTGGGCTTGTAAACAAAGTTAAGACCTTAATCCACACACGCTGGTCTAATGCGGGTTGGTGGATCGGAAATGTCCTTACAATTTCTTCTAGGACATGTGGGTTTCCTCACGATGTTTTTCCTTCACCGACAGCAGATGGTAAATCATGTGATTTAGCACATATAAATTCCACAAAGTGAAATTCACATTGGTCAGTACTGTCTGGCCGGATTCGAACTCGATACCTCCGAGAAGAGGCCGCGTCCTTAAACATTCAGCTACCATCGCTTACTTATTGATTAATTGACGATGCTCTGGCGAAGGTTTTCCTCTCGATAGAAGCCGATAAAAGCCGTTATAGCCAAACCATACGGACATGCAAACGGACATGCATTAGATGCATGTTTTTAATTTCTAATCAGCGAGAAATTAGGCCTATTGCAAGCATAAAACCCTACAGTTTTATTATTTTTAGATTAGATCCCGATACCAAAGACAGAATTAGATATATAAATAGATTAGATATAGCAGTTAAATTGCATAGACATGGGTTAGGTAGTAATAACATCTATATTAAGTTATTCTAAAATATTTTCTAACGGTTTTATACGCGTGGATTACAATTAAGGTTTTTTTTATAAGTACTACATAGTTGGCAGACAAGCACACGGCCCACCTGATGGGAAGCGGTCACTGTGGCCTATGAACGTGTGCAACACTAAGGGTGTCGCACACGCGCTGCCTACCCTGAAGGAAAGGTCTTTTTTTGTCTCGAGATCCTTTTTCATAATTAGGTAAACCTGTGCCCGTATTAGTAGACTAAATTTACCTTCGTGGCCGTGCACCTGAGGTTGGTACTCTACTCTGCGTCATGGCGCAATTCGCATACCATATTCTCAAGTGCACGCTTAAGACACATCTCAGAGGTATCATCTATTAATATGGGCCTAAATAGCCCTATGTATGCTTCATAACCATCAGCCTGGTTGCCAGTGTAAAGGACGATTTTTTTTTGTAGATGTTATTTTAAAATTTCACTTTTTACGTTTTTGCGTCCTATCTCGTTCCACATTCAATTAATCAAAATTCAATCTCGTCTCATCCAGAAATCATGACACATTTTTTGATCTTAACACTGGTACACACCTACCTACATAAAGTCATTGTTTGCGATTGAAAATAGTGAAAAACTAGCACTAGACTATAATGATTGTAGTCTGTGACGAAATTCTGTATTTAGAAACGTTGGACGCGGTTGAGTGCCAACTTTCGAGATGTTTTTAGTGTTGTACATTTTTATGAATGAGAAGTATTGATGATAGTAGCATGTATTGCGTTGTCTTGTCTTGTAGTGTAGCATGATGTCTGGTTGCGGCATATTTGTCGCTTAGGTCGGGTACACACCGAATGAAGACGGATGAACGTCGCCGTTAACGAGTGTGTTGTAATGCGTGAATATTACTGCATGTTTATTTTTTTTTGTAATAATGATTACCAAATAATTATACCTTATAGATGTATAGATAAAATTGAAAGACAAATGAATAAAATTAAAATGTCTGTTTGTAATATTAAAATGACAGGTTTTAAAAAAATGCACATGAGTGTGTAGGATGTAGGATGTGTAACACAGAACATAAGGATTTTTCTTTGTTCTGTGATGTGAAAGTTGTGTGGTTGATAATTTTGATACCATTGAGAATAATAAACACGATGTTTTGAATATTTTAATCAAATTCAATATTCATATTTAACATAACAGCGTCTGTCGAGTCAGCTAGCACACATATAATTAATAAAAGTGATTTGTCAGATGCATTTTTATCAGAATGACCCCATTAATCTGTGACACCATCACAAATTACCACCATGACAGTTTTATGTCAATTAATATATTGTAGTACAAATCAAAGTCAACATAAAGTATCAATGATAGTTATACCCTATTAAAGGGCCCAAGGGCTCCGAAGTGGAACATGAAACAGAGATGAAATGATGTGGGTTTTTATTTTGGACACGTCAATATATACTTCACCTCACCTGATGGCAAGCTAAAAGGGAAAGGGCTCATAAATACCAGACCTACTTCATAGTACAATATAAAGGCTCTGTTTTTGTGCGTCATTGTATTATAACAGGTAAGAAGATTTGGGTAGTATGTAGAAAGAAAAGGCTTTATTGTAGAACAGGCACAAGGACAAAAACAGCTTACACTTAACTTAAATTCTTAACACGTGTACCTTGTATGTCTCTGAATGTGCTGAGGTTCAGCATAATTACTACCCACATGTACCGTCAGCAACAAAATATATTGTTAATTACAGATTACCTTAATTCTTAGACATTACATAAAAATATACTTTATCCATGGTATGCATGGTATAAATGACAGAACGCGCCGAAGACGTGACTAGGTATATCACAAATTTATAATAATGGCAGCAGTTAACAATGTATGGGTAAATTTTGCGGCTTATTATTTAAAATTGATTGAAATCCTGCATTTTTTCTTGCTGTCTCTACAGTTTCTACATCATTTCACTATATACAAGACGTGTATTTTTTTTTTGCCGCGTAAGCTGACTGATTCGAATTACGTTTGCCACATAGTGGCTTACTAGTGTGTGAGTGTATGCGCGCCGAATTGTACGTGTAAGCAAGCCGGCTAGTTCTAGTATCGTTACTTGTGTTTTATTTATTTTTATTTATTTATACTTTATGCTATGAGGATTACAAAACTACTTTATAGATACAACAATTCATTTGTACCACGAATCCATAAAAATACTTGTATTTTAAAGATAAAAATTGTATTATTTTACGTCAATATTAAAATAACTTGCAAAAATTAATTCTCTTGACCTACTTCGTACTTCCTATTAGTATTATAAAAAGTTTGTGAAGATATTTGGATGTTATGTACTGAATCACACTCTAACGACTGAACAGGCAGTGGGTGGAATTTGGTATAACGATAAATTGTAACCTGGAATGACATAATGGGCTATTCTTATCCCTGGAATAGGTTCCTATGGATAGTGGAAAAGGGAAAGGAGTTTCATAGGGCTAAACCACGGGCAACAGCTCGTTAAAAATATAATTCACTTTCAGGATTTAGCAAATTGATTTCAGTGAAGTAAATAATTAAATATCTAATGTAACCAAAAATTTCTCACTAAAAATAATATCTATTTTCCTTTCATAGAAAAATATTTAATTGAAAGTAATAACCGTATCAAAATCCATTGTGTGGTATAGATTTAGAAGTCAAAGGAGACAGACAGACGCTTAAAAACAATGACATTTATGTTTAGGTGCAAAGTACAGTCAGCGACAAAAGTCCTTTATGCGGGGTCAGTCATTGATTTATTATGTAGTTTTATAATATCCAGAGGACAAAGTTTATGTATTACAAAATATTTTTTATTTATTATTTTGTTAAAGGTTTTATAGATAAGGTGATCTTATTGATCACCTTATCAGTGAAACCTTGGATTTGTTAAACAAATTTTGTGGTTGATGGACCTACTAGAGGCAGTGTACGTGCAAAAAATAATATCACGAAATATCACTAAGATAAGAAAGATGTATGCATGTGTTTTTCCTCAGAATAAGATCCCATGGGAAACGGGAATGGAAACTGGATTCCATCCGGTCGAAACTGCGGGCAATAGCTAGTTTAGCAATAACTTGTAAACAGTAACGGTTTCTTACAAAAAGTACTTAAAACATTCATTCAGTTAAATCACTTGATAAGAAAATCACAACATCAAAATCAATATACACGTAGTACTTACCTAAACCAAAATATAACGATAACTTCAAACGTTGTTATAACTTCATACAAAAATAACTGAAAAACTAATTATCCAGTTCAATTGTTTGATATTTTTTTTATAATTTCACTTTCAACATAATATTAACAGCGTAATATAAGTTAAAACCACATTTTATTCTAAAATTAGGTTAGGAGTGCACGCGACTGTCCGCGGCGTGATAGCGCGATGTACTAACTACTATTATTAGTTAGCGTAGATCAACGATGAACGGGAATACCGGCGCAAGCGCATTTAGTATACTAGCTGCGCTTGCAACTTCATTTATGAGGACAAAACAAAAATAAAAACCGACATCGGGATGTAATTTTTTTGCGTGTACTGTACAAGTACATGTCTATAATTGGTCTACATATAGGAATATTTTACTCTGTACCTATTATATTAAGACAATGTTGTATATGGAGACTATTGGTGTGTCTAAATAAATAAATAAATAAATACTAATATAAAAGTAGGACCTTAAGATGTACTTCATGCATGACATCCGCTAATTTTATTAAAAAGTCATATTATAGTCACTTTGGAGACTTCTCGGTACAAAAAAGCACCGATTACCTAATAATCAAAAAGTAATAGCCTAAAGGTTTATTATAATGAATATGGTAGAAAATAGATTTTTTGCTATAATTTTACTATCGTATACATGCATCCATAGGCATTTAAAACAAAGTTTCCAAATGAATGATTCATTTTTGTAACTAAACGGTTCACTTTATTTCATTGAAAAAAAAAAGCAGTGTTCCTTGTGAAATTCAGCCTAAATAAAAAATCAAATAACGATCCACCAAATGAGAAGCAGTCATTTGGGCTTAGGCAACGTCTGCTTACCAATCCTACTCCCTCCGTGTTCGTGTAATATCCCATAGTGTGGACCAGGCTTAATACAGACCTGATACTCGAGTATACCGACCTATTTCTCCTATATGAATGAATGATGAATGAATGAATGAATTGTCCCGGGTCCTTTAAGCGGGGCGTGAAAAAGCATTTGATGAGGCCGTCAAGCTGAGGGTCACCACAAACTGTAGCACCATCGGTATATGTAGTGGTGACCCCGGTCCCGAGACTTTACTTTTAGCTTGCCATTAGGCGAGGTGAAGTTATGTTGACGTGTCTAATATAAAAAAAACTAGAAATAAAATAAAATTGGAAGTGTCTATTAATAGCATGGTAAAAAAAATTTAAGACATTAGTTATTTCGATTTAAATATTTTAATCTGAAGGGTTGAGTTAAGAACTACTCGTTTGTCTAGTTTCATCTAGTTCGATTCAGTTTTTATTGGTTAAAATTATAATATCTAAATAAAGAACTTATGAATTTTAATAGATAAATAGGTATTATAGGTATAATCATGGGTATAATAAACTAACTATACCTATAATATGGTTATGATTTAGTATTAAATATTTGGGGTTCAGTTCTACTCTGTTTAAATCTATTGTACTTAACCTAATATATATTATCTTCTTCTTCTTCCGTCCCTAAGTGGGACTATCTAGCTGGGGTCGGGCAGTGGCGTAACTATACCTACCATCTGGGGCCCGTGGCAAATTCTTTTGATGGGGCCCTATCAGTAAAAATCGTCATGTAGTACTCAGTTTAATTTTAATAAACTTCGAGATTTTCAGCGTAACCAAAATCAATTGTCAAAATAACACACAAAGAAGACGCAGTCAGTAGAGCCCTTTTTTTTTTCGTGCGGAAATCCTCATGGATACCCACCCCGCGGCCAGCGGGGCAGGTTATGTCGGACTTTTACCGACAAAAACCGCACGCCGTCTAGGGTCTTCTGACGCCAGGTTGTAAGGTGGCCCAAAGAGCATTTCCCTCGCACCCCGGCTTGACCCGGGCCATCTCCGGATTCTAGAATATCAAATCCGAAATCTCATAAAAAATATCAAATCCGGAATTCCTCTAACATAGTGTTGCTAGCTTGCCCCAGCAGTAGGCAGCAGCGAAAAGCAAAAGTGAAAACAAAATGGGGAACCGATCCCGAACCCGAAACCCGATCGTTAATGCAAACAGAACTTATAAAAATATACTTTTCAAATAAAATAAAACCAGCCCGTCCCCCAACCCACTCCCCACTGTGCCCTCTGCTATTCAGAGGGACACGTGGAGAGCTTCAGGACGGAGTTCGTTTAATGAAGGACAGAGGTCGTTCTTAAGGTTCTAAGTATGAATGTGGAGGGCTTTAAGGGTAGAGGTAGGCCTAAGAAAAGATGGATGGAGTGCGTGAAAGAGGATATGGCAAGGAAGGGGGTAACCGAAGAGATGACATCTGACAGGAATGAATGGAGGAAAAATACATGTTGCGCCGACCCCAAATAATTGGGACAAGGGCAGGTAGATGATGAGAGGTCGTTCTTAACCTGGCCAGGTAGTGTATCTGAGTGAAAAAAAAAGGAACGGAACCCTCAGCACACGAGTCAGACTTGTACTTGACCAATTGTAAAATGATGTATGTACAAATTATACTCCTATTGGTTATGATATTCACACTTTAAATGTCATAAAAGACATGATTTTTTTTAATTTGACTAAACCTGTTCACTTCATAGCACCCATTAAAGTTAAGAAGTCTCTAATCTGTGTTCTATGCCTATATAATTTACAAATAAAATACGTAATATATACGTACTAAATGTAAATGTGTAGGTAAATGCTAAGGTAGTTTGGGCACGTAGATCGAATGAATACTGAGCGAATGACACACCAAATATGGAAGGCACATGTAAGTGGGCAGGCAAGCCGGGGTCGACCTCGCAGAGTATACACTGACCAAATTGGAGAGTTGTTGAAAAAAGGGCAGGTCAAAAGCACTCGAAACCGGCGGGCTTGCATGAAAGGCTTAATGACAGTAGAGGAAGCGCGTGAAGTATGTCAGGACAGAGGCAGATGGCGGTCTGTTGTCTCTACCTACCCCGGAGGGAAAAGGCGTCAGCATAATATATGTATGTATGTATGTAAATAGAAGATATTATTATGTAACTAGGTACTATGATTCGTATTACAACACCGAATTACAATCATACATTAATTGAATACTAGATTTGCATACCTCGATATCTACATTGAAAATATGTAGATACCCGGAACAGGATATGAACCTGAATACCCGGTTCTTTGAAATTGCCCTCGATATTAATCTTTAGTGACATAACACAATTGATTGATCGTTGCATCTGATGCAATTCATAATATCTGTCTGTTTGTAATTTATTACATATAATAAATCTTTAACTGATTGGTGTCTGTACATGGAAGATATTATGAGAAAAAAAATTATCTATCAAACTTGGTTTGCAGGCGGCAGCGTCTCCCCGTGAAGGTTTTGGAACACGCACTCCTATTGGGGGTCTCTTGATGCAGAACCCTAAAAATTAACTATGAAATAACATACCTAATTTAGTTAATTTAATTCATTAATGGAAATAGGATCCTATTATCTCGAGATGTGTCGTAGATAATTGTAGATATTGGCGCTGATTGTCTTATCAGTAATCCTTAATTTGTAGTTATACACCTCTGAAATATATCTATTTCATTTCCTACCGAAGGTAAGATAGAGATGGGCATATAATTATAGGCCTTTCAAACTGGTATGGTTCACGGAATTGCCTTAATGAACTATTAAATAATGGCCATAGTACAATTTAATCTTATCTTTTTTAGTTTTAGATAACTTTAATTTAGCATAATGAAGAATAGTAATCTGTGGGAAAAAAATCTTTTAAATAGGGTTTTTTTGTACTGGTCACGTTGATATGACTTTACCTCGCCTGATGGTAAGAAAGTCCCAGGAATGGGGGGTCACTATTACAGGCGCTTGATTCAGTAATCGTTTATGAGCCTCTTGGCCCGTCTCTCAATCGTCTTCAACGCTTCAATTGGATTTTTAGCCGAATCATGAATATCACCCTCGGTTCAGTGCCTCTTTTCTTTACCACACTTTGAAGACTTGGAATTCTTTACGAGTGCATGAGTGTTTCCTTTCTCTTATAATCCCGGGTCCTTTAAGCGGGGTGTGAAAAGCATTTGATGAGGCCGTCAAGCTCAGGGCCACCACTGTAGCACTATCGGTGTATGTAGTGGTGACTCTCGTTCCTCAGACTTCATCTTTAACTTACCATCAGGCGAGGTGAATTCATGTTGATGTATCCAATAAAATAATAATCATCTCTCCCGCCATGCCATGCCACACAGGTCGCCATTTGAGCGGAACTATAAAACTTAGGAATAATTAGGTATTCGTGGCCCTCCGTTTAGCGGCCACACACAATAGTTATTAGAAATTAGGTTCCCAATTTAAGGAAGGAAGCTTGTTAATAGTGGGTCGAAGTAGTTTCTTAATCATTAGACAGGAAGTGATGATTAAGAATTAATAGAAACGAATTTGTTAGATAGCTTATGACTGTAGCGTTGTCTGCATATATGACACACTAGCTCCCGCCCGCGGCTTCGCCCGCGTGGAGGTCGACATTGCCACCAAGTCATTTTATGGCAAGTTTTTTCATACCTTGGTTTACATTATTGCAGTTTTAGTAGGGATCCCTATATTTTTTAGTAAAATATATAGCCTATGTCACTCACAGATAACTTAGCTTTCTATTGGTAAAATAATTTTCACAATCGGTTCAGTAGATCCAAAGATTACCCCCTATAACCTCACAAACTCACAAACTCTACCTCTTTATAATATTAGTACTATAGATGTATAAAACTAGGTTCGGTAAACTTCGGATAAGTAAAAATGGCGTGCGGTTTTAGTCGATTCGGTTCCGACATAACCACCCCCACTGGTGACGTGGGTGGAATCCGTTTTTGGAATTTCCATACGAAAAAAAAGGGATGGTAGGTATACCTACGTGGGGATTTCCACATGAAAATTTTCGGATCAGCTCATTTGGAATTCTGATACCTACTGTTTTGCAATCTCTTGTTCTGTTCAAACCTGTGTGCAAAATTTCGAGGTATACCTACTAAAATTAACCCAATAAGCTAACTCAGACTGGGTTAGTTTAGTAAGCAATATTGATATTAGCATTTTTTTCAAGTAGACCAAGCCATTTGCTAGCCGCTTCATCGTTTTTTGTCACATCTTCGGTTCTACTAAACATAAGGTACATTTTAAGTTTGACCAAGACCTTTCAAAACCCGATACCACATCGAAACAATGTGACGGCAAAGAATTCCTTACAGAGAAGTCTTATCGTGCGACAAAGAAAAGAGTTGCTGAACCACTTAGTTCTGAATAGTGGCACCCTCTGAGAGTGTCACCTTAGCCCTGCACGTGTTGTTCTGGATAGGAAAGAAGAGGAGGAGGACAGAGGGTAATAAACTTGTAAGTATAACAATGTAGATAAATAACGACGCCTGAGACACAAGGTGATGAAAACGCCTTCAAAAATTACGATAGCAATATTATGATGTAACATAATGTTGCTATTGTGATTTTCTAAGGCGTTTTCATAAAGTTATCAAAGTTATTGATATGAATAGGTACAAAACGAAATTCCAGTACTGAAAATTATTCCAAGAGATACCTATGGTGTGTATCGAATCGGGTTGAAGGTTTTACTTACGAAGTTTTTCGCCAGCTAATTATTGTACTATCCTACTAATAATATTTTAATGCGAAAGTTTTATTATGTTTGTTATTACTGTATAACAACACGCTATATGGCTGAAGGAATATGGCTAAAATTTGGTACAGAGATAGGTTAGTTCCCACGGGAAGCGGGAACGGTAACAGAATACGTGGGCTTATACGCAATAAAAAAATGTTAAATTATAATTTTTTTATTTCCTCCTAATATAAAAAAATAGCTACTTACATAAAAGTTGTTTTCAGATATTTTCTTGTTAAAAATTGTATTTAAAAATTTCATATACCTAACATAAAAATACTTTTTTTTTCATTGGTTTACTAACGTAACCTAAATTCGTTACCTACTTACAAAGTTGTGTTACGCATAGTGCGTTACATCGACAGTGTATAGAACTCATGCATTTTTGGTCCTTCAAACACACCCTGTACTAAATTAAGGTAGCTACCTAATATTTAAGTTATTGTTCTACACATAGATACGACGCGTGTATGATAAAAACTTACCATACAAATATCAAAGTTATTAAAAAAAATGAGCCCAATGAAATATATAAAACGTCTTTAGATAATTTTTTAAACATACATAACTTTCATAATGAACAGACTATTATAAGAAAACGCATCTTTTTGTACCTGTTAGGTACCTCTACGAGAAATATAAAAAGTTAGTGGTTAGATTATGGTCTTTTGTGACCCCAAATTTTTTGTTCGGACTCACTGAATTTTTGGTCCAGTTTCCTCATTATTATCATTGCCCAAGTATGACCTAATTATTTTGTATCAAGGCTTGCATACAACCTCATACAAACAATTGCACTACCTACTTATCTTAAGCTAATTTTCTAACAGTTCCTAATATTTGCTAATACTTATTTGCTACATTATCTTTTATGTATTGTTTGTATCTAAACTTTTATTCATAAGTGGGATCGTTCGGTGGTCAAAATCGAAATTCGACCACAAATTTCTGTACCTATACCCATAAATTGTCAACTTAACTCTAACGACTCTCACCTACATTCCATTGCACGCATCACAATTTAAGCATAATATTCGACAACTCTGTATTGCAATAATAATAAGAAAACAACGCTGTAATAATGTTTCATTGCGATACATACAGAGAAAACTCTCAAATATGTGTGAAATAGGTACGAATTGCGAAGATTCACACATCCTACAAATTTGTATTGTAACAATACAACTAAGTATTTATAATATTGTCATAAACATGAAGGAAACACACTAAAATACATAGTATATTATGTATCACAATTTTTTTAAATTTCCTATTTACCCTTAGATTACGTATACATAACACATTGCTCCCAACAGCAGATAACCTAGTTATGTCATCATCGCGTGGTTTCACCTCCATGTGGCCTTTAACAAACGATAATACTAGACGTTACTAAATATACTAGCCCTACCAACACTCTCTAGGCCTAAGTCAGCCTTCCTGCTAGTCCGTGCATAGTCCGTGCATCTAGTGAATAACGGACATAGATTTGTAGGTTTCTTTGTCATGTTTAGGAGGTCAGACGGATGTCTCAATAAAGTCAATAAACCTATCAAAAATATGATGCAGATCCAGGCTCCAAAGATCTGACGCTAAATGTCCCATTTGCAAAATGTCTCATTTGTATAATGTCTCATTCGCAAATTGTTTCTAAACTACCGAGATATTGCTAAAAGTCTCACTCCGCTTTCACTAGACATTCTCAAAGTATCCTACAAAACATTAAAATTACCTTAACATTTACTTTATTTACATAATATTGTTTGGCATAGAGCGCTTTACACGAAACGAAAGAACCTCTAAGCGCCTGCGCTGAGTCATAAATGTCACACATGTGGGAGCCCATACGTCATGCAAATCGTATGGATTCTTTTGCACAGTTTTGTGCAAATCATCTGCACGAAGTTAAATGAGTATTTTTGCACAAAACAAGCGCCCGCATGCGTGCACACACATGACGTAGCGCATGTCCTAAATGGGTTTAACGTTGCAAGCCGTTTAACAACTTAACCGTCGCAGAAATTTGTTCCATAGTTCATTTCAAGCAGCTTCTGTCTTGGTTACCGTCGGTGTTGGTGGCCTGTCTAGTGGTAAAAACCAGGCGACTGCGGCACCACCTGAAATAAATTAGGAATTTAAACACTTAAAAAAGCTTTCTAGTGAGTGCATAAGTAGACAAATCCAATGAGCCCAAACATGACAAGTTTATTTGTCTGCTAGGGTGACAGGCGGCTCCACGCGTCACCGGCCGCATCAGGCTGGCGCTCATGGAGGACGGAGGTCATTTAGCGACCTCGACTAAGCCTGTTGTGGGTTTGCACCGCAATTGCGAAGCAATGTGTATATGTTTAGTAAAACATATACACATTGCTTTTAAAAATGAATTACTTGCAATGCAATTATTGTTCTACTAACTGCTACATGAATTCTTTTGCCGTGACATGAACTTTCGCACACACATGTTCGCGTATTTACAAGACACAGGTATTACTATTTAATTGTTCACCAGCCTTCGTGAGATAGAATATCTTACCCTAATAAATAAATAAAGTTTTAACGAGTTTTGTAATACTTACTCAATACGAGCAACGACCACATATAAAATGTGATCTGACAGTGGTTGAAGATCAGGTTCCCCACTACGTTGATGCCAACGAAAGTGCTGCTGCGCCCCACCATGATGCTGAGGCAAGCCACCATACCTCTGAAACGGACAGTAAAAGAATATAGGTAGTTCCATAGCAAATTTTACTTACGATTTTATACGATTTAGATACAGAAATAGGAAGTGTTGATAGCTTTGTGGTTAAAGGCCGGGCTTACGATCGATAGGTATCGTGTTCGGAGCCGGGGTATTACATTTCCGACGTTAGCCCACTTCTAACATAAGCAATTTGGCTTAACTAGAAGGATTAACAAGAGTACTAGCAATTTCGGTTTTTTAATACTAACGTGGCAGACAAGCACATGGCCCACCTGATTGGAAGCGGTCACCGTGGCCTATGAACTGCCAACCTTGTAGAAGGTTAGTAGAGTTTCTGTGTTGACAACGCAGGAGACTTTGGTCTCCTCGCTGTCAGCACAGAATCCCTCCAGTGAACTCTGGCTACCCTACTCACCTCTGGGAACCCAACACGATGGTTATTATAGCCGCGGTGTTCTGTAGGGCGGAGGTACTACCCCAGACGGACTGTTCAATTCGGACGGGAGATACCGTCGTGTCCTACTTCCATGAATTAATTGCGAATAATAGAAATCAGTACCTACTATACTTAACTAAACTTAACGGAACCGGCGGGCTTGCATGAAAGGTTTAACGACAGTAGAGGAAGCGCGTGAAGTATGTAAGGACAGAGGCAGAGGTGGTCTGTCGTCTCTGTCTACCCCGGAGTGAAAAAGGCGTGAGCATATGTATGTATGCAGTACTAAACTTACCTAATCGAAGTGGGATATATGTCCACAAAATACGACGCCATGATACCCATTCCAAGACATGTTCCAGTAAAAGTCATAAAGAGGATGACGCTGGAGATCGCTTCAGGAACTAGGTTCAAGCAGATCCCACTTATTGCGGAGACACAGAGAATTGTGATGAGGACCACACGCCTCCTGTTAGGGAGGTAGGCGATAAGGAAATTGAGGAATGCGAAAAAGGACTGTGAAGCTATGAGGGTAAGGATCACGTTGTTCTCAATGGTGCTGGCGCAAACTTCAGATACCTGAAAAAAAAAAAACTGTTGTAGTAAATGCATAACCAGGGGCGGCAGTCTCAACATTTATCGTACCGAAATCGCAAGCTAAGTTAGCAACAAACATCGGATGCAGTAACGATTTTTGCGTCAAACGGTAGTCCGTATAATTGGGATGGTCAGCAATATGGGGATACCGATAAATCGTTAAGTTTGCGTTGATAATCGTTTAGATACCGACAAAAATCGTTAGTTTGGAAAGTAGAGGCTACCAAATTCGTATGTTTGCGTCGCTACGAGTTAGCGACTTAATTCGGTAGCTAAGGCGTTGTGATAAAAATGTCGCGACTGCCGCCCCAGACATATTTAATTAGCCAAAACACTACGGTTTTATCTTGTTTAGCTCAGAAGTTCTTAGGATTTCTTACTGTCTCCATCTTCAGACTCCTGATACCGTGGTATCAAGTGTTTGAAGATGAAGCATTAGAGTTCGAGCGGAAATTCCCAGGTGGGGGGAAGAGGGATGAGCTCTGGCTACCCTACTTACCGGCGGGAACACAACGCGATGGTTATTATAGCCGCGGTCTTCTGTAGGGCGGAGGTACTATCCCAGTCGGACTGCTCAGATTGGACCGGAGATGCCGTCATGCCCTACCTCCTTTCTCTGTTCACTGTGTCCCCGTCTTGCTCCCAGAAGAAAGGGAAGGTGCATCAAAAAGGAGAGGTAAGCAGATTCATTGCATACATACCTCTAATTCGGTAGCTGTGGAATTAGTATCATCTATAACAACAGCCTTGGTGGTGATCAGCTGGCAAATGTTCCCCGGAGTATAACTGGAGCTCTCCATGGATATTCTGATGGTATTCAGGATGTGTGGTAGCCACATCAGGAAACTGTTATTCCTGTCAAGTAAAAAAATGTTATGTATGTGTATCCGCTTTCTAAAATCCATTTTACAGGCTAGTTAAATGGTGTGCTGTATAGAATATCTCGGATTTCCGAGATTTTTTTTACATCGGTCACGTCAATATGACTTCACCTTGCCTGATGGTAAGTTGAAGGTAAAGTCTCAAGAAGTAGGTTCCAATTAGATATATATACCGATTGTTATTTAGTCGCGGTATCTATCTATATTATTCTAAAATTGAAAATTACATGTGTTTGTACTTTGGAGGTATTAAACAAATACTGGTAATGATATAGAAAAATTCTTATAATCTATACTAATATTATAAAGAGGAAAGATTTGTTTTTTTGTTTTTTTGTTTTTTTGTTTTTTTGTTTTTTTGTTTGTTTGTAACGAATAGGCTCCGAAACTACTGGACCGATTTCAATAATTCTTTCACCAATAGAAAGCCACATTATCTGTGAGTAACATAGGCTATAATTTATCTCCAAAAAATTTAGGGATCCTTACTAAAACTTCAATAATGTAACCCAAGGCGTAAAAAAATGACCTAAACAAATTACTTACATCGCGTGCGCTGCGAAAACTATTGAAGATAGAACAAAATAATGTACTGTGGAAATGTACAACTCAAAAAGGTCTACATAAAAGTCCACGATAGCATATGTCTACCTAATAAGGGTAGCCCACAGTAACCATTTTTATCTTTACAAATTACAAAAAATTCATGTGTCATTTTCGAAGCTAATTTTAACAATACAGTATTATTTCTTATCCAATTAAATACGTTAGATACGTTGTACGTTTAATGTAGATCAAAATTGCCATTCACACTATATAATTACCATAAATAGTTTAAGAGCTATCGCAATATGAAAAATAATGCGCGGCGAAATAAATGCAAGTTGAAATGCGGACGTAAATCAAACCAATATATTTCGGGACATTATAGGTACGTAGGTAGGTATCTAAACTGTGCTCAAAATATTATGCTCTATACACGCAGTACAGTTTTCTTGGGTGCCTTTGAGGATAGCACGGGTGCTACAGCACTGGACGAGCTCAAATTCCCCAATCATGGATTATTGCAAAACAATCCGCTCGCGCCAGGACGTCGTTTGTCTCGCGAATTATACCTATCTAAGATTATGTTTCCTTATGTATATCATTGTATTATCACTGCGATGCGGGCGAGGACTCAGGGCTGCACACGCTGGCAGAGTGTCCGGCGTGGGAGGTGCCGAGACAGGCCCTCCTGGCAGCCCTCGGGGTGGGAGTCCTCACACTGCCGGTGCTGATCGCGGCGATGGTGCAGAGTGCGGACGCGTGGTTGGCCGCCGCCTCCTTCTGCGAGCAAGTGATACTCGAGAAAGAAGCGGCGGAAAAGGTTCGGGAGAGGCTGCACAGAGCTCTCCCGGACGGAGGCGGGCGCGGACGCCTATCGCGTCGGAGGTCCGACGACCTCCGTCCTCTATGAGCGGTGGCCTGGGGGTGACAGGTGGAGCCGCCCGTCACCCTAGCAGAAGCAGGCCGAGGCGGCGGCGCGCAAGAGCGCGCCCCCTCCCCCCTCCTATTCCGGGGGCATGACGGGAACCACGTGGTTCTCAAACCCGAGGGGGCCATCTCGAAACCGGAGATGGCCCGGGTCAAGCCGGGGTGCGAGGGAAATGCTCTTTGGACCACCTTACACCCTGGCGTCTGAAGACCCTAGACGGCGTGCGGTTTTAGTCGGTAAGAGTCCGACATAGCCTGCCCCGCTGGCCGCGGGGTGGATATCCATGAGGATTTCCGCACGGAAAAAAAAAGGTATATCTTTGTATTCCCATCCAAATAAATTATATCTTAATCAAGACTTTCAATAAAACTGTGTAAAAATTATTTAAAGACTGTTTGAGTTATTGAAATCGGACGTCAGAGGTGGGGATTGGGGAGATACGGAGGGGGGTTGTGAGCTCTGGCTACCCTTCTTACCGGTGGCGGTAACACAACACAATGTCTATTATGGCTGCGGTCTTCTGTACCCCCTGTCACCCCATCTCCTCTTTTCCGGGGTTCGGTAGAACATCAGGCTTTTTTTTATACCATTTAAGTGGCAGACGAGCACACGGCCCACCTATGTGACCTATGCACCTATGGACGTGCACAACATCAGGGGCGTCACACTCGCGCTGCCGACCCTGCAAAATCCTTCTAATGCCCTTCTTGAAGAACCCCATATTATAGCCGCCAGGGAAAACCACTGCAGGGAGATCGTTCCACAGCTTAAGCGTGCGCGAAATGAAATTTTTTTCAAACCTTATAGTACGCACTGCAGACGGATGCAACGTGTGGGGATGAATTCCCTGCCTGTGGCGAGCGGTGCGATGATAGAAAGTGGCTGTAGGCATCATAAATCAAACAATTTCCATCCCAGGGTCTTTTTTTTTTTTTTTTTTTATTCATGATAGGCTTACGTTTGACCTCAATCTCAACTGGGTAGCGCGGGATATGCTCTAAGTAATCTTACACCCCGGCAACTGAAGACTTGAGACGGCGGCGTGCGGTTTTTATCAGGTCTGAGTGAGACTTAACCACTCCTGCTGGTTGACAGGGATGATATATGAAGGAACTTCCGCACGAAAAAAGGCATTTGAAACAGAATTCGCAATCCACGCGGGCGGAGCCGCGGGCAACAGCTAGTAATAATATAATAATATATAATACTAGCTGTTGCCCGCGGCTAAATTGTTTGATTTATGATGCCTACAGCCACTTTCTATCATCGCACCGCTCGCCACAGGCAGGGAATTCATCCCCACACGTTGCATCCGTCTGCAGTGCGTACTATAAGGTTTGAAAAAAATTTCATTTCGCGCACGCTTAAGCTGTGGAACGATCTCCCTGCAGTGGTTTTCCCTGGCGGCTATAATATGGGGTTCTTCAAGAAGGGCATTAGAAGGATTTTGCAGGGTCGGCAGCGCGAGTGTGACGCCCCTGATGTTGTGCACGTCCATAGGTGCATAGGTCACATAGGTGGGCCGTGTGCTCGTCTGCCACTTAAATGGTATAAAAAAAAGCCTGATGTTCTACCGAACCCCGGAAAAGAGGAGATGGGGTGACAGGGGGTACAGAAGACCGCAGCCATAATAGACATTGTGTTGTGTTACCGCCACCGGTAAGAAGGGTAGCCAGAGCTCACAACCCCCCTCCGTATCTCCCCAATCCCCACCTCTGACGTCCGATTTCAATAACTCAAACAGTCTTTAAATAATTTTTACACAGTTTTATTGAAAGTCTTGATTAAGATATAATTTATTTGGATGGGAATACAAAGATATACCTTTTTTTTTCCGTGCGGAAATCCTCATGGATATCCACCCCGCGGCCAGCGGGGCAGGCTATGTCGGACTCTTACCGACTAAAACCGCACGCCGTCTAGGGTCTTCAGACGCCAGGGTGTAAGGTGGTCCAAAGAGCATTTCCCTCGCACCCCGGCTTGACCCGGGCCATCTCCGGTTTCGAGATGGCCCCCTCGGGTTTGAGAACCACGTGGTTCCCGTCATGCCCCCGGAATAGGAGGGGGGAGGGGGCGCGCTCTTGCGCGCCGCCGCCTCGGCCTGCTTCTGCTAGGGTGACGGGCGGCTCCACCTGTCACCCCCAGGCCACCGCTCATAGAGGACGGAGGTCGTCGGACCTCCGACGCGATAGGCGTCCGCGCCCGCCTCCGTCCGGGAGAGCTCTGTGCAGCCTCTCCCGAACCTTTTCCGCCGCTTCTTTCTCGAGTATCACTTGCTCGCAGAAGGAGGCGGCGGCCAACCACGCGTCCGCACTCTGCACCATCGCCGCGATCAGCACCGGCAGTGTGAGGACTCCCACCCCGAGGGCTGCCAGGAGGGCCTGTCTCGGCACCTCCCACGCCGGACACTCTGCCAGCGTGTGCAGCCCTGAGTCCTCGCCCGCATCGCAGTGATAATACAATGATATACATAAGGAAACATAATCTTAGATAGGTATAATTCGCGAGACAAACGACGTCCTGGCGCGAGCGGATTGTTTTGCAATAATCCATGATTGGGGAATTTGAGCTCGTCCAGTGCTGTAGCACCCGTGCTATCCTCAAAGGCACCCAAGAAAACTGTACTGCGTGTATAGAGCATAATATTTTGAGCACAGTTTAGATACCTACCTACGTACCTATAATGTCCCGAAATATATTGGTTTGATTTACGTCCGCATTTCAACTTGCATTTATTTCGCCGCGCATTATTTTTCATATTGCGATAGCTCTTAAACTATTTATGGTAATTATATAGTGTGAATGGCAATTTTGATCTACATTAAACGTACAACGTATCTAACGTATTTAATTGGATAAGAAATAATACTGTATTGTTAAAATTAGCTTCGAAAATGACACATGAATTTTTTGTAATTTGTAAAGATAAAAATGGTTACTGTGGGCTACCCTTATTAGGTAGACATATGCTATCGTGGACTTTTATGTAGACCTTTTTGAGTTGTACATTTCCACAGTACATTATTTTGTTCTATCTTCAATAGTTTTCGCAGCGCACGCGATGTAAGTAATTTGTTTAGGTCATTTTTTTACGCCTTGGGTTACATTATTGAAGTTTTAGTAAGGATCCCTAAATTTTTTGGAGATAAATTATAGCCTATGTTACTCACAGATAATGTGGCTTTCTATTGGTGAAAGAATTATTGAAATCGGTCCAGTAGTTTCGGAGCCTATTCGTTACAAACAAACAAAAAAACAAAAAAACAAAAAAACAAAAAAACAAAAAAACAAATCTTTCCTCTTTATAATATTAGTATAGATTTATTTCAGAATTTCTTCCATACATTTGTTAGTAACATAACTTACAACTAATGTTTGTAGGTAATAGGTTATCTGCTTGTTCGCGATGGACGCAAGAACTAATGGATTTTCATGAGGTTTTTTTTATTAGAAAGGCCTCGGTCAGATTTTGAATCTGCCGTTTATTGAATTGCAAATTGGTTTATTAATAAAACCGCAGAAATTACCAAAAATCGATAACCGACCTCCACGCATGCGCTAGCTATCAGCTAGTTATAGATAATTACGATATAAAACCTAGTTCTCACGTGATGTACACCACGCCAACTATGTAGAACAACTGGAGGCTCCTGCGCAGGTACGGCGGTCTGAAGATAGGAGCGCTCTGTTCATACATCGCTCTAAGAAGTGACATCTTTTTCTTTGAAGCTTGCTCTTCTGTTTTTATAGACTGAACCTGGAAAGATAATACAGAAAGTCAAGAACAATACTAGTCAAGAATTTTATACGCACCAGGGTACTGCGATGGTAGCTGAATGGATAAGGACGCGGCCTCTACTTAGATGTATCGAGTTCGAATCCGGCCGTACAGTAACAATGTGAATTTCACTTTGTGGAATTTATATGTGCTAATCACATGATTTACCATCTGCTGACGGTAAAGGAAAAACATCGTGAGGAAACCCACATGTCGTAGTAGAATTTCTAAGGACATGTCGGATCCACCAACCCGCATGCCAGCGTGTGTGGATTAAGGTCTTAACCCTCTCAGCTCTATCGTTAAAGGAGAGGAGACCCGTGCCCCGCAGTGGGACATAAATGGGTGGCTATCTATCAGGGGTTTCAGACTTGTGGTTACACCGTTGTCACCCCAGGGTAACCACGAGAATTTTTTTTACTCGTGGTTACCCGATTATGAAAAGAATCGTACTGGACTAAATCGTAGATAGTGAAGTGCCCATTAAATAAAATATTCTACATGTCGATATGTACATAGGTACTATTATGTTGAAACTTGGTAAGTATATTCTGTGAATCGCATTAAGAACAAAAATTGAAAAAGAAAATAAATGTTTGAGTGAAACGCTGCCGCCACAAATACAATCCGGCCGGGGTGAATCTCTACGTGGCCCTCTGACTAGCAGAGGGCTCAGTGGAGAGCAAGTATGCCCCATACTTGCTCTTTCACCGAGTAAAAAATTAGGCTTCAGTATTATTATTTTTCGTATTAAAACAATTGAAAAATTTAAATTAACATTATTAATCCTTCAATCCTTCCTTCACGGGTGGCGTATTATTATTCAGCATCATTATTAAATGCAATTTGTAAGCGAATTAATTGTTATTGCCGGCTATTTAAAATGAATTTTTATTAATAATTACCAGATGTTTAAATGATGTGTAAGTACCATTTAACATGTACTAATAGGTGGGCTGAAAGTGGAATTTACCATTAGGTACTTAAATATAAATGGTAATTAATTTTTCATTTTATTTTTAAATTTTACATTGATGCTAATTAATAATGCTTTTACGTGCGTTTTAAAATTGTGGGAATATTTTTTATCAGGCTTTATTTGAATATTCTTTAAATACTACTCGCTGCCGACGAGTCTGTCCGCGTGAAAACCTGGATGGATGGTAATGCGAAAAATTGCTAACTTTTTGTAATGATTTTAGATCTGAAAAACTGAACATCCAGGACGGGACTTGAACCGACCGCCATATGGCGAGAGGGGTTACGTCGAACTCGAACCGCCTAAAACCGTACGCCATCTTGGGACTTCAAATGCTGGGTTGTAGGGTGTCTCAAAAGGCATTTTCAATTGATGGCCCCCTCAGGTTTAAAAACTTCTGCATCCTCGACTTGCCCCCAGAAGAGGTGGGGAGGGGGCAAGCATGGCGACGCCTCGCTGATTTGGCTCTGTAGGTTGACAGGCAGCCGTTTAGTCCCTCCCCCCCTCTCGTACTCGATATGTTTGCAATTCTCGATATGATTAGGTTATTAGCCTAGTGAAACCGCGGTAGCCTAGTGAAACCGCGGTAGCCTAGTGAAACCGCGGTAGCCTAGTGGTTTGGGTAATGGACTGCTGAGACGAGGTCTCGGGTTCGATCCCAGGTTCACTCTGGCACACACCAATGACTTTTCGATGCTTTTCGAAGTTATGTGTGTATTTATCGCAGGTTTATTAGTGCCTCGGAGAGCACTTTAAGCCGTCGGTCCCGGTTGCTATACAAACATCTATGGCAGTCGTTACGGGTAGTTGGAGCCCACAAAAGTCCAACCAGTCTAACTTGGAACTTCGATATCGCCATTGGTCATAATGATCATTGGTTGTGGAGGTCAGATGGCAGTCGCTCCACGGAAAATATCGAAGTTCAGCCGCATCACAGTTAGACTGGAAAGCCGACCCCAACTGAGTTGGGAAAAGGTTCAGAGAATGATGAGTCCCATTATGCATTACATAATATACAGCCCCGGCTCTTTTAAGCCGTCAACCTGAGGGCCACCATTGTGGCACTATCGGTGTTTGCAGTGGTGACTCCCATTCCAGAGACTTTACCTTCAGCTTACCATCAGGCGAGGTGAAGTCATGAGACGTGACCGACTTAAAAAAATACAATTCCAAGTCCAAGTTCTATACTTAAGATATAGCTTACCGAATACTCCTCCTTAGACCCTCGATGGTTGACAGCATAAATGTGCTTCAATACTTGTAGGGCTTCCTCCTGCCTCCCCGAATTGAAGAGGAACTTGGGTGACTCACACAGGAAGCTGATGGCTATAGCTCCAATTCCTGTAGGTAGTCCTAACACGATGAGGAGTAGCCTCCAAGGTCTATACGTGATGCCCAACCAGGGTACATCAATCGCGAAGTCCAGTCTCAGAGTTGGGTATGTGACAACTGAAAAAGTAACATTATTTCACATTAAGCAAGTTCCCTGTATGTTTGTATGTGTGTTTGTATGTTTGTATGTGTGTTTGTATGTATGTATATTTGTATCTATGTTTGTATGTGTTTATGTGTATGTTTGTATGTATGTATATTTGTATGTATGTTTGTATGTGTTTGTGTATATGTTTGTATGTATGTATATTTGTATGTATTTTTGTCCGCGATTATCTAGCGTTTAGTTGAATCGATTTTGATGTGGTTCTCAGAAAAGTATTTTTTACATTCTGAAGAAGAGTTTAGTATAATTAACCGACTTAAAAAATGAAGTTAGTTGCATCAATTTTAAAATTAAATGCATTCCATAATATGATCAGTAGTGGGATAAATAGAGTGGTGGAGCGGTAGAGCGCAAATATTGGACGTATTTATCTGAAAAATGTTGTGACAATAATGATGAAAGTTGAATCACTTACTACCAGCTACTGCTGGACCCAGCATTATAAGGCAGGTCATCAGCAGCATGTATTTGTTCCTCACACGCAGGATACAGGACTCTCCCACCAGAGTGTACGTCACAGAGTTAGCTGCGCACGCGCTGAAACAAATGTACAAAAGAAATATACCAGTTTTCGCTGATTGGTGCAAATTCCATCAGTAGAAAATGTCATTATCCTCTTAGTTGTATAGTTTCAGAACCCAGTTTCTACTATCACCTGATGGTAAGTGATGATGTGGTCGACGATTAAGTTTGTCTAGAAGTAACCTAGTCATTCTTAACTTAAATACTCAGGTTAGAGCTTTCCGGGGTGCGGGCCGGCATTTCTAGGTGGTGCACCCAGGCAATGGAGGCATTTAGGGCCTCCCCCTCGCCACGGGAGACGCTGCTGCCTGCGGGAAATCCGGCTGGGTTGGGAGTGGCCCTCTAGAGGGTTGCTCCGACGCTCTCCACGTGTCCTTTTGACTAGCAGAGGGCACAGTAGGGAGTGAGCGGGGGGCGAGCGGCCTGTCACACTACACCCCACCATCGGCGAAGTGGCGCGATGCTCACTCCACTCCCCTTTAGGGCTTAGGCAGGGCATTCCACTCCTTAGCTAATACGCATATTATTGTTAATCAATCAATTTAAAGTCAATCGTGACTGCTTCGCCAATATGTTGTGATAAATATAAGTTTTTATGTTATTACCTGCATATTCAAAAGGTTGTTAGAAATTTTAATTATTGTTAGTAATTAGTAAGTAATAACTAGTACCTAGGTATACCACCACAAATGCAATGCTTTATTAAAACTTGCGTAAACATTATTTTAATGTACCTCATAGTATTTTATGTCTAAGTATAAAGACCTACAACCATTATGCTATAATTTTTTATAAAGCATGTTTATTTGTGTATAACCTCTAGGACCTAATTTACATTAATAAAATGTTTTTATAAGGACAATATATAATAAGGATTCGAAACTGGGACCTCTCAAACATAAGGCCGATTACTTAACTACTTAGCAATTGACTCTCGAAAGCTTATATCACCTCCTTATTGTACCGGCTTATTGCAAGCCAAGACGTCTCAAAGACTAGCATGGTCTTTGAGACGTCTCGCGTCTTGGCTTCCATATACTCGGTAAATAACCCAGTATAGTATGGTCACAATAAAGTAGGGGTCGCTTCGTTTCGATCCATATGATCATCGAGCATATTAAATTGACCCAGTTAATTGTACCAATCATGGCGGGCAATATTTTAGCATTATTAATTGAGAATGTTAAGTGGCATTTATCCATGTGTACGGAAGTTTCCAGAACATATAATTATTCTTTACCAGCGCATGTGTTTCCTTCCTCCTAAAGTCTCGGGGCCTATATAAGCGGGGCGAGAAAAAGCATTTGATGAGGCCGTCAAGCTGTGGTCCACTGTAGCACTATCGGTGTATATTGTGGTGAACCCCGATCATGAGACTTAAACTTACGTAAACCATTGTAAATTTGCCAACCTACCCGCACATTTTTGATTTTATTGTAAACTTGTTTTTATTATTATTTTTTCTGTCTTTTTGTTCTGCAAATTGAATTCTATTTTTATTATACCTAGATTAAGTACCTACCTAATGTATAGTATTAAGTTATTCAGTTCGAGTACAACGACTCGACGGAGAAAATAGTGTACGGACAAACCTTTCTGGTTTTTGATACACTACCAAGGAATTTTAAACAAATTTATAATTTTTCTGTTTAATAAATAAATTAAAAAAACTCAAATAAAAAAAAATCTTAAAAAAATTAGGCACTTACAAACAAATACAAAGGAATTTCGCGACTCCCAGAAAGATCCAGTGGGGTGAGAGGCTGGCGATGCAAGACAGGGCGAAGGAGATTAGCAGAGGCATCACCAGGGAGAACCGCCGTCCTCTCGTGTCAGACACGTAACCCCAAAAAAATGACACCAACAGAATACCTGAAAATAATAAAAAGTCAATTGAAAACTGCATTTTCGTCGGTGGCTTAGTAGGGAATAACCATTTTTCATAGGTATTTTGGAAGGCGCCAACTCATGCGAATTCCACGGAACCTAATTGAATAAGTCATTTTTTTTATCAAGGCGTGAGCAAAAAAATCCCTCCGGGGTAGCCAGAGACAACAGACCGCCATTTGCTTCTGTCCTTACTCCTTACATACTTCACGCGCTTCCTCTATTTTCATTAAACCTTTCATGCAAGCCCGCCGGTTTTGAGTGCTTTTGACCAGCTAAAAAATAAAAGCTTGTAAAAACCATTTTAAAAACAAGCTTTTATTATTTACAATATTGCATTGTCATAGGACTTACATAATAGCAACCCATTAATGTCCCACCACATGACCCATGGGCATGGGTCTTCGCACCTTTAACGAGAGAGCTGAGAGGGTTTAGCCTTAATCCACACACGCTGGCCTAATGCGGGTTGGTGGATCGGATATGTCCTTAGAATTTCTTCTAGGACATGTGGGTTTCCTCACGATGTTTTTCCTTCACCGTCAGCAGATGGTAAATCATGATTACTACATATAAATTCCACAAAGTGAAATCCACATTGGTAGTGTCTGGCCGGATTCGAACTCGATACCTCTGAGTAGAGGCTGCGTCCTTAACCATTCAGTTACCATCGCTTTTTGGGACTTACATAGGTAATGGGACTTACATAAGTATGCCAAATTTCAGCTCAATCGGATAACCAGAAGTGGTTGAAAAATGGCTTGCAAGATTTGATTACAGACAACGGGACAGGTGAAACTAAATAATAGGTTGCGCGTAAAAATATTAAGACCTTAAAAATCTAAATAAGTAGGTAGTAGTAATAAGTCGCAGGCACAGCTGGTACCTATACCTAATTTCCACTTCGCATAATATTTGGCAACCCTGGCAGTGAGACTATAGGCATGCATATCATTTTCTACGAAGTCAAGTCACTATTTCTTGAATCCATTCCCCCTACTGGGGCTTGGAAGAGGTGATTAAACCTGAGCTACTCACCTATAAAAGGCAATGATTGCAGAATCCCCTTCTGTGTGACAGTGAGATTGAGGTCACAGGAGGCTGCCACTACCAGGCTGAAGCCAAACAGGTCCATGCCAATACCTAAGAGTATCAGCGCGCAGGTCATCACCAGCAGAATGTTGTATAGGCCATTTCCTGGTAAAAATAGGAAAAATACCGTTAAAATAAAATAAGAAGTAGCTAGGTATTTAGAAAAACTTATAAACCCTTTTTTTATCGTGCGGAAATCCCCACGGCTACCACCCCCGTCGGCCATCAGGGGTGGTTAATTTGCAATCGAACCGATTGAAACCGCACACTGTGTCGGGTCTCAATTACCAGGCTGTAAAGTTACCCAATAGACTTATCCCTGGTACTTCAGCTGGCAGGCAGCCGTCATGTCTCTCTCCTCGTATGCGTCAGAGAATCAGCTGCATCCCGCCAGCTCCCTATTGTGCCCTCTGCCAGGCAGAGCGACACTTGGAGGGAGGGCCACTGCCGCCTCCGCCGACATTTACCGCGAGCAGCATATCGTCTCCCGTGGCGAGTGGTAAGTGCTGCTCGCTTCCGTTGTCTACAGCGCAGCGTGAAGATTCCGGCCCTCACCCTCGTAGCTTCATAAAACACTTTGCCCCAACCGGGAATTGAAATCAAGACCCCATGATGGTACACGTAAACATACCTACATACATATTTTTGCCACGTAATAAATAAGGCATCCATGACACATCTAGTTAATTTAGTTCGAAGTATTGAATGTGACATTCATAACTATTTAAATGACAGCATCGCTTGATGCTTGAAATCAACAGGGGATTCCCCCACATACTTATAAAGCTCCAGAAATACATAAAGAATAAATAAAAATAATAAATAAATATTCTACGACATTCTTCACAGCGCTATCTAAACCCAAAGTAAGCCTATCTTAACTTAACTAGCTTATGTTATGGGTTCCAGAATGCGGATACACATACTTAGATACTTTTTTTGTAAATACATAGATATTATACATAGAAACCCAGACCAATGCAAATAGTCATATTCATGCATACAAATATTTGCTCTGAGCGAGAATCGAACCCGCGCCCCCGTCATAGCAGTCGAATGTTATGCTACAGAGGCCTCTAAGAGGAATCTTGATTACTTAGTGTTTCCCAAAGTATAAATCTGCCACTTGAATGGTACCTACTTAATTAAAAAAAACTTGACGTTTATTCTTGGAAGTGATTGCTAGTGATATATCAGTCATAGTTTTTGCTAGCTTAGTACGGTACGGTCTATAATGTCGAAAATCGCAAATATCTTTTTTTTTAATAAGACAGATAGGTACTAAGTTTTTAAATTGGGCAGCCTGAAGGTAATTTATAAAAATGTTACAATTTTCCGTTCTCATATTTCTTTGTTCTATTTCGCATAACTCTATTCATAAACGTGAGCGAGTTTTCAAGTTCACCATAAGATTACCATAAAATGGGAAATTTTCACACCGAAAATTTTTTTGTTATAAGGTTTTTTTGTTTAGGTTTTTATTAATAAATCATCGAGTATTAACTATGTTAGTTATTTATAGTAACTAGCTGCTGCTTGCGGCTTCGCTCGCGCGAATTTAGATTTCTAACCTTATATTTTTAGTGCAGAACAGCCAGATCCCTAATTCTTTTCCAAAAATTACAGTATAGCCTAAGTTAGGTACTCTTTGTTACATCAGCTATCTGTCCATAGCCCCCCTCTTCAAATCATTATAGACTTATTCCATGAATCTTATCTCGTCAGTTCCTTTTCCTTATGATGTCTTCTTTCTTCATCTATCTTAATAAGAAATTATAAGAAAGAAGAAAAAAAGCAAGTAAGAAAGAAATAAAATAATAATAATGGAACCGTCAAATTAATATAAAGTCACCATAAGTTAATTAACACTAATGTTCTTGTGTAAAACAAACAAGTTCTTTGTTTTTGAGCAGTTCTTGATGTCTTACTATCTTTGAGCAGCGTTATACGAAACACTTGTGCCAATAATCGTGAACAAAACCTGACGTCAAACCTCCATTGACAAATATGAATTATTATGAATAACCCTATACAAAGGTGTAATATATTTAAGGTATAAAAAGACATAAATTATAATCGACTTGTGCATTGTGGATTTGTATTTATTGGATGCGCAAGAGTCGTATCGTATTGTGCAAACTCATTAAAAGTTATGCAGGCAAGCGATTTGACTTTTGTTGTTTTTTTGTGTCCTACAGAGGAGAGATTAAATGGAGATGTTCCTATTGCTGTCTATAGGTCAAGTTAGAGCCTCTCAATCGCCACGGGAGATGCTGCTGCCTGCGGCGAATGCTGGCTGAGGCGGGAATGGCCCTCTAGAAGGCTGCTCCAAGGCTCTGCACTTGTCCCTCTGAGTAGCAGAGGGTACATTGAGGAGTAGGTGGAGGGTTGTGCTGGCTATATACGCTATAGGCTATTTTATTCTATTGAATATATCGTATTAGTAGCTGCCCTTATTTTTGTAACAACTACATCCAAAAAATAGTGTTACAATAAAATTACAATACACCCTGTATTAGTGTTAGGGAAACATAAAAATCAAGTATCGCGCGCGGCATCTTACTTGGCAAGATTTTGGAGTAGTAGTGGGGCCCACACTACTCCGAAATCTTGCCAAGTTAGATGCCGTGCAATCGTGCAATATACTAGTTTGTGGCAAATGCGTCGCATAGAAACGAGTTAACGGCATCTAATTTGGCAAGATTTTGGAGTAGTGAGGCCCACTGTAGGTACTCCAAAATCTTGCCAAGTTAGATGCCACGCACTATAAAATAATCTTATAAACCATTCCTCCTCAACGATCATGCACTGTCACAATGTGCAAATTGTATCTATTTTTGCACGAATTATTTGCATGAAATTAGTTCCATATTATTTGCACGTGATAGTAGGCGTGCACACGCACGAGGCAACGTACCGCCTAATACGTAATTGCTTGTTGTGGTCATTAAACTCATTATTATTACGAATATCTTTAGAAATGAAAATATAATTAAACTTGGTTTTACTTTTTTTAATTCTAATAATATTAATAAACCTGTATAATTCGTAGGGGAAGCCTCAATTTCTACAATAAAATAGTAAAAAATTTCTTTGTTTCAAAATGTATAGTCAATTTAACTTCAACTCGCCTAATGGTCAGCTGAAGGTAAAGTCTCAGGAAAGAGGGTCACCATTACATACACGTACCATGTTAGCAATGGTGGCACTCAGCTTTCGTTCTTTCCGCTTTCAGCCCCCACGTGAATCCCCTGCGGGGTGAATGAACAACTTGAATCGCTGTTTACGGGACTAATCTCACCCTCATTCCCTCTACTGTAACTCCAGTAGGTACACCAGGATCAACAGTAGTGACCTACGAACACACCGAGTGAAGTCCCCGGGATCGGTAAAATGTCTTGGAACTCGTATTGAAATTAATTAGAAGTAAATTGGAGGAGTCATTGTTAAAAAAAAAATCTACTCAAATAGTCATCTTCAATATTAAAATCCAATTTTGTTTACATTATAGTCAGTGTCAAAATTAGATGATCAATTACAGATTTTAAACAAGATTTTTGACCCAAGTACCTACTTCATGTTTTTTAATAAAAATACCTACTCTTTAATTACTTATATGGTGTGCTATATCAAATTACTTTAATCATTAATTTTTTATCAAAGTAATTCATGTGTCTTATTAAAAATACTCTTCAAATACTTAATTGGCTATATTGAACTACTTACCTAAAGTTTAGTTAAAAAAATTGTGAAAAAATTTCTTTCGAAATTTTTAGTTTGAAATCTGTACAATCATTATCTACTTTTTATTATTATTAAACAGTTTTATTTAACTCAACCTATTTGTTTAGGTCAAATCTAGTACTTAATTGAAATTTGAACCCCTTTCAGTTGTCTGATTGGTCTGATATTTGGCAGAAGTCTTTTGTTCTGATGACAATACAATTTAAAACTGTTTAACTTAAAGATTTTTTCATAATTTATTATAATACTGATTGATTCGTGGGCCTATCTACTGTCCACTGGATTCCCAAAGCGAGATAACAGTCACTATAAACAATGAAAAACAACAAAGCTTTTGTTTATGTAAGCTCAGCTGAAACAATTACGTGTGTACACCTAACTGTCTTATAAGAAAATAGTATAATGACACTATGTACCAGTACCTGTCTTATCAAGGGCTTCCTCAAAAGATATTGCCTGATGATCACTACCACTGTCACATTTCGAAGCCATTTTGAAGAGTGGTCTGTCCACCACAAACGCTCTGACACTGAGCGAAAGCTTCTCTCAGTAGAGTATTTCAAAGTCACTATAGGAACAACGCACACTTACAGGTAAACAAGCTGCTGTTTAAAAAAAAAACTTTTTAAAAACAAGCTTTTATTATTTACAATATTGCATTGTCATGGGACTTATAAGTATGCTAAATTTCAGCTCAATCGGATAACTAGGAGTGGTCGAAAAATGGCTTGCAAGATTTGATTACAGACAACGGGACATTACAGACAACGGGACTGGTGAAACTAAATAAAAGCTTGTAATAATATTTATAAGGCGAAGGGTATGGTCTTTACTTAATATTAGGTATAGCACAACATAACATAAACTCACGCCTATATCCCCGAAGTGGTTGGCAGAGGTGCTAGCACCCACATTTCACCAGTTTATGTTTAGGTCCCAATGTAATAAGGTGGCGAGCCTATTGCCATTAACCGGGCACTTATAAACCTGCGATAAATACACACATAACTTCGAATTTCGAAAACTTCGTATTAGGTTAGGTGTTATAAAATTATCTATTATCTACAATTTTATCCATAAACACACATAAAAGCGAATTTAAATAGAAAACTACTCTCTGCTCTATACAGACGCGCGTTGCTACGGCTGCTACGATTTGATTAACGTTTTGAAAAAACTATCCAACGAAGCGTTTATTTTATTCACTGTACGCTTATCCTTACACACGCTGAACACAACAGATCAGCGTCACTGAAAACGACGTAAACACCGAACGCACCGCATTGTATACAATACATTACTCACTCTCTTCTACAAGTTATCCTAATTTTTCTTACTAAACCAGCAATGTATACAATTGTAACAATTAGATGAAGTTGTCGAACACGTGGCACGATGCCAATAAATAATGAAATAGGTCTGCAAGGTCGACTGACGACACATTTTCGGTTATATCAATATCATTGTTCTAATTATTGGAAAAAAGTAGAGAAAGTGTCCATCTTTAGGAGATAGGATACGATGGTATCCCCCGTCCGAACCGAGCAGTCCGACTGGGGTAGTACCTCCACCCTACAGAACACCGTAGCCATAATAACCATCGTGTTGTGTTCCCGCTGGTAAGTAGGGTAGCCAGAGCTCACTTTACCCCTCCTCCCCCACACCTTCCTAACTTTCCCCTTTCCCTTCAGGGTAGGCAGCGCTTGTGTGACACCATTAGTGTTGCACACGTCCATAGGCCAACGTGACCGCACCCCATCAGGTGGGCCGTGTGCTTGTCTGTCACCTACGTAGTGTAAAAAAAAACTTGAAACTTCCTGCATTTTATAATGTGCGTAGTAAATATACATAATATTTACATTTATTCAGGAATAAAAAGAATTAAATGTCAAAAATTTAATAATGTCTGTGCTGTCGGCGGGGAGACCGAAGTCTCCTGCGTGGTCAGCCCAGAAACTCTCTCAACTCCTGAATTCAACCCCCCCCCCCTCCCCCCTCCACCTCGTAATAACAGCTACAAACAGCTGCGCATTGCTTTTAGTCAAATTTTGTTTTGCCGACCAATTCTTAAAAAAAAAACAAAAAAAAAATAAAAAAAAAACAAAAGTCGTTGGTTAGATACGATTGTTTACTTTTATTGCTAATTACGATTCATAAAAATAATTATAGCAAAATTTTATAACATTAACTCATTATTTAATTCATACAATTATATTCTTCACAATGAAGTTTCGAATGTACTATAGTTTAGTTTTAAACACGGTTTAAACATCATGTAATTTAATATTATTAGTCATTAGGGTTTTGATTCTAAGCAAATCACTGTCATGCCACACTGATAATAAAAATGCCATTTAATTTTAAATTTTATTGTTATAGTTTTAAAGTTTAAAATTATAAAAAAATATTTTACGTCAAAACAGCTTTATTTAGACCCAAAGTATTTCACTCTACATAATCCCATTTACTCTTATTTATCTTGTGGAAATCCCCAAGGATACCACCCCCGTCAGCCATCGGGGGTGGTTATTTCGAAATCGAACCGACTAAAACCGTACGCCGTCTCGGGTCTTGTTCGTGATTTTTTATAAAATCAAGTTAACGTTCAGACGGTATCGCCTTCTGAAATGAGCTTTCCGGCTGAGGCAGTACCTCCGCCCTACAGAAGACCGCGGCCATAATAACCATCGTGTTGTGTTCCCGGCTGCAAGTAGGGTAGCCAGAGCTCACTGTACCCTCCACCCCTTCCTAGCCCTCCCCCCTTCCCTTCAGGATAGGCAGCGCTTGTGTGACTCCCTTAGTGTTGCAAACGTCCATAGGCCACGGTGACCGCTTCCCATCAGGTGGGCCGTGTGCTTGTCTGCTACCAACGTAGTATAAAAAAAAACTTGAAACTTCCTGTATTTTATAATGTACGTAGTAAGTATACATAAAATTTACATTTATTCAGGAACAAAAAGAATTTAATGTCAAAAATAATGTTAATTATTGTCAAAAGTTGCAACTAAACGCAAAATAACTAGGTAGGTAATAAATTTAATATTAAAATTATGTATATTATTATATTATGTCTCTTATTATCACTTCCTCTTGACTAAATCATTAATTTTGGTTTACCATAAAACGGGGTGAATACCAAAAAAAATTAATAGTTGTAATAAAACAATATTATAATAATTATTGTTATTGCATGTAAACCTACCACGAGAAATATGCTGCACTCATGCTGCGCTAATCAAAATAATCATCATTCTCTGAACCTTTTTTCCCAACTCAGTTGGGGTCGGCTTTCCAGTCTAACTGTGATGCGGCTGAACTTCAATATTTTCCGTGGAGCGACTGCCATCTGACCTCCACAACCAATAGTCATTATGACCAATGGCGACATCGAAATTCCAAGTTAGACTGGTTGGACTTTTGTGGGGCTCCAACTACCCGTAACGACTGCCATAGATGTTTGTATGGCAACCTGGGCCGACGGTTTAACGTGCTCTCCGAGGCACTAATAAACCTGCGATAAATACACACATAACTTTTAAAAGCATCGAAAAGACATTGGTGTGTGCCATGGTGAACCTGGGATCGAACCCGAGACCTCGTCTCAGCAGTCCAGTCAGCAGCATAAAAAGTACCCTATACTATGCGGTATTCCAAACTATAGTCTATCTCTGTACTTAGCTGCTTTTACGTGATAGAGCAGACATATATCCATACATACTTACAAACTTTTGCGTTTATAACATTAGTAGGATGCACAGATACCAATCAGTTACTGATTTATTATGTGTACATGTAGTAGGTACCTTAGAAGATAATGATTTTAAGTAGTAGACGAAGAATAAGTTAACGTTTTAATTATGTTTTCACTACGAACGACATAAATCACATAATAATGACATCGATAAATAGGTACTTATTATCTGTCATTGTTTTTTGACGTGATAACGTCTTATAAATTCATAATACCAGCAACACTCATGAAAAATAGTAACGTTTCATAGTAACGTTCCACCTGAGCCTGTGCGTGCAAGCGAGAGCGCGCAACAAGCGATAGAGAGGCCCAAGCAGTGAGGCCAGATACACTTAAGTTAAGTCCCGTTTACGTATAATAAGTTATGGAACGCGAAAGTTTAAAAGTTAATAAGTGAGGCCAGAGTCAAAGCGTTGGCTTGTGACACATGTATCTCTCTTCTCGCGTGAAATAGTAAGGTTCCGCTTCTGTAGTGTATTTAATTTAGTATCAGCATTGCACCCGTGCGAAGCCGGGGCGGGTCGCTAGTATTACATAAAATAATGATTATGACGTTATCACGTAAATCTATCGTCCGTAAACCGACTTTACAGACAACCAATTTTTTTTATGAAATAGGTATATTCACAACTAGTTTATGTCCGTGGCTTCGCCTGCTTGGACGTCGCTTTTCGCGTCATTTGACTACGTTGCACCCGGGCAACGGAGGCGAGCAGTGCCTCCCACTCACCACAGGAGACGCTGCTGCCTGCGGCCAATCCGGCCAGGGTGGGAGTGGCCCTCAAGAGGGCTGCTCCGAGGCTCTCCACGTGTCCCTCTGACTAGCAGAGGGCACAGTGGGGAGCGAGCGGGGGGCGAGCTGATTGTCCACGCGTCGATCGGTTGGATGACAGACAGGCCTTGATGGCCGCCTGTCACCCTACACCCCACCGTCGGCGAAGTGGCGCGATGGGCTCGCCCCACTATTTATGTCCCACTGCTGGGCACGGGTCTCCTATCCTCTAACGAGAGAGCTGATAGGGTTTAGGCCTTGATCCACGCACGCTGGCCTAATGCTGGTTGATGGATCGGACATGTCCTTAGAATTTCTTCTAGGACATGTGGGTTTCCTCACGATGTTTTTCCTTCACCGTCAGCAGATGGTAAATCAGAATTTTAGTGCGAATCGACTACTAAACCAAGAAATGTAGTGTATACAAATATTTATTATTTGTGTGACGATGTTTATGTATTTACTCAAGTTTTGCGATAATTAACATAATTATTAGGTACTTACGTAAAAAAACTAAATTTACATAAATTATATAAAATTCACATACATTTTTGTTACTCTTAATATATTTTTTTATATAGATCATGACAAGATAAGGTGAGATGAACGGAATGCCGCAAAAATACAATAATATTTGTTAAATTTGTTATAGGTATTTAGGCATCCATGACACGTCACTTTGCTTCCATGCTCATACAACGAGTACCTTCAATCCTTTTGTTATATTATGGAAATTCAATAATCACTAAAACCAGTGAAGTGCGAATCGGACTTACCAAAGACGATAGATAACTATCGTATCGTATCGTAAAGTTATTTATCGTCTTTGGACTTACACATAAAGGGTTCCGTGCCATTGTACAACACTAGGTATATCATCAATATATTTTGTCTATATCTATATCTATACTAATATTATAAAGAGGAAAGATTTGTACCTATTTTTGTATGTTTGTAATGAATAGGCTCAAAAAGTACTGCGCCGATTTAAAAAAAATTTTCACCAATAGAATGCTACATTCTTCCAATTTAACATAGGCTACATTTCATTTTGAAAAAAATTAGGGATCCTTGGTAAAATTTGAACAATGTAACCGAAGGTGTAGAAAAATGAGTCTTAAAATGTCTTTCGTCGAATGCGCTGCCGAAACTATTAGCGATAGAACAAAATAATGTACAACAATATTGAAGAACATCATAATGTCTACAAAAAACTCCGCGGTAGAATATGTCCAACTATTGTAGTTATGTCACTACAACAACTTTTTTCATTTTAAAACCCCGTGCGAAGCCGGGACGGGCTGCTAGTTTTTAATAAGGAGACTACTCACACACCTGCCACAGAGGCAATCTAGGGTGTAAAAGTGGGGATGCCCTTAATTGTCACTTATCTAGATTGTCCCTGCTTGCCTACACACATCACAATTAAGGTGGCAATTAAGGGTCATCCCCACTCTTAAGCCGGCTACTCTCACAGCTGTCGCTGGTGAGTGAGAAGCCGGTCTAAGTGACGATGTGGTCTACAAAGAATCTCGTTTACCTAGAAGGAATCTATTCACTCGAGACTTGAAGATTCTCAGGTTATAGCTTTAACGCAGGCAGGGAACTCCAATCCCTAACTGTACGCATAATGAATGTGTCGGCGTGGCCTTTCGTGCGTATGAGTGCAGCAAACAAAGTCGCAGTTCAATAGTAATATACCACGTAGGTGGCAAACAAGCACACGGCCCACCTGATGGGGAGCGGTCACCGTGGCCTATGGACGTGTGCAACACCAAGGGCGTCACCCACGTGCTGCCGACCCTGAAGGGAAAGGGCGGGAGTAGGAAAGGGTGGGGAGGCTAGGGAGGGGTGGGGGGGAGGAGGAGAAGGAGGAGGAGGGTTGGAATGTATCTTGCCACTACAATGGAGTCTTAATATTACATACGTCGGTTCTTTGATTATCCTTCGTACACGGAACCCTAAAAATGAAAAGCTATCATTCATCACCAATTTCCTCACGTGTTTTAAAAAGTTCTACCATCATGTTTTATAGATGCCTCGTGAGTCGTGGCAAAGAAAAATCTCCATGACTATGATATCCGTGTGAATAATATTATAATATCCTTGCTTGCTAAACGCTCTCAGCTGCTACTGCTGGGCACGGGTCTTCTCTCCTCTAACGAGAGATCGTTAGAGGAGAGAAGACCCGTGCCCAGCAGTGGGACATCAATGGGTTGCTATTATTAAACTTCTGCCCAACTCCAATCTTCAAAGTGTCCTTAGCGAAATAGTACATCATCATTCTCTGAACCTTTTCCCAACTCAGTTGGGGTCGGCTTTCCAGTCAACTGTGATGCGGCTGAACTTCGATATTTTCCGTGAAGCTACTGCCATCTGACCTCCACAAGCAATGGTCCAATGACCAATGGCGATATCGAAGTTCCAAGTTAGACTGATTGGACTTTTGTGGGCTCCAACTACCCGTAACGACTGCCATAGATGTTTGTATGGCAACCGGGACCGACGGCTTAACGTGCTCTCCGAGGCACTAATAAACCTGCGATAAATACACACATAACTTCGAAAAGTCATTGGTGTGTGCCATGGTGAACCTGGGATCGAACCCGAGACCTCGTCTCAGCAGTCCATTACCCAAACCACTAGGCTACCGCGGTTTTCCTTAGCGAAATAGTACCTACGCAAAGAACGGCACAAAAAAGCGTGAAAATTTGATATTATCGTGTTTTAATTTAAATAAACAAACATAATTAAACATTAGACGTGTGAAACTTATACAATGATCGTGATAAAATTAAACACTTATACTAGTCAGACAAGGATTTATCTAATAATAATTTTATGTGTTCTTATTTATTTATAGGTGTGAACAATAGGTAGTGCGTATAATGTTTGGAATAGAAAAAAAAAACATTTCAATAGGCAGTGTAATTATTTCATCGCTAGCTGAAGTCCGTGGCTCCGTCCGCATGAAATTCTGACACCGTTCCCTTGGAGTGGATTATACTTTTTAATACCACTTAGGTGGCAGACAAGCACACGGCCCACCTGACGGGAAACGATCACCGTGGACTATGAACGTGTGCAATGCAACACTAGGGGCGTCACACTCGGGCTGCCGACCCTGTAAAACCAATTCCTATAGTTCTTCCAGCTAAATTAATTATGAGTGTCCGTCAGAAAGGCTAGACCAAACGGGATATGTACATATGACCATGTATTGTGCACTGTTTACCATTTACCATTTGGGTACTACGAGTATTTAGTAGGTACCTACTTCTTCATCTTCTTCATCCTAGCGTTAATTCCCAGTCGCATCCAAAGCTTTCTTCTTGGAGTCTGGGGTCCGCTTAGCCAGTCTTAACTGCGGATTTGGCTGGACCTCTATTTTTTCTGTGAAGCGACTGCCATCTTTTTTTTTGGCGATTTTTAGGTGATATCGAAACATTGCAGCTAGACCGTTGTGTTTAGTTCAACTACAAAGAAATAAAGTGGCCAGTCATTGTGACGTTGGTTTGGCTGGCCACTTCCCAGTTCTCATAGTTTCAGCGTGTTGTATTTACCGCGTTTTTTATAAAAAAAATAGTACTTACTTGTAAGTGGTAATACATCTTTTTATACAACTTCAAGAAGCGCCTATACAAACCTTATTAACGCCTGCACACAAATGATTTACGTTTTGCTCATAATATTGCTAATATTGTTTTGCAGGCGCTTCGTATGTTATTTATGGATATCAGTTTTTATATATCATAGGTACTGAAACGACGCAAATGGTAATAAAAAGTGCATAATATTTATGGTCTCGTGTACCTACAATCACATTTGGTCCGGCCATCCTGACGGACAGTCAAGCCGCTAATGTATGGCAGGATTTGAATCCGGGACCTCTCGATGGTAAGACTAACTTCTTAACCACTAAGCTATCATCATAATAAATGCGTATTATTATAATTGTTATTTAAAAAATATACACGCGTACCTAATATTCACAATGTATTTTCACATAAAATTTGAAATAATTATTGTATCATCTATTTATATTTTAAATAAAAAAAATATTCAATTATAATTAAAAAATGCGTGGGTATTTATTCGATTAAAAATAACTAACATAGGTTTACATAATAATATAATATTATGTAGATGTATAAAAAAGTGGTATAAAAAATAGATGTATACATTAACATAAGTAGGTATCTAAACTGGTAACAAAACTAGTGTCCGATCTGAGGGTCACCAGACGGCGCGACGGTACCGCTGGATGATGGTGTGGTGGACCATGACTGCTAAATATTATTGGATATTCTACTGTGTTGTAATGTCACGTTCTTAGAGAATGGAGGTAGGACACGACGGTATCTCCCGTCCAAAATGAGCTGTCCGACTGGGGAAGTACCTCCGCCCTACAGAAGACCGCGGCCATAATAACCATAGTGTTGTGTTCCCGCCGGTAAATAGGGTAGCCAGAGGTCACTGTACCCATCCACCCCCTCTCCTTCCTAGCCTCCGCCACCCCTTCCCAGCTCTCCCCCTTTCCCTGCAGGGTAGGCAGCACGTGTGTGACACCCTTAGTGTTGCACACGTTTATAGGCCACGGTGACCGCTTCCCATCAGGGCCTCGATTCTGCTAAAGGCAAACCACTGTAATACCACTGACACTCTAAAAATGCTATTTAATTGTAGATTTTACCGTTATACAGTTAAAGTCTAAAATCAAATGAAAAGAATTCATTTAACTTTTTCATTCGCTCTACAAAATATCATTTGACTTTAGACTTTAAACTGATAAAAATAAAGTCTACAATTAAATGGCATTTTTTTGAGTGTCAGTGGTATATCAGTGGTTTGTCTTTAGAAGAATCGAGGCCCAGGTGGGCTGTGTGCTTGTCTGCTACCTACGTAGTATAAAAAAAAAAAAGATTCTGAGATATTGGGTAATTTATGATCTAAGTACTAAGGCTTGTAACGGTTCAAGGTTACTTAATAGGCATATCCCTGGCACCCCAGCTGGCCCCGGGCCATCTACAATATTAAGATGGCCCCTAAGCCGGTATGGATGAGGCTTCGGCCTAGGTAGGCATTGGTCATATACCTATGTTTAGTGGGGTAAGACAGCAGTCGCTCCCATAAAAGTTAAAATAAACCAGTGGTCGTACAATGAGATCTTGATAACCATTCAAATGCGATGCTGTTCAACTCAGAGAGAGAGAGATGGAGCTATGCACCATGTATAGCGTCATCTCTTTCTACCTGATAATGAAAAAAGCGGTGCGTGAAAAAGCATTTGATGAGGCCGTCAAGCTGAGGACCACCGCTGTATGTATAAGTGTGTATGTAGAGGTGACCCTCCGATCCTGAGACTTTGTCTTTAGCTTTCCATCAGGCGAGGTGAAGTCATGTTGACGTGTCCAATGAAAAAAAAAGTTACAATAAATTGTCATGTTAGGAAAATAAGCTTTAAAATTGATAAAAAGAACCATGTATGTTGTAAAAAAAAACGTTTTAAGTCACATAACCATAAGTATTTTTAATGTCTTATAAAAAGTTATAATCTATTTAAAAATATAACTACATTACGATTTGATTATTACCTAAAATAAATACAAAATGATCTTAAAATTACGAGATCTAATGCTACTCCATGTAACTTATATTCCATTTATAATGATCGAGGAAAAATAATTTCCATTTAAATACATGTTGTATATTATAATCGTATTATACATTATACATACGGACTAACACAAAGAGAATATAATAACAATTAATACATTTTATACATTAGTTGTTATAATGTATATTATATTGTACTATTCTAAGTACCTAATAGTTCACGGGATATTTCAAATATCGGATACTTAACAATTACGAGTACATGGTAAATATTCAATCTCAAATCCTATATTGAACAATTTCTAGAACAGAAGTTACTTGAATGTATAGTTTGATATAATACTATGCACATAGCATAATCGTAGTGTACTTAACATAAATATGTGTCTAGAAACACTTTAGCCGAAAATTTTTTCAACTCCAAAATTTATTGCGACAGATTTTGTTATACTTACAGAGAATAAAGTTCTATCTGCCATCTTCGAATAATATTATTCAATTTTTTTTATTTAGTCGATAGGCTCGCGTTTGACCACTATCTCACCTGATGGTAAGTGACGATGTGTGACGCTTGCCTAGAAGCAACCTGGTCACTCTATTAAAGACTCCCAGGTTATAGCTTTTCGGAAACACAGACTCAGGCAGGGCATTCCACTCTTTAGCTGTACGCATAATGAACGTATTGCTGAAGCGATTCGTGCGTATTAGCGGAATTTAATTAAATATAAATTTATTTATATGATATATCATTCATCATTTATAATTTACGTTCAGAAATATAACTAATAATCATGTCTTCAAATATTAAAGACAAAAATGATCACTTAAATGTTCTCCCTCGATCATTATACATGTGGCTAAACTTGGCTATAAAACTACATATACGTAGATATATATCTGTCTAATCCTATATTCTTCTCCGACGGGATATCTTGTTCTTCTGTAGGACTCTCGGGTTTGGTTTCTTCTAATTTAATAATCATGATGACGCCGATAGATACTGAAATAGAATGAGATAATTTAGAACTGTGCAATGTTAGCTGAATGGATAAAGACGCGGCCTCTTCTCAGAGGTATTGAGTACGAATCCGGCCAGACAGTACCAATTAATTTCACTTTGTGGAATTTATATGTGCTAATCACCATGATTTACTATCTGCTGACGGTTAAGAAAAAACATAGTGAGGAAACCCTAATGTTCTAGAAGAAATTCTAAGGACATATCCGATCTACCAACCCGCATTAGGCCAGCGTGTGTGGATTAAGGTCTAAACCCTCTCAGCTCTCCCGTTAGAGGACTATGCTCTCCTTTCCTATACAGAACAACACGTGCAAGGCTGAGATATCACCCTCATACCATGCAAACAATTCCATCAAGAACTAAGCGGTTCAGTACCTCTTCGACCTGGAATTCTTTACCAGCTCACGTGTTTCCTTCCTCCTACAGTCCCGGGTCCTTTAAGCGGGGCGTGAAAGAGCATTTTGATAAGCCCGTCAAGTTGAGGACCACCATTATGGCACTGTCGGTGTATGTAGTGGGGACGCCCTTCCTGAGACTTTACCTTTAGCTTACCATGGCGAGGTGAAACCATATTAACGTGAATGACAAAAAAAATGCTGACTTCCTATAATTTTCGTTCTAAAAGGGAATCTATACCAGTACTTACATGCAAGTAAGGCTCCAACTGCGATGAAGGGTGCTGGGCAAGAGTAATCTAACAGCGCTCCGATGGCCAGGTTCGTGGCCAGGCCGCCTGCTCTGCCCCACCAGGCCCCCCAGCAGACACCCAGACCACTGGAAGTACAATACTAGTTTGTAAATTAATTTCATCACAGTTATCATTCAACCAAGTAGCCACTGCATTGTTATGCTAAACTAGCCAGATCTGTCTTATCCTACGTCATAAGGCTGATTATGACGGAAAGAATGCATTGTTGAGGTTAGATGGCAGTTGCTTCACTGAATATGAAATTCGGTTGCTTCGTGGTTAGATTTAACTTAAACTTAACTGAAAAGTCAATTATCCCAACTGAGTTACGAAAAGGCTTGGTCGATAATGATAGTATTGTGATAACATCATTTTACCTCATTTAAATAGAAAACTTTGAAGTATAATATCAGAATATATATAGAAATAACAGAACTCACCTTAACTTAGCTGGAAGCGCATGCAACAGCAACCGTATCAGCAACACGTTGCCGTTCAGCGAAGCAGCGTTGAGTGCAGCGGCCGCAGCAACAGCGATATTGCCGAAGCGTGAGCAAGGACATGCCGTGGCTGCAAGACATGCGGCTGCCAGCGCACAGACTGCCGTGCACGCCACGGCAGCTCGCCGCACGCCTAATGCACCCCCTCGGACGCAAAGCACGCCGCATGCCGCACTGCCTAGCACGCAACAAGCGCCTACGATCAACCCTGATGTGTATACCTGCAAAATAAAATAAAAAACCTTAAAGTCAAAGGCAATGATATATACATGTAAAAAGAGGCAGATATGTGACTAGAGCGCGCCAGGTGAAGACTCGAAAACGTCCTAATTGGGACGTTTTTTGACGGATAATGTTTATAGCTATCTTTTTTACTCACGTGCTTATCCCATCTTTCATACTACTTTAACGCTAATTGTCAACAATTGTCAATGTGGATCAGATCTGAGCTGAGGTGTCAGTTACTATGAACGTAACATATCTTGTAAATAAAATCATTGGTCAAAGGGTCAAAGGTCATTTATTCTGACATACTTCGTTCCCAATGGTAGGAGGACATATTAATAATCTAAGGGTAGGAGTTATGTACACTATGAGGTTATATTAGAAAAAGTGTATATTATTCTCAAAAGCACTAAGTAGGTTGAATTAGAAAAGTGAATTTATGGTCGTTAAGTTTTCTTAAATTTTCTAATGTCCCGCGCAACTTTCTTGACTTTTTCTTTCATAAGAACCTTCTCCTGACAATAACAAATACAACAAAAAAGAATTAACTAAATCGGTCCAGTAGTTTAAGCGTGTTGCTGTGACCAAGGGAAATAGGGATTCATTTTTATATATATAGATAGATAGATAGACTATCAGAATGACATTTACAAAACTTAAAACCATTAAAACTATACAGATTAAATGTTTGCACAACACGTCCACCTGTTTGCAACGCAGAAAAAGTTTATACGGAGGTAGGACACGACTGTATCTCCCGTCAGTATTGAGCTGGGGTAGTACCTCCGTCCTACAGAACACCGCCCATAATAATCATCTTGTTGTGTTCCCGCCGGTAAGTAGGGTAGCCAGAGTTTAACTCTCCCCCAATTTTCCATCTCCCTAATCCCACCCTCTCAAAACTCCTCAACCCCCGCCCACACCATGATCGGCTGCGGAAGTGTTGCACACTTCAATAGGCCACGGTGTAGTAAGCCTTCTCGAAGAGCGATACCTATACCCGGGTCCTCTCCGTAAGTCCTTTCGAGGTGGTGGTCCAACTACTTTGCCCAATCAGTTGGATCAGTACGGGCCTCCAATAGGGGTGGTGGTCCAACGAAATAAATAGTTGGACTATGGCACCTTATCTTTGCCCCGTGGTCCAACTGATTAAAATTTGACTGTTTAACGGTTACAATTACTATGTCATTAAAGACAATTTCTTCAGATTTTTATGTACATACCTACAGTACTTCAAGTGTCTAGGTATCAAATACGTTTTAAAGTAGGAATCACAGAAGTCCCGGTCAGAAAAATATTTTAATCAGTTGGACCACGGGTCAAAGATCAGGTGCCATAGTCCAACTATTTTTTTCATTGTTGTTACCACCCAGAAAGGCCGTAAATAACGGCATTGCCGAGAAACTAATAACTACACCAGGATAGCAGCATCGACACGAGAGAAGAAGAACCGATAAAAATAAATGTTTCTTTCCTACTCACTTTTGAATCAATATTAGCATTACAGGTACTTTCATGGTCTTCATAGTTACTCTCGTTGAATCCCGCCGCGGGTACTCTCTTGCCGTAAGAGTCGTACTTAAAGTCCTTCCAGATCGTAGTAGTATTGACCAGCCTGGAGCTCTCTGGTTTCAATGTGGTTGCTGTCAGTCCATTGCATTGTGCTGCAGAACCCTGAAGGCGCTGGAGGAGCTCTGGAATCCACATGTTTAGGCCAAAGCCACTGGAAAATTTAAACAAGTTTTATTAAAACAGAATGAAGGCAAGTGTGTGTGTGTGTATGTGTGTAAGCCCCTGAGAAAAATATAATGTTTTGAAGTAGATACCTAACCTTATGTAACGAATTTGATCAGAAGAATTTGATCAGGCGCTGGAAATTAATCCTTATTTTTCAGTGGTGGTGGATAAGAAAAAGATCCAGTTAATAGGTCTTGTCTTTTACGTCACCAGGTTTTTTTTTATAATTGTCGCGTCAATATGACTCAGACTACACCTCGCTTGAATAAAATAAATAATAAAATAAAAATAATTTATTGCCAAAAAACAATTTAACATTTGGAAAGAGCTTCCCGTATGCATGTAAACTAAAGAATGTAAACTAAAGTACAGTTTCAAGAATGAGGATCACCATTCCCATCCACCGATAGTGCTACAAATGCTACAATCTTGGCCCTTAGTTTGACGGCCTCATCAGATGCTTCTCCACGTCAACTGTAGGAATACCGAAACACGTGTGCTGGTAGAGAACTCTATTGAACTAATAACATAACATAACATAAACTCACGCCTATATCCTTGAAGGGGTAGGCAGAGGTGCTAGCACCCACATTTCGCCAGTTCATGTTTAGGTCCCAATGTAATATGTGGCGAGCCTATTGCCATCAACCGGGCACTTACAAACCTGCGATAAATACACACATAACTTCGAAAAGTATCGAAAAGTCATTGGTGTGTGCCATGGTGAACCTGGGATCGAACCCGAGACCTCGTCTCAGCAGTCCATTACCCAGACCACTAGGCTACCGCGGCTACTACTAATACTTATACTAATACTAAAACTAATAAGCTATGGTTAAATAATGATAGTAAATACTTACGCAGCCATATTAGCGAAGAATATGAAGAGGATAAGAGTAGACTTCAGACTATATCGCTTAGAAACCAAAACCTTCAAGTCTTTCAGAACGTTGAGGAAAAGATCCTTTGTTCTGTTCTCATCGCCACTCAAAGACTTAGCCACGAAGTCATCTTGAATCAACTTCTTTATCTGAAATCAATCAATCAACCAATTAGACTATCGCAGTCGGTGTAGCCATAGCACTCGAAATTCTAGTATGTTCAAAACTTCGATATTGTCACTGGGTTGTGGAGGGCAGATTTCTTGAAGGTAGGATACGACCGTATCTCCCTTCCGAACTGAGCAGTTCGAATGGGGTAGTATATCTCCGCCCTACAGAAGACCGCGACCATAATTACCATCGTGTTGTGTTCCCGCCGGTTAGTAGGGTAACCAGAGCTTACGCGTACTGGGGTCACCACTTCATACACACCGGTATTATTTAACAAACTTACAAAATTCAACCTCTCACTTAAATAATTATATTATTTTTTTGTATTATGCCATTTAAGTTGCTTTTCAGTCGCCATATTCCGGAATTTGTCCGGAAATTTTAAAAAACGAACTCTGATTTCAATGTCAAAGTCAAAGTCAAAGTCAATAATGACGTTTTTGAACGAAATAATCATCGTCAACATACGTAAGACTTCTGACACAGAATACCTTATAGTTTCTGATAATAAGTAGGTAGTTCCTCATTAAAAATTTCCGGAATCATCTCAATGAAGGGCATAGCTATACCGAAAGCTATTATTTCCTTCCTGTTTCAAATTCTATTGATTGGGTTCAATTAGAATTTGGGCCTCGTAGATTATTAGGTACGAGTAGGATGAGACGATACCGCTTTGAAAGGAATTTCGTATGATTTGAATATTGAGTCATCTAATTGCATTTTTTAAAGTGGCACAATCATCATCAACTTTCAACCTGTACGTACTGCAGAGACAACATCTTTCCACTTGTTACGATCTTGGCATACTACTTTTGCTTCTTCAACTTTCATAATTATTTTCATACACGCTCGCCGGTTGCGGGTACTCTTGACCTGTCCTTTCTCCAAAAGGTCCTGGATCTGATTAGAATATGGTACGCCTAGGACGGCCTTTACCGGGTTGCCCATTCGCCCCCGCTTCATATGTCTGTTTCGTCAATCTTCCTTCATCCATCCTCTCTACATGTCCGAACCATCTAAGCATCCCTTTCTTTATGTTGGTCACTACATCTTCAATCAATACCACAACGTTCCCTTATCACTGTTCCTCACTCGGTCCATCAGCTTTACTCCAGCTATACTTCTCAGATTTCTCATTTCTACAGCATTCAATCTACTTTCATGCTTAAATACATCCTTAATAATAGTTCTTATAGTTCTTTTTTTTTTTCATTTTACTAATAATCAAGGAGGAATTCTATTCTACGATTCTATTTTACGACATTCTACACATGCTTGTGTTATGGGTTCTAGAATGCTGATAAACATACTTATATACTTTTTTTTTGTAAATACATACTTATTATACATAGAAACACCCAGACCAATGCAAATAGACATATTCATGCATACAAATATTTACACTTAGCGGGAATCGAACCCGCGCCCTCTGCATAGCAGTCGCATGCACTACCGCTACGCCACAGAGGCTGTCAAAAGTTCGACATTAACCTTTTTTTATAGTCGATAGGCCCGCGTTTATCCACTATCTCACCTGATGGTAAGTGACGGTGTGTACTAACCTTATAATCGGAATTCTTCCCATGGTTAGCCTTGTAGATATACTCCAGCGCTTTCAAAGCCTTGTCTCCCCTGTTTGTATCGGAGAGCAGACGTGGACTCTCGGGAAGACACAGCAACCAGAAGCCGGAGATGAAACCGGGTATACTGCCCAGGGCCAGGAGTAGTCTCCAGGAGTAGATCGGCAGCAAGGTGGGCGAGTCAGGTATGTTGAACGGGATCACCAGCCAGGAAACAGCTGAAATTAAATATCCGTTCTTATCATCCATCATCCACCTGCCCTTGTCCCAATTAAATTAATAATTAAATATCCGTACTAATATTATAAATGCGAAAGTAAATTCTGTCTATGTGTATGTCTGTTATGCTTTTACACCTAAAGTACTGAACCGATTTTGATGAAATTTGCTAGAGCTTTGAAAAGTATAATGAACTTAGTTTTTATGGCGAAAAAAGATTCTCAAAAATGAGTACTTACAAAATTTTAGCCACACAAAATGGCGGATGGAATAATATCAAAAAAAATTTTCGAATATTTTATAGTTTAAGTTCTGCATATTAACGCATAAAAGCGTAAAAGTAATATTTTCATAATATCATAATTAAAAAACGTCAAGTTTATATAGATACGCATGCACAGCGCCTACAATTATGTTATACTTTATTATACTTAAATACTATTTAGTAAAGATTATTATTATTACTATAAGTATTTAGTGCCTCGGAGAGCACGTTAAGCCGTCGGTCCCGGTTGCCATACAGACATCTATGGCAGTCGTTACGGGTAGTTGGAGCCCACAAAAGTCCAACCAGTCTAACTTAGAACTTCGATATCGCCATTGGTCATAATGACCATTGGTTGTGGAGGTCAGATGGCAGTCGCTCCACGGAAAATATCAAAGTTCAGCCGCATCACAGTTAGACTGGAAACGACCCCAACTGAGTTGGGAAAAAGGTTCAGAGAATGATGATGATGACTATTTAGTAAAGAGAAGGGGGTGTTGATCATAATAGAGTAAATTTTAAAATAGCTCTTTAAATCATGTGCCTATAAACCTACGGACAGAAAGCTTTGAGGAGGCTATGTGACAAAAATGGCTACCTTTAACCATGTGTGAGTGAAATTCAATTACACATTTTCATCGCTTTTTATAGAAGAATCTAATTCCATTCGCAACGCTACCGTATTTCCGGGCGACAAAGCAAACATAATGAACACAGAGTTCAATGATTTGGTAACTAATCTATACAATTTGTGTCTATCGGATTAAATAATTTTGGTATTTTATTTGCAGGAAGCATGCGGGCACGTGTAAGTTCTAATCATAAACGTACACGTGGCTGTCATGACGGTATCTCGGCCCTACAGTAGACCGCGGCCCTAATCACACAATCACAATTTCCAAGACTTTGTGATAGGCTTAATATAAATACCAGGCATAAAAATAATCTTGTAGCCTGTGATAGTAGGCTCCAAAAAATTAGTAATTCTTTCCGGGGTACCTAACTGTATACGTTTTTTTAACAAACTCCCGAACGAAATTAGAGATTTACATGTGAGTAAATTTAAAAAATGTTGTTAAAAGAAAACTCTCCCAAAAAGCGTACTATACTAAGATACTAAGATTATTTGGATGATAAAGAAGCTTGGAAATGAACTGTTCACTTAACTATGTTACTCAAACTAATACATATCTAGACTAAGGCAATTATTTTGCAAATAGACCAAAAAAAAATCAGCCCGCTGAGTTTCTTGCCGGAGTCTTCTCAGGTCTGGGCCGCGTTTCAAACCGGTGTGGTCCATTTGCTTCTAGTTTTAGATAATTTTGATTTTGACGTTTTGTAAGTGCCGCTTAAAATGGTCTATATAGAATAAATGATTTTTGACTTTGACTTTGACTAATAACCATCGTGTACCAATCGCAAATCAACACGTTGTATACTTTTTTTTATAAATACATAACTACATAATCTTATAAATAGAAACACATCCATTCAAATATTTGCACTGAGCGGCAATCGAACCCGCACCCCTGTCGTCACAATCGAATACATTACTACTGTACCGCTACGCTACAGAAGCCGTCGATATCCAGGCTTGGAAGTTTAGAGTTCAGGTCAAAATCCTCACCAGGTAATATCAGCCAGGCGACGATGAAGCTCATGCCGACGACGTTCAGGTACAGCTGTCGTTTCTTAGCTCCCACTAAGTCTGACAAGTAGGAGAACACCAGCGTTGCTGGACCACCTGTAGGAGAGCAACGGTTTGATTGAAAAAAAAATATAGCGATAATTACAAGGTATGGTCCGCCTGTTACCCTACACCCCACCGTCGGTGAAGTGGCGCGATGCTCGCCCCACCCCCCTTTTGGGGGGATCAAGGGGGCCGTTTTAAAGCCGTAGATGGCCCGGGGTCAGCTGGGGTGCGAGGGATATGCCCATTGGGTAACCTTACACCCCGGTAATTAAGGCCCGAGACGGCGTGCGGTTTTAGTCGGTTCGATCCCGACATAACCACCCCCGATGTCCGACGGTGGTGATATCCATGGGGATGTCCGCACGATAAAAAAAAGGCGCGAGTATGGTTCGTCCTAAGGCGCAGACATGCGCTGTTGTACGTCGTCGTCGTATTCGTCAAAAGAAATTCATGAAGCAGTTATAGTAGAACAATAATTGCATTGCAAGTATGTAATTCGTTTTTAAAAGCAATGTGTATATATCTATATGTTGTACTACAATGAAAGCTCAGCCTCCTTCGTGAAATAGAACATCTGTAGATACCTACCAATGAAAACTTTGTAGTAGCATCATTACGGTACGGTAAACTAGGTTTTGCTTAGTTGAAAACATACATACATACATACAGATCACGCCTTTTTCCCATTGGGGTAGGCAGAGACACAACATCTTTCCACTTGCTACGATCTTGGCATACTCCTTTCGCTTCTTCAACTTTCATAATTGTTTTCATAATTAGTTGAAAAATGTAGGTATTATTGTTAACTTACCTATAATAAAACCATTGATAGTTCTTGCAGCAAGCAGAAGTCTGTAGTCAGGTACGGTGCTCTGCGCTAGTGTGATGGTAGCATCCAGAAGTAACGTCATGCTCAGACAGTTTCTTCTGCCGAATACATCTCCAACAATACCCCAAAAGAATGCACTGGCTACTCCACCTGTGACAACAGAGATTTTTTTATAGTCGACAGCATCATCACTTACCAACAGGTGAGATTGTGGTCAAACGCGAGCCTATTAACAATAAAAAAAAGGCTCGTCTGCCACCTTAGTGGTTAAAAAAAAAGATGATGATGTGCTTGACGATGGAGCACGCTTGCCTAGAAGCAACCTGTTATGCAACTTATTAATGAAAGAGCCCTTACATTCCAACATAAAATTATGGGGTGTATGGGTAACCTAAGATCTTCGGTAGCTTAGTGGTTAAGGGCTCAGCCTTTTTTTGACACGTCAATATGATTTCACCTCGCCTGATGGTAAGCTAAAGGTAACTTTACCTTTAGCTTTCCATCAGGCGAAGTGAAGTTAGACCAATTGTCGGACTTTTTAGGGTTCCAACTACCCGTAAAAACTGCCACAGATATTCGTATGACAACCGATAAGATTAACGTGCTCTCCGAGGCACTGCGGTCGATACCTACTATTATCTTTAATCTTTAACCCTGACTCTGTACAGAAACAACCAGACTAGTGGGCGCGCAGATTGTTTAATTGTAGCCATTACCCATCGTACCACTTAACTGGGCATGACTCGTCGTTCTGTACTGGGCATTAGGCTAAATAGGTCACCTGGTTCTAGTGCATTATTTGTCAAGAGGAAACTCATTTTTAGTTAGTTATCCCTGGCGCCATTTAATTTGAAGATTTTTATAACATAAAAATGATAAGTATGTAAGTTACATTATGTGTTAGTTTATGTGTCTGTGTTGATTCTTTAAAAAATGGGGTAGCCAGAGCTCACTGTACCCCTTCTCCTCCCATCCCTTCCTAGCCTCCCCGCCCCTTCCCACCCCTCCCCACTTCCCTTCAGGGTAGGCAGCGCGTGTGTGACACCCTTAGTGTTGCACACGTTCATAAGCCAGGGTGACCCCTTCCCATCAGGTGGGCCGTGTGCTTGTCTGCCACCTAAGTAGTATAAAAAAAAATTGTCGTCTTTCTGCCTTCGAGTCTGAGGGAGGTAATCTCTCGATCGGCTAAGGCGATTTTTATGAAAATTTCGCTGGCAGATAGGTAATATTATAATGCGTAACACAGGTTGTTATTAAGTAGGCATTGTGAAAAATAAATTAGAGTACCACTAGAAAATTGAAATCCACGCAGGTAAATTCGCCGAACTATCAAATTCTATGAAATTCAGTGCTCTCATAAGAATAAATACAATTTATTGATTCTCTGAATTCTACGTCAATTCTGTTACCCAAACCCGAAAAAAAAACATAGGTATTACGTGTCTACATAACTGAATTAGTTGGCGTTAAAATAACGCAAGTATAAAGATGACAACATTAACAGCTTACTATGGTCATTCCGATAAACAAATATAGTTACTCTATAAGGTCTTGTTAGCGAACTGATCAAAAATGAAGAAATTAGATGTCAGGACATTTTTGGAAATAACTTATACCACAAAATGCGAAATATCTTCGTAGAAACCGTTAATGAATAAATTGCGTTTTATTTATATTTTTAGCTGACTTCAAAAGGAGGTTCATTGTTTGGCCCCTATGTTTTTTTTCCGCGATTATCCTGTGACCCATGCTTGGAGACTCTTTGAAGGGTAATCGCAATGAGGTCATCCGGCAAAGAACTAAAGTTACCGACATAGCTCACAGAATAAGCAAGCTGAAGTGGCAATAGGCTGGCCTGATTTGTCGGAGGACCAATAACCGTTGGAGCAAACGAGTCCTAGAGTGGAGACCGCGAGTCGGCAAAAGGAAGGTGGGACCCAGCCAGATGGTGACACCATTGGCAATTATATTATCTTCTAAGACGCCAAACCAGCCCTGCCTGGATCTAACGAGTGGTGATCACCATTACATACACCGATAGTGCTACAGTGGCGGCCCTCAGCTGGACGGCCTTAAAAATGTTTTTTCACGTCGCGCTTAAAGGACCCGGGACTGTAGGAGGAAGCAAACACATGCGCTGGTAAAGAATTCCAAGTCTATATGGTGTGGTAAAGAAAAGAGGCACCGAACCGCTTGGTTTTTTTTTAGAATTGAACTTGATGTAAGTGTAAAAATCTGAATTTGAGAATGATGTAACCGCTGTCTTCTTAAAACTGAGTACAAATACGAGTATTTGTACTCCATTTAGCGCAAGATCTGCCGATTTATTGTGATTTATTATATTAACACCAAGCCTCTAATATGACTCTAATGAACATAAGTATGTCTTAATTTACTTAAGCTATACTAGGACCCATATTTACTAGGTGGTACAATTTGATGGCACAAATTTGCCTCAAATTGGGCCGGGTAGGTACCACCGTGCACGATTGCGAAAAATCCTCCATAGTAATCCAACACCGGTTGTATTGCGTTCAGAGTTCAGCAGGTGCATAGCCGGAGCTTGAGGTGATGGTCGTCGCAGCACTTGTGGGACCAGTGGGTATTGGCGTATTCTAAACCAATATCTGCGCTTTGTCACGCAGTGCAGCGACGACAATCACCTCTTCTTTCATGAGGCCGTCAAGTTGAGGGCCACCATTATGTCACTGTCGGTGTATGTTATGGGGACCCCTTTCTTGAGACTTTACCTTTAGCTTACCATCAGGGGTGGTGAAGTCATTTTGTCGTGATCGATATATTATAAAAAAACCCTTTGAATGGCAGTGTTGCTCAGGTAAGAGCGGTTCTTAAAACCCAGGCGAGAGGGGTGACAGGACGGTCGCCTGTATGGAGTTATTATGAAGGTCACTTGTCACAGCCGGAGAAACAAGTAAATGCCTTATAACTATAAGAGGTAACACCGGGTATTCGATAATTGAGACTCGAGTTGGCTTGCGGTTTTGGTCGGTTCGGGTCGGATATAACTACCCACGAAGGTAAATGGGGTGGTATCCATGGGGATTACTGCACGAAACAAAAGGTATACTTCATACTTTATTTCTTGAGGTGTAGGCAGGTATGCTAGGGGTGTATGGCATACCATAAAGATTGAGCCTCGACTTTGATCAGTAGGTGTGCAGTTGAGGCTGGCTTGACTACGAGGGTCTTGATGGGTTCCCATATACCCATGCACCTCAGCACCTATTCTGCTATCTATTTCGCCTATTTTTCTTTTCTTTTCGAAGTTATGTGTGTATTTATCGCAGGTTTATAAGTGCCCGGTTAATGACAATAGGCTCGCCACCTATTACATTGGGACCTAAACATAAACTGGCGAAATGTGGGTGCTAGCACCTCTGCCTACCCCTTCGGGGATATAGGCGTGAGTTTATGTTATGTTTTTATGCTATTTTTCTTTCATCGCAGTTAAGAAGCAAATTACTCACCACTCATAAATGCCATGTTGATCAATCCAGATTGGTATGTGGTCAGCATCAGCTCACACCGCGCTGCGGGCAGTACGTACGACATGATGCAGTTCTGCACGCCTGACGCCAAGAACGCGAAGGCACACGCGCCTAGAGCATTGCGGCTGAAACGGCCATAACCTGAGAAAAAAAAACCAACTTGTTTAATTTATTTTCACCTCTCTTGGATGAAAAGGGTACCTTTACACATTATACAATATCGCATTCTGAGTTTTTGGTCAGCTTGACCCACTCGTTACTGGGTCGATGGGTCCACTTGACTGTAAAATTTATGGTCAACTGGGCCCATGTTTAAATTTATAAGAACATCTTTTATTTTTTAAAGCTACCAGTGGATACAGTCATGAGCAACTTTGTTTAGTATTAGATACTTACCTAGATAAAAAGATTAATATAACTTATGGTTGACATCATGAAACTCGCATTTATTGACAGTAAGTGATCTGAATTTCGGATGGTCAGTAGGTCGGGGGAGAGCGCGTGAACAAATAAGTAATTGACTTTTGCCATCTTAATGGGACCTTAGCGAGTCTTAAGTAGGTCTTAAGTACGTAAAGAGACCTGTAGAATGTATTAAGTACAGGTAGCCGAGTCATTAAAACCTACATGAATAAAACTTGGTAATACAAACACGCGCAACTTTCAATCGCCATTAACTACAATGGTTGTTTACAAATTGTTTCAACATGTACAGTGCTACAACCAATACATCTTATGAAAAGAAAGACCTATAAGCAAAAACATTATTATGCATTATAAACTTTTGGCTGCGCATACTAACAGCTATTACCGATGTGGGGCTTTGCAGTGGAGTCATCGTTGACCACATCATTACCTACTACTGACTATAAAAAAGAAATGTTTATCGTTTACAGAATAGTTTCGATCGCAACTCGTCAATTGGCATAATTTGTGGCAACTCTCGACTTTTTCTTCTACTCTGAGTTATTTTAACCTCAGTTAGGGTCAAAATCTAGTGTAACTACGAAACGGCTTAACATTTTCCGTTGAGCACCTGTAATCTAACCTCCACAACTTGAGAGGAAAACGTACACCAGATCCTGGTCCATCAATTCAAAATATCACCTATCATGAACGATGAATCAGCCTAGCATTCTTTTACTAAAGAGGTCTCTACAACATAGGTACCTACTTATTTATTGAAACTGCAGTTCTATTCTTAATGTTATTAAACATTTATGATAAATATTGAACTCACGAATAGCTGTTTTGTCTATCGCTAAATAATTCAAGTTATGTCCTGCCTGTTATGTCTAATACCTACTACTGTGTGTGAAAGAATGTAGAATCTTTAGTCAGCTGGGCCCATTCAAACTTGGTCTGTGGTCCCAGTTGACCTAATATAAATATGACTTTGAATAGGTCAACGTCCGTTATAGAATGTGAACTCCTAAGTGGATACGGAGAGAAATAATATTATTAATCACATATAATAATTATTATTAAATAATATAGTTCTATTCGACGGATAGAAAAATTCAAGATTTATAGTCTAATTCTAGGCAAAATTTCATCCAAATCTGTTCAGAGATTCTGGCGTGATATTTTTTTTTTTTTTTTTTATATTCAATCCGTCTATTGACTTAACCCCGCTGGATGGTAAGAAGCAAGGGCAAAGTCCAGAGGGTACGGGCCGCCATTCCAGACACCATTCGTCCAAAAATGGCGGCCCCTACCTTGACGGCCTAGACAGATGCCTCTTCACGCCCCGCTTAAAGAACCCGGGATTGAAGGAAGAAGGATTTATCTAGTAACAAACATTTATACTTACAGCATCTAAACTTTCGCATTGTATTACAACATTTAATGGGCGTAATCAGAAATACTAAACATTTACATTTACAGTACTGTTAACAGTTAGTGTAAACTATGATTATTACTTAATTTAGTTCGTTTGTTGCATAGCAACTCAAAAATTGCTGAATCAAACGATTAATTTGAAATATTAACACGTAGGCACCTCTAAATATTGAGTAAGTGAACTATAATCTATATTACGTATAATATGACTTGCTTTCTTTTTACATCACTGCGTTTTTGATAACAGTCATAATACTGTTGGGTAACCTTACACCCCGGTAACTGTGACCGAAGTCGGCGTGCGGCTTTAGTCGGTTCACCGATAGCTGTCACTTACCACCAGGTGAGATAGAGGTAAAAAGTAAGCAAGCCTATCTTGAATTTAAAAAAAATGCACCATAGAGGAGGTAGGACACGAAGGTATCTCCCGTCCAAAATGAGCTGTCCGACTGGGGTAGTACCTGCGCCCTACAGAAGACCGCGGCCGTTCCCGCCGGTAAGTAGGGTAGCCAGAGTTTACTGTATCCCTCCTCTCCCCACCCCTTCCTAGCCTCCCTACCTGTTCCTAGCCCTCCTCCTTCCCTTCAAGGTAGGCAGCGTGTGTCACCCTTAGTGTTGCACACGTCCATAGGCAACGGTGACCGTTTCCCATCAGGTGGGCCGTGTGCTTATCTGCCACCTACATAGTAAAAAAAACATAGAAAGTAATTTGATCATTAAATATGGCAGAGAGTAGTGGAGAGCCGCCTTAAGATGCCTTATCTTTAGAAATTTGACGAACACTGATAGAGTGCTATTATTGCAATAATATTATTATTAAACATTACGACGAAGGAATAATGTTTGGATTGTGATTGTTCCGATATTATTATTATGGAAAGCCCCTACAGCACGCGATGGCTGAGAGTAAATTACAAATGTGTGCAAGATGAGTTTATAATAACTGTAGCAATGAAATCTACGTACCTATATATCCTACCGTTACAACCCTTCTTTCGTTAGAACTAGTTTTCCCTAGTTAAAACTAGTATTTTTTTTTCATTTTTTTTTTGTTTTTTTTTTATTTAACATGCGGTTCACAAAACTGCTTTAAACAGTTTTCATATAATGCCTTTGCTAAAACTAGAAAAACCCAGTTAATAGCTTCGTTTTTATTCCGTTGAGCACGTACCGCGGGAGCGAGCGAAGCGAGCTTGTTGACACCGCGCGTCCCGACTGGGATAGATATAGGCCAAACCCTTCAAAAAACGCGAAAAACAAATAAATAAATAAATATTCTACGACATTCTACACAACGCTAAAAAATTCTAAAAAAAAAATTTAAACCTTTCTAAAATTTTACAAAATTCCACGCGGGCGAATTCGGGGGTATAGGCTAGTGTTAGGCATAAACGCTTGATCATATAAATCAGATTAATTAATCTTCTGACCTTCTATGAAATGTACAACGGTGCCTCTTTTCTCTACCACACCATAAAGACTTGGAAAACATGCGTAGGTACAAAAAAAAATCCTCAATTGCAGACGGAAATTTCTAGCTATCCTAGGCTGTCCTGTCATTGTCCTTAGAATTTCTTCTAGGACATGTTTGTTTCCTCACGATGTTTTTCTTTCACCGTCAGCAGATGATAAATCATTGTGATTAGCACATATAAATTCCATAAAGTGAAATTCACATTGGTACTGTCCGGCCGGATTCGAACTCGATACCTCTGAGTAGAGGCCGCGTCCTTTTCCATTGAGCTACCATCGCTTTTTTTGCAATGTAATAAATTATGGATCAATCTTGGAGGCACTCATAGCGCGCGTCCGTCTTACATACTTTCCATTTTTTTTCATAGCATTATTACCTACAATCTCGATCTTAACTGAGAAAGTGGCACATCCTTAGTTGAGCTGTCCCCTTCATGTTCAGCTTAACCGACAACGAGATCGTATCATCAATTTCCTCTAAAGATTCGCGGAAACCATCTAATTCTTACATAAAACGTTTGTTCGTAGTTTATGGCGACATCCTGGTCATTACTCCAAGCATTATCTTCGTTAAATGAGTACACGAATACACTTCAGCATTACTATTCTGTAAGGTATAATACACGCTGATTTTATATTTGTTTTGGACCCGAAAGGGGTTTTTTATACCACTTAGGTGGTAGACAAGCACACGGCCCACCTGTTGGGAAGCGGTCACCGTGGCCTACGGACGCGTACAATACCAGAGGCGTCACATTCGCGCTGTCGACCCTGAAAAAATGTTCTAATGCCCTTCTTGAAGAACCCCATATTGTAGTCGCTAGGGAAACCACGGCAGGGAGATCATTCCACAGCCTAAGCGTGCGCTCACCTTAAACTCATTGCAGGTACGCATTTATAGTACATTGTGAAGATTCTGCAGTCATCTATATTACAGAAATCACCACAGTAGCAATTAGGTAGGTACTATTCGCAGTATTACCACTTAGTTGGCAGTTAAGCACACGGCCCACTTGATGGAAAGCGGTCACCATGGCCTATGGACGTGTGTAACACCAGGGGCATCACACTCGCGCTGCCGACCCTGTAAAAACCTTTTAATGTCCTTCTTGAAGAACCCCATATTGTAGACGCTAAGGAGTTTGCCGGCCTGTCCAGCTAATTTGATTGATATGTTTTGCGAGGTCGACCTCAACTGACCTTCCCATTGTATAATACTTAATTCGACATGCATTTAATAACCACTCATTTGTTTTATATGAAACAATATCTAAACAATGACAAAATTACACGCATGACATAATCGAAGGACAGATTTCGTTGCATGGGCATTTGAAAAGGACATAAAGTTAAAAATATAATTTGTACACTAAGTAAGTTGAATGAATGAAATATGAAGCAATTAGGCTAAGCGCTCATTGTAGACAAGACAGTCTTAAGACTGACTATTACTTTACAAGAACATAATGAAATGTGTCAAATTTTTACTTATATAATATCATTGGAAAGTGTGCAAACAATTACATCAAGACTCAAGCGGTTCGGTGCCTCTTTTCTTTACCGCACCATCAAGACTTAGAATTCTTTACCAGCACATGTGTTTCTTTCCTCCTACAGTCCCAGGTCCCTTAAGCGGGGCGTGAAAAATTATTTGATAAGGCCGTCAAGCTGAGGGCCACCATTACAACACTATCGGTGTATGTAATGGTGACCCCTCGTCCTGAGACTTTACCTATAGCTTACCATCAGGTGAGGTGAAGTCAAACTGACGTGACCGATATAAAAACAAGATTTGTGTAACAATTCCTTATAGCCTTGGCATTCATTTTGCATATAACTGCATTTAAATTAACATAAATGAACGGTTTTCTCTGCTGCATATTCATAAATTGCATCATCGGAACAAAACGAAACAGAAAAATAAATTTCGATAATTGCAATAATATATTATCTTATTCAAAAGTACTTATAACATCAATCATTGGTATAAAGGTTAGCATTCACTGGGAGTAAGTGCATGGGATGCTACAATGCAATATTTGATTTTGAACACAGGTGTTAGATCAATGTTCTGCGAGCACTTTGTTTTTTTTTATACTGGTCACGTCAATACGACTTCACCTCGCCTGATGGTAGACTAAAGCTTAAGGCTCAGGAATGGAGGATCACCAATACGATACCTACACCGATAGTGGTGTCCCTCATTTAAATTTAATTTCTCATTTCATTTCATTAATTTTATTTCATACACGAAATAAAATTAAGTCACAATAATTTTAATATCGTAATATTAATATCTGGTTCACAGTGGTAGAGAAATGTATAAAAAATCCTTTTTCAGTCTTTTTCAATCCTAGTCCCTAACCTATCCGACATACCTACTGATCTCCGAATGAGGTTCTGAGATAGACTTTCTTCTCTCGGAGCTGGGATAATCAGTTCATTTAGATAATTTTATTGATATAGGTACCTAATATAATGCTGAATCTCTGTACTTGTTTTTCCACTTGATTAAAAGTACACAAAATATACCTGCCATCAATTAAATTAAATTCGGTAGGTTCATTTCATATCGAATGTTCAGCGATATTGTTACGTTACACGCGAACGCTCCTGATGAATCATTACCTTAAGATTTAAATACAAAAGAAGGAATTTATACTTTCCTGGTATAACGGTTCAGGATTATTGAAATATGACTTCTTATAATAACCGCCCAACGTGTGGTAAGACAGGCATTGATTATACGATTCTGAGAAACCAGTTCTTTAATTTACTTTTTTTATACTACTACGGCAGACAAGCACACGGCCCACCTGATGGGAAGCGGTCACCGTGGCCTATTGACATGTGCAACATAAGGCGTGTCACACTCGCGCTGCCGGCCCTGGTGGAGGGGGTTGAAAAGTTTGAAGATGGCTGGAGGTGGGATTGGGGAGATATAAGGGATGGGGGTTGGGGGGTGGAGCTCTCGCTACAAAAACTAACCGGCTATGATGGTGACAGGAACACAGCTATATTTATACACACAAATCTTTGTACTAAACGGGAATCGAACCCTATTTCTTGGTTGCGTAGAAGACATTTTTTTCTTTGCACTCATCGGGAAACGAACCCAAGACTCTTTCTATTGTAACGCTTTACAGCTAAGTCGCATAGAGACTGGTTATTCACAACACTGAAGGTTGAAGGAGGTAGGACACGACGGGATCTCCCGTCCGAACTGAGCTGTCCGACTGGGGTAGTACCTCCACCCTACAGAACACCGCGGCCATAATAACCATCGTGTTGTGTTCTCACCGGTAATTATGGTAGCCAGAGCTGACTGTACCCCTCCTCCTCCAGCCCCTTCCCCTTTCCTTCAGCGTAGGCACACACACGTCCATTAGGCCACGGTGACTTCCCATCAGGTGGGCCATGTGCTTGTCTGCCACCTACGTAGTATTAAAAAAACACTTTGTTTTTAATTAAAAAAGACGTTACCTGCAATATCCAAAGCTGTTTCATAGTCTGCTACCTCTGGCATGGTCTCCTGTCCATCCTTCAACACCCTCGGCGGGGCTAGAACAAAAAAAAATTATTGACTCATTTCCATATCAGGTTTAACCTCTCACCCTCTCTCTGTATATTCCCTGGCTAACACAGGCTTTTCTCGTGGGGGTTAGGGGGTTTTTTTATATATGTAAAGGACACGTCAATTTGACTTCACCTCGCCTGATGGTAAGCTGAAGGTAAAGTCTCAGGAAAGAGGGTCACCATTACATACACGTACCATGTTAACAATGGTGGCACTCAGCTTGACGGCCTCATCAAAAGAGGATTGTCGTCGCAGTACCGCGTGACACTCACCGGTCCCACTAGTGCTGCGACCACAATCCCCCCTGCCCGGCTATGCACTTGCTGACCCCTGAACGCAATCCAACCGAGATTGGATTACTATGGAGGGTTTTTCGCAATCGTGCACGGTCGTACCTAAACGGCCGAATTTTGAGACAAAATTTTTGCCATCAAATTTTCAAATAAAATAAAAAGTAAAATAAAAAGAACGGTCGGTCTAGTAACGTTCTAACATCCAGCTCGCCACACACCAGTACACCATGATCATGGGACTTACAACAGCAGCGCGCTGCCATGCCGTGCTGATGTGCTGTGCTGCTGCAGTGGCGAAATATCGGATAGGTACTCAATATAAATTCAGTAAAAAGTGTTTCCGGAAAAACGCTCTCGTATAAGCTATGGTGAGCAGCCTTCTTTGCAGAGCCTGCACGAGGGAGGAAGAAACGGCAGCACACGTGCTCCTACACTGCCCTGCAACCGTCGCATAGTACAGAGTCAATCCACTTGCTAAGGAGGTAGGACACGACGGTATCTCCCGTCCGAAATGAGCTGTCCGACTGGGGTAGTACCTCCGCCCAACAGAACACCGCGGCCATAATAACCATCGTGTTGTGTTGGAACACAACCGCTACCGCCAGAGCTCACTGTACCCCTCCTCCCCCCATCCATTCCTAGTCTCCCAGCCCTCCCCGCTTCCCTTCAGGGTAGGCAGCGCGTGTGTGAAACCCTTAGTGTTGCACACGTTCATAGGCCACGGTGGCCGCTTCCCATAACCGAGAAACCATACCATACCAAGCTATGGTGAATAAAGAAAGTATTTTGCATAGAAAGAGGTATTAGCTAAGCAATGAAATGCAGCAGATAGGTAATCTGAATGCATTACTTTAATGCATCGCACGAGGTTAGAATTGTAATCAGTCTTAATTATACTAGAGATCGGAACTTACTCTTTCTTCTAAAACTTTCTTTCAATTCTTAGGATAGACTAGCCGTGCCCACGACTTTGCTTGGATTTAGATTATAAAGGTTATAGTTTTTGTCATCGTGCGGAAATCCACATGTCCTAGAAGAAATTCTAAGGACATGTCCGATCCACCAACTCGCAATAGGCCAGCGTGTGTGGATTAAGGTCTAAACCCTCTCAGCTCTCTTGTTGAGAGGAGACCCGTTCCCAGCAGTGGGACATAAATGGATTGCTATTATTATTATCCTTTTTGTACGCGAAACCAAAATCAATAATATGATGAGCCTTATAAAATTACCTATCTGTGAGTGAAAATCTTGTCCAAATTGGCCCAGCCGTTCCAAAGATTCCCTTTAAACAGACAGAAAGACTGAGACAGTGGTATCTGTCTACCCGGGAAGGAAAAAGACGTGAACATAATGTATGATTTTGTTATAACAACAAATTAACAGTTTATTGTAAGTGTATTTTCGTCACATGGAATTTTGTCACAGTTTAGAAAATAACTTAAGTCTTTTGTCAATTGGTCACAAGTATTTAATTGTCATTTAAATTGTCAATAAACAGTTTTTTATAATCTCCTTAAAGGTACACATAATCTACTATATAAAATAAGTCGGGTTTTCCTTCCTGACGCTGAACTCCAGAACGCACGAACCGATTTCCACGGTTTTGCATTCGTTGGAAAAGTCTCGGGGTCCGTGAGGTTTATAGCAAAGAAAATTACCCGGGCAAAGCCGGCTCCCGGGTCGCTAGTAATATATAAAGAGGCATATCTAAATACTAATATTATGCAAAGTCAAAATAGTTTAGTACATTTTTAACCGATTGTTTGACTTGTATGTATGTTTGCGCAATTATCTCGCGATTGAAGGAACCGATTTTAATGTGGTATTTGGAAAAGTATTCTTTTCATTTTGGATGTTTAAGAATTCTATAAATATAGTAGTAACCGACCTAAAAAAGGAGGTAAGTAAAAATAGTTTGCAACCCCTTGGAGCTATGATAAAATGGAATGCAGTCAAAAAGTAAATTGGAAATTAATTAAAAGATTTTTTAATTAATTTCCAATTTACTTCTCTGCCTACCCAGTAGGTGCCTACTCACGCCTATATCTCCCCAAAGAGGTGGTAGAGGAGAGAGGGACAGACAACATGTATTTTACACTTGCATTTCTTTTTTTTTTCTTCCGTTATATAGCCTTTAACCGTCGACCGGGCTATTCCTAAGCTATCTTAAAAATATCATAACAAAACACCCTATGATAATTTGCACGAACCGGAAATTCAATCTAGGACTACATGATCATATGCAAAATTAGCGGAAAATTATGCCACGAGATAATGTCATAGTGATAACCTATCTATTTAATAATTGCAATTTATTATTAATAAGACACGTTTGTTCTTTTAATAATACCTTCTCTTGATTATTTTAGATTGTAGTTGATTTTTTTTACTAGAACAGCACGTTTTTAACTTACATACACAATAAGTACAGTCAGCGACAGCTGAACTACTGTTTACGAAAATATAGATAATATATTTATCTTCTTATTAATTTCTTCAGCTAAAGGAAGTGGTTTCTTTATTTTCTTTTTACCCTTTGCATTCAATTTTTTTTTATACTACGTAGGTGGCTGACAAGCACACGGCCCACCTGATGGGAAGCGGTCACCGTGGCCTATGAACGTGTGCAAAACTAAGGGTATCAAACACGCGCTGCCTACCCTACAGGGAAGGGCGAAAGGCTAGGAAGGGGCGGGGTGGTTAGGAAGGGGTACAGTGACCTCTGGCTACCTTACTTACCAGCGGGAACACAACACGATGGTTATTATGGCCGCGGTGTTATGTAGGGCGGAGGTACTCGTACTTCCCCAGTCGGACAGCTCATTTCAGACGGGAGATACCGTCGTGTCCTACCTCCTCAAAAATGCCTTTTTTATGCAACGGGAATGTAAAAACCGTTTCTAGGTAAATTTGCTATTAATCAACCACTTTTTGCATTGACTGTACGAATAAACTGGAAGTTTGCACGTGCGACTTATGCAAGTACTGCGATTATAACTCATGTGGGTTTAAACTCCATTCTCCATTGATCGTCAAACAGCGGGTTATTGATCATAGGTCGAGTTGACCACTGAATTGAGTTGAAAGTGGTCAACTGGGCCCACTAACAAGACCAACAGCGGATCGAGTTAACAACTAAAAACTCCCAGTGGTCAATTGTGCCCCTTTTCTTCTTCTCTCCTATCGGCGTTGCCATCAATTAAAAAAAATTAGGGCATCTTCACCCAGGCAGGATGTGGGTAAGACCCTCTATACCCCTATGCAGCCATATCGTTTCTTAGGTACCTATAGAGCGGTTCCAGACGAGATAAACTGTTATATAATAATAATAAAAGTTCACTATATTAACTTTTAAACTTTCGCGTTCCATAACTTATTATACGTAAACGGGACTTTTAACGTGTATCGCGTTAAGTCCCGTTTACGTATAATAAAATAAAAGTTCAATACTTAGGGTAGATAGGTCTTACTATAATTAGTTTTGTTGTACTTACCTACTATAACTTTTTACAGGTTATTGTTATTTTTTTGTGAGTCGGGGGTTTTTTAAATTTTTAATTTACCTTTAGCTTACCATCAGGCGAGGTGAAGTCATATGTGGATGTGTTCAATATAAAAAGTCGAAAATTAGCGGTTTTCACATTTAAATGCCTTTGGATAGAGCTGCACATTGCGCATCTAACCAAATAGACAGTTTTGTCGTCTCCTGTAAGGTATAGTATAGTTTTATAAGTAGGTAAAAATGATTTAGCCGGTGTCGCAAGAGGGACGTTATGTACAGTACCTATGTAGGTTAAGGTCGTACGGGCATCTTTTTATTAATTTTTATTTTGGAGGTCGTACGGGTACCAAAAAAGAGGTCGTAAGGGCACTTTTGAAAAAAGGGGCCAAACTTTGAGGTCCTACGGGTACGTCGCCGGTTTATCCATGAGTTTCTCATAAACTAACACAGTCTTACAATAAAGAAAACCTCAAGAAATTATTATAGTAGTTCGGTTATCGATTTCAACTTTTTTTTTCTAATGCAACAAGTCAAAAGGTTGATAACGCAAGCGGCAATATGCTCACGAAACGCAATTGTTCGAACTATTTCAGCTTCGATTCCTAACTCTTGCATGTTTGTTGAGCAAGGAAATAATATTTCTTGCATGTGATGATAATAGTTATTTAATTTAATTACTATTGATACTTAAATACCGAATTATTTAATAGATAAATAAATGTTAAGTAAGGCACATGTAAGTGGGCAGGCAAGCCGGGGTCGGCCTCGCAGAGTATACACTGACCAAATTAATGATTTATTGCAAAAATGGCAGTTCAAAAGCACTCGAAACCTCGATTTGCATGAAAGGTTTAATGACAGTAGAGAAAGCGCGTGAAGTATGTAAGGACAGAGGTAGATGGTGGTCTGTTGTCTCTGCCTACCCTGGAGCGAAATAGGCGTGAGCATAATGTATGTATGTATGTGGAAATATAATTATGAATGTTTGTTAAAATAATTATAACTTCGTTTAAAAAACCGAGATTGCAAACTAATATTATTTACTTTTTAGTGTACAGAAATAGAAAAGTACCTATTTATGAGGTTTATTATGTACAAAGGCATCATAAACAGAATTTTTCCTGTAAATTTGATTTGATTCCCAAGATCCCAGCCTCAGATCCTGATACCCTGGATATGGGACCACCTCAGAAGTAGCCTCCTTCAAAAAAATAATAATGTCAAAATTCATCCATAATAAACCTCCTCCTTTTTTGAAGTCCGTTAAAAATAGACTACTCTTCGTAAGTCAAAATTGTTGAAAAAATAACGAAATTCGAAATTCATCATCATCTGACCTCAAACCCGATTGCACATAAAGCTTACTTTGGCACCCTGGGTTTACTCTCGTGCTCCTTCCTTAAATAGGCTTATCTTGACTTTTATGGGAGCAACCACCAACCCCCAACTCCGAAACGAAAGCCTGTAAGTACTATAACTTCGAAATTCAAATAAAATTATTTGCTATTAAAAATTATTAATAAACAACTCACGGCTTTCAATCTTCGGCAGCACTTTACACACCATTTTAACGTCCACTATAAACCCTGGTACACACTGTGTCACACAACGAGAACGTGTGAGCGCGGGCGTCTCACACGGGGACCGGCGACGCACTGCTCGGACTCACCATTGTTACATAGAGCTGACCATTGCAAGATAAGGCGGGGAGTCACTGAAAAAAGTTTTAGTGAAATGTTTCTGATAATAGTAGCTAATAATTTTCGGAGTTTAACATTTTCGGAATTTGAAATTTTCGGAAATTAGCCATTTTAGAATAGTTACACGTTGCCGTTTTTGGAAATCGTTAGAATAAAATAAATTCTTTACTTTTATTGGAGCGACTGCTGTCTGACCTGACCCCGAAAGAAAAGCCTGTGCTAAAGCCTCGTTCGTAACAGCAAACTAGTGTGTCACTTGTCGAGATTGGCTTTTTTCTCTGGGATACGGAATCGAACGCAATACCTACCGCAGCGCCACGGTGGTGTTCATCGCTACATTCCAGAATAATACTTTAAAAAAATCTACAAATTACGATAAGTGTCTTCTCTATACGTCCTATGTCCTATAAAAGCTATGAGATGTAAATAATTTCTTAGTTTGAAGGTACCCTGATATGACATGAGAAATGCAACAAGAAAGCAGGAAAACGGGTACCAGTTTGATGTACTGCTTTTTAGATTATGAGTGCAACTGCAACTCCTGCGCACAGTTACATCATTTGTCATTATGCTACACAGACTTAGCAATGTACAGATATTTAACTAAATATTTATTTGTACCCTACGGGGAAATATACATAGGTACATATTATTATATACAAGCCTCGATCCACTTGCGGTAGGCATAAATATGTTTCATGAACTAAGCGGTTCGGTGCCTCTTTTCTTTGTCACACCACAAAGACCTGGAATTCTTTACCAGCTCACGTGTTTCCTTCCTCCTACAGTCCCGGCCCGGGTCCTTTAAGCGGGGCGTGAAAAAGCATTTGATGAGGCCGTCAAGCTGAGGGTTTACTTTGTTGTGATAATGTATTTCACTTTTGTGCACGATTGTACTTTAGTTTTACAGACGAAAATTTATAAATGAGACCGTACAGGCCCCATTTTTTGAAATAGGGTCGTACGGGTCCTATTTTTAGATGGGGTCGATGGGGTGGAGGTCCTACGGGTACGTCGCCCCATTATGGCACTGTCGGTGTAGGTATGTGATGGGGACTTCTTGTGAATTTACCTTTAGCTTACCATCGGGCGAGGTGAAGGCATATTGACGTGACTGATATATAAAAATAAACTGCCGATTCCAACAAGCTTCCCATCAGGTGGACTGCTTGTTTGCCACTTAAGTGATATAAAAAATTCCTCAACACCTATAGCCATCACCTGTATCTCTTTCGTCAGCACATAGCTGTTCTGCAACGTGTACTTAGAGTCAGTTATGCTGCAAATAACTGACCGCTGAGACAGCGCAGGCGCCTTTCCATGGACGTACTTTCTTACTGACACCATAATCACTTGTAGTCTAAGAGCTGGAGGCCGGTGGACTAACGCACTTTTAAATTTTTAAATACTGGCGGTTTTGGGTAAAGCACTAGACTTATTGTTGAAAGACAGCGGGTTCGGGCGATATTCATTTATCAAAAACTAAGATTTTTTGCAATAAGTATAATGTTATTTTACAATTTTATAACAGTATGGACAAACTGTGCCCTTGATTGTGCGTGGATATCGATTTGTAGGGTTTTATTATTTTTGCGCGGAACTCCAATTTTTTTTATGTAACCTATATTTCGCCTTAAAATGTGACATAATCTACCCATGAAACTTCTGTCAAAATCGACCCGGCCGGCTGATCTTAAGATTCAAATGCACAGAAATGCAGACAGAATTTTTTTTTAAATTCTTTTAAAATACATACGCACACTTGTATACATTTAAAACCTATTATTTCAATATTATAAATAGCCATTCAAATTTTATTTATTTTTACACATCGGAGAATACTGGCTCTTAGACCACAATTCCATTACAGTTCCAAGAATTAAAATAGAAACGAGAATCAATTTCATACTATTACTTCATGTTTAACATTTATTTTAATCATTTCGTTTCCTTTATATATTATGTAGGTACACCCTTTTTTATCGAGTGGAAATCCCCACGGATACCACCCCCGTCGGCCATCGGGGGTGGTAATGTCGGAATCAAACCGACTAAAACCGCACGCCGCCGTCTCGTGTCTTAATTACCGGGGTGTAAGTTTACGAAGTAGGCATATCCCTCGCATCTGTCCGAATGCGGAGAATTAACACGCCCCCCGCCCACTCCCCACTGTGTCCTCTGCTAGTCAAAGGGAAACGTGGAGAGCCTCGGAGCAGCCCTCTAGAGGGCCACTCCCACCTCGGCCGGATTTGCCGCAGGCAGCTGCGTCTCCCGTGGCGATTAGGAGGCGCTGCTCGCCTCCGTTGCCCGGGTGCACCGCGTGGAGGTCCCGGCCCGCACTCTGCCTATATAATGTATACTCTGTAGGGTAAGCAGAGATGTAAATACGCGATTGCAAAGGTTAAGGAGCCAACAAAATGGTAAGGCAATTTTCAATACGTCTTGTATACATGTAATTATAATTATAATAATAAAGGGCGTGATGCAGAAGGCGGTTTAAGCACGGCACGCATTGTGAGGAAGTTCCTCTCATTGGAGCCCTAACCACCTGGTCCCTGTACCCGATGCCGCTGGGGTACCTACTATTTTTAATAGTTTCTGCGGCGGTACGGTGTAAGAGAGGCGCTTCTCTTGCGCATGATCGCTGCAAAACTGTCCACGTTAGCCTCAGCCAACATGCCAGACGCGCTACAGTAACGCGGCAATTATGTAGGCACTTTAGAAACATGCTAAATATAATCAACTTGAAGCTAAATACACTCATTCGTTAAAGAAATTCCGTCTAGAAATATGGAAAGTGAAAGCTGAGAGCTATTTATTGAGATAATTGATCTGAATAGTGATTTATGTAAAATGGACGGTATCTATTTTATTTATAAACGTGATACACTATATTTAGATCTAATAATATATTATTAGAATGTGGATGCTTTACATAAACTACACATTCTTTGTGTGTGTAGTTAAAATTATAAGAATTTTGAAGGAGATAGGACACGACGGTATCTCCCGTCCGAAAGGAGCTGTCCGACTGAGGTAGTACCTCTGACCTATAGAAGACCGCGGCCATAATAATCATCGTGTTTTGTTCCGGTAAGTATGGTAGCCAAAGCTCACTGGGGAGGGTTGGGAGGGTTGAAGGGGGTTGGAGATGGGGATTGTAAGCTCTGGCTACCCTACTTACCGCCGGGAACACAACACGATGGTTATTATGGCCGCGGTGTTCTGTAGGGCGGAGGTACTACCCCAGACGGACTGCTCGGTTTGGACGGGAGATACCGTCGTATCCTACCTCCGTAATCATTTTAGTCGGTTCGATCCCGACATTACCGCTTCACTAGCTCTGGTGAGGTGGTACCCGTTGGAGATTCCCACAAAAAGATGACATTGTTTGCAGAGCAGACACAGTCAACTTTTTTTGGGTAAGTCTCATGGAAAAGTTTGCTAATAGTTTTTATATAAACAAAATAACACAAATTGACAGTATTAGTGTAATAACTTCCGTTTGTGTTGTACACAACACAGTGACTAAATATGAAACTGTTCATCAGAGTGTCATCTATAATACAAAGGAATAAAAAAGAAGTGTATGTTTGTTGTAAAATTAAAATTTAAAAAATACCGACTTCAACGGACCAAATTAAAATGGGACCACTCGGAAAGCTTCAGCTATCAAATAAAAAAGAATCTTCAAAATTTGTTCACCTAGTCGTAAGCTCTGGGGTAACAAAAATAAAAAATACTTACAGTCGAATTGAGTAGCTCCTTCTTTTTTTTAATTCGGTTAAAAATAACAGCGTTTTACTAAATGCATACATGAATTTTTTTATCTGTCTGAATTAGGTAATTTCTGGAATAGCTGGATTGCCCCTAAGAACATTATAAATTTCCTTGTTATTAGCTGCCCCTTAAAATAACAATTTAAATAGGTAGGTCAATCTGACATGTCAAAATGACCTATTATTTCAATCTCCTTATAATATTTCAATTCAACGCCTTCACTGGCAGATAGCTAATATTATGAGAAGTAACTTGACCAAATTTAGTTTAAAATGAATGGGCTGAGCCGCGGCCTTAGGCCAGTTTAATATAAAAATGACTACATTTTGTACCAACCGACAACAAAATCATATTTTTGACAACTGTGATAGCCAAATTAGGTTACATAACAACATAAATTGGGTTATTAAAGTTGATACTAGTAATGTGATTAAGTATATGCGTATTAGCGTGTTGTTACTAAAAATATACCGCGCTAGTGCGGGGAATAAATTTGTAGTACTGAAAAATTAAATAATCATAATAAGGGCACTGAAATAAAGGTGTTTTGAACTTCCCAAGGTTACTTTAACGTTTAACCTTCACATAAGTATAAGGAGGGTTACTTTTTGTTGCTATATACGTGTCCCTCTGGATAGCAGAGGGCACAGTAGCATTGGCGTACCCATCTAGAGTTATTTTCCAGGGTGGGTCAAGCCCTCTCTTTTCGAATCGGAGAGGGGGATGGGAGATGTTAAAGTTAAGTGCAAATAATAGGCTCGGGTTTCTATTATCGGGCAAAATTACCCAGCATTTTCCTCAAATCCAAGCTAAATAAAACATTCTAAAGTAGAATAGCCATGTAGGTATTCTAATAAGTACTCTATTGACATCATATCCTGAACATTTAGACTCTAGCAAACGCTTCGAGAAAAGACATTCCCTGTCCGCTGTGTTATCTCGGCGGGTGCACTGCTGTGACCCCAGATGTTATTTTTTTGTAAAGCTGTTTAGATGATCACCCTAGTATTTTAAATCGGTAAACCAATATCCTGGGGTGGGCACTTGGACATTCTGGGGCCTTGCCTACCCGGCCCCCCTCTAGATACGCCTATGCACAGCGGAGAGCGGGCTAGTTCTCTGAGCGCAAACGTAGGGTTGACATCACGGCCGTCTCACCACGTCACCCTGGCATAACCGCCCCCGATTGCCGACGGGAATAGTACTCGCTGGGAGTTCCGCATTCAAAAAGGGAACTTTAATAGTACTATTAGGTATTCTGTGGTTGTATTCTTAATCTACATACCTACATATATAACATAAACTCACGCCTATATCCCCGAAGGGGTAGGCAGAGGTGCTAGCACCCACATTTCGCCACCTTCTTAATCTAAACGTAATAAAATGAATGATTAAAAAATAAATCAATTTATTTTTGTACGTTTTTGAATGATTTGCAAATTGGCAACGCCTGCTATAGCACTTATTTCAGTGTGTATGGTTTGACCCCATGACGGCTATGACACTTGGGAAATAAATACCTTTCAGCCGTGAGACCTATTACCTATTGTATTTTTATCATACTTAATAATTAATTACTGTTAATCTCAGATTTCCACATACCAAAAAAAAACTAATTATTGAAGGGAACAAAGAAAACTACATACATACGCGCTAAAAATATTACCCTCGCTATCGCAGTCGGGTAAAAAGTATTGTCATATTGAAACAAAACCATTTACATCCTTCCTAGTGTTTACACTTCCAGGTAACGGAAGTCAAATTTACTTTTTATCATGGTTTAAATTAGCTAATTACTTATAATGAACACAACGACTATCGCCAAATTCATGAGTCTTATTCTTTTAACAATAAGGTTTAATTTTGAACTAGTATTACTAAACGATTTAACGGCCAGACGCTTCGAAAGAGAATTCACTATGGATTGTTTTTTTTTTCAATTCATTTAACGATTTTGTTGCTAAAATTCAAGCAATTGTTTAAAGATCGGTGACCGATGTAACAGATCGAATTATACGGTTAACTAATATTAATAACGTATCATTATGTAAGAAATCCCTATTTTTATTGTAGTGACCACAAATTATTAATGGGGTTCTTCAAGAAGGGCATTAGAAGGTTTTTACAGGGTCGGCAGCGCGAGTGTGACGGCCCTGGTGTTGTTATACACTACGGTTTTTACACAATTTCACTACAAAAGAAATTGGATACATAAGTAAGCTAAATAAGGTAAAGTCTTAGGAGGGGAGTCCGGGGTGCGGGCCGGAACCTCCACGCGGTGCACCCGGGCAACGGAGGCGAGCAGTGCCTTCCACTCGCCACGGGAGACGCTGCTGCCTGCGGCCAATACGGCTGCGGCCAATACGGGGTGAGAGTGGCCATCTAGAGGGCTGCTCCGAGGTTCTCCACGTGTCCCTCTAGCAGAGGGCACAGTGGGGAGCGAGCGGGGGGCGAGCTGATTGTCTGCGCGCCGACGACGTTTGGGTGACAGGACGGCCGCCTGTCACCCTACACCCTACCGTCGGTGAAGTGGCGCGATGCTCGCCGCTCACCCCACCCCCTTTCAGGGGGTCGAGGGGGCCATCTTAAAACCGTAGATGGCCCAGGGTCAGCTGGGGTGGCGAGAGATATGCCTATTGGGTAACCTTACAACCCGGTAATTAAGACCCAGAATGGCGTGCGGTTTTACTCGGTTCGATCCCGACATAACCACCCCCGATGGCCGATGGGGGTGGTATCCATGGGGATTTCCGCACGATAAAAAAAAGGGAGTCCGCATTACATACACCGACATGTGACAGTGCCATAATGGTGGCCCTCAACTTGACCCCATCAAATGCTTTTTCACGTCCCGCTTAAAGGACCCGAGACTAGGCAGAAGAAAACACGTCCAGAAAATGAAAGAAGAAGCTATCCCCATTTCAAATTTCTTCAAAATCTGTCCAGCAATTTCTCACAACAAACATACCAAAACCCACACATAAATTCTCGAAAACATTAATGTGATACCTATACACACATAATGTAAGTACACTCAGTTACATGACCGATTTCGCGATGCGAACGAAGTGTACAGTCGACTCGTAAATCAAGTATTGAGCATGCAATAACAAGAAGCCACGCCTTGACTTTGAACTTGTACTGGTCAGCACACAAGTGTTAAGAAAATATTACTGTATGTGGCAATGTCAATGTCAATTTAGTATCAGTTGACATTTATGCTTTCAAGGATTTCAAACAATTGATTTTAAGTAAACAGTAGTACCTATGAAAATGGAATGTATGTAATTTTTGTGACCTTCTAATTATATAATATTTAGGTTAGTCTATATTTTATCCACAATCCACATCCCAAGCGTCAAGCTGAGGGCCACCATTATGACACTATCGATGTATGTAATGGTGACCCCATAGGGGGATTGTGGTCGCAGCACTAGTGGGACCGGTGGGTGTCACGCGGTGCTGCGACAACGGCCGTTAAGCTGAGTGCCATGATTCATGTTAACATGATACGTGTATGTAATGGGAAATTTTACCTTTATACTTACCATCAGACGAGGTGAAGTCATATTGACGTGACTGATATAAAAAAAATCACAATAGATAGCTGCTGTAGACTGGATGCGCAAGACGGAGGATCGGGTGCTATGGCGTACATTGAGAGAGGCCTATGTCCAGCAGTGGACTGCAATAGGTTAATTGATTGATGATAACCTAAAGACTTCACGCCTATTTATGTTTGAGGGGATAGGTATTTATAATTAATTCATTTAAGAGCGCAAACAACTGTTTACCTCTATACAGGAGTGGGCAACGACCTCTGTCGTAATACCATTAAAAAGATTATAATTGAATTTTCCATTAGTATAGATAAAAACATTTTCTTTTTAGTTGCGTATACCGGTTCAATGACCTATGGTTTTATATTTCTTTATAAGTTCTTGCATCTTTTAAAACAGAGAAACAATGTCAGGTTATTTGTTTGGTTAAACGCGCTAATCTCAAGAACGGCTTGAATTAAAACATTATTTTTGTGCTATTTTTTGAAGAAGGTTATTGGGTATGGAAAGCTTACCAGTAATCGTCAATGTAAAAAAATCGGATAAGTTTCCATTCATTATTGTAGAACTAAGAAAATACGGGCATGTAAACAGAATGGAGTTACCTACATCGGAGGCACGGGGTGAAGCACAGAACAGTTAAAGGAGTAACTGTTTTGTTGTGTGAAGTATGAAATTCAAATGCAAAAAGACATTAAGTGCGGAGAGTGGAAATCGTGAATCACTCTAACGCCACGCCTCGCTTAAAGAAAAGTATTATTTTTTAAATACTACACCAAATTGAAAACGGAATTCCAACACACATTGCCAAGCATTCCAGATAAAACACTGTTTGACTAATAAACTGTTCCTTTTATGAGTGTCCAAGGGTAAATATTATTCACTTTTGGGCGCGAGTGTACTCAGTTGGAGGCATTCCTCGAAACAAAAGTAAGAGCAAACCAATTTGACGTGTATGTATGTGTTTGAGGTTCGTGCCCAAAAAATTAACGTACGGTTAGTCACATATGTCCAGAGTGTAATCAAATTTGAAATTAAGGGGTGTGCAGATTAGTTGATGATTAAACGATAGGAAATAGTTGAATCTCGCCCCTTTTTTACCGTGCGGGAATCCCCACGGATACCACCCCTGTCGGCCATCGGGGGTGGTTATGTCGGTATTGGACCGACTAAAATCGCGCGCTAGGTTGCTACCTGCGGGTAATCCAGCCGGGGTGGGAGAGGCTCTCCAGGTGTCCCTCTGACTAGCAGAGGGCACAGTGGGGAGCGAGTGGAGGCGAGCTGATTGTCCGTTCGCCGACGGTTGGGAGACAGGACGGCCGCCTGTCACCCTACACCCCATCGTCGGCGAAGTGGCGCGATGCTCACCCCAAACCCCTGTCGAGAGGGTCGAGGGGGCCATCTTAAAACCGTAGATGGTCCGGGGTCAGCTGTGCAGCATACGAGTATGCCTATTGGGTAACCTTACACCCCGGTAATTAAGACCTGTGATGGCGTGCGGTTTTAGTCGTTTCGATCCCGATATAACCACCCCCGATGGCCGACGGGGGTGGTATCCATGGGGATTACCGCATGACAAAAAAAAGGTCATGAACAGTTTGTTGTGACGATGTGTTAAAATGGTCAATGGTCATCCATCCTAAGACTGACTGTCTAGTATTTCTTAACCTTGTGTTAACTTGTTAGCCCTTAGCCACGAGCCCATAAGTTATTCTAAGCCGTATGTGCACATGTATTGTAGCTTTAAGCCTGGAATCGTGGGGACTGGCCTAGACAGCATTCCAAAACGTACTGATGCCCAAACAGGGCCGGACAGCATCTCTGAGGCTGCAGTTTCTTGCGATGATTCTCACGAAGTTTGATGAAATGGCTTGTACGTAATGAGTTATTGAAAAAAGGGCAGGTTAAAAGCACTCGAAATCGGTGGGCTTGCATGAAAGGTTTAATGACAGTAGAAGAAGCGCGTGAAGTATTTAAGGACAGAAGTAGATGGTGGGCTGTTGTCTCTGTCTACACCAGAGAGAAATAGTCGTGAGCATTTCAAAAGTTGAATATATATAAAAAAGGGGTAGATAAAGCTCTAACGCTAAAATGGTCCCGTTAATTTTTTTCCCGCTAATTGATTAGCTTATTTTAACGCTGACACGAGTACAATGCGTTTACCTAGAAAAAAAAGAATAATCTTTCTATAATATTTTTCAGCGATACATTTTCAGAAAAAATACAAAAATACCTTAAATATTAATCAAAATTGAATATAAGGAAGAATACAAAACATTTTAATTGCGATACGCACAACTAAAATATAGTGGCTAGAACCGAGTATGGCAGTTGAAACCATGGAGCACGGCTAGTGTGAATACCTAAGTCTAGGCTTAAAATAATATAGGTTCTTAACACGGCCCTGCACTTGGGCCAATGATCTTAGGAATTAAAAATAAAACCATATAAGATCTTAAACGATTTAAAATTACTTACCACTTTCTTGCGGCTAGTTTAAAAATAACTGCTAGCTTAGTAAGAACACTGATTTCTTGCCTATCTGGCTAGATAGAGGTAGGAAGGTATAAATCGTAGTTACTTACTTCTAAATGGATGTATGGATGGATGACCAGCTAGATTGATAGACCAGAAAAAACAGCCCGCTGAGTTTCTTGCCGAAGTTTTCTCAGGTCTGGGCCGCGTTTCGAACCGGTCGGTGGACCATTTGCTTAATATCAAGTCTTAAATATTTTTAATTTTGACGTTTTTTAAGTGCCGTTTAATAGACTATACCTTTTTTGTACCACTTAGGTGGCAGATAAACACACGGCCCACCTGATGGAAAGCAGTTACCGTTGCCTATGGACGTGCGCAACACCAGGGGCGTCACACTCGCCCTGCCGACCCTGTAAACACCTTCTAATGCCCTTCTTGAAGAACTTGTAAGTATACAAAATAATAGAGGGTGAAATAGGGGTTGAAAAGGTTTTCATTAATACACTCCTAAGAGGGCAGGTAAGGTTCTGGGTATCAATATCAAAGCTTATTCGCATCGAAATTCACAATTGGGCCAGGTAGGTGGTTGGGGGTTTTTTAAGAATTTATGCCCGGGAAAAGCCGGGTTCCGGGCCGCTAGTGACTCATAAGCATGACTCTAATAAAAAAACAAAACACAGACATCTTTTCAAGTCCACAGATAAATAATAACTTGTGAATTATCAAAATACTTGCGTCTAGAAACATGTAAATAGAACTTTCTCTTGCATTAACCAGATTGAGGTGAGTGGAACTTTACACTGGCCGTGATCTTGACCAAAGGCCAATCGGTCATGTAATTACATATTATGTTAATCCTCATGACCTTACAGTTGCTCAAGTAAAAGTAATCATTGTCAATCATTTGAACTTTTTGAACTACCAATTCTACATTTTGAATGCAATTTGATTGGTGCCTTAAGAAGTAAAGATTAATTGACTAGGTACTATACCATAAAGACTTGGAATTCTTTACCAGCGCATGTGTTTCCTTCCTCCTATAGTCCCGTGGCCTAGCGGGCCGTGAAAAAGCATTTGATGAGGCTGTCAAGCTGAGGGCCGCCACTGTAGCACTATCGGTGTATGTGGTGGTGACCCCAGTCCTGAGACTTTGTCTTTAGCTTTACATCAGGCGAGGTAAAGTCATTTTGACGTGTCTTATATAAAAAAAAATAGGTCAACACGCAACAGTAACTAGAGCGGCTGCTATGTATGAAGTAGCAGGTTATATTCTCGAGTCAAGCAAAGTGGAAAACCTCTTAACTGAAAAACTATTATTTTCAGTTGAGAGTAGTCCATTTTTGGACTTAAGTACCTCAAAATCTCATTTCAATTAGTAAATTTTAGCCTAATGCAGTCTTATCAATCCTGGACATAGGTATGCCCCATCATTAGATCCTCCGCCTTCAGCATCCAACCAACGACAGAAATAATAACGGGTACAGAATTGAGATAAGTGGTAACATAGATTTAAGTTGTAAAGTAAGATTTACTAATGGTGGGCACTCACATACGGTATTACTCGATAGTTTTACTCCAAGTAAATATTAACGTGTGGATCGCAAAACTCACAGCTCGAAGGCTCGCACCGAGCTGGCTTGATCGAATTAAATAAAAGTAATTACCTTCGCACCTAGTTGATGCTAGCCGTAGAGCTTGACGATATCTGTTAGAAAGGAACCCAAATGCGTTCTCTACTACTCTCCTAGCTGTGCTGTGCCGATAATTATAGATCCTTCTCGTATGGTCAAGTGACAGTGCGCTGTATGGTTCGGTGAATAGAACGATGCGCGTTACTCGATAGATTAATGCTGAATGTGTGGACGAAAGCCCATGCCATGGTATTCACTCGACATGATAGCTCGATCGAGTAAAACCGTATGTGAGTACCCACCATAACACATCCTCAAGGAAAGGACTTCGCTACAAAACATGATGACTTGTAGAATTTCAATAGTTTATCAACACAAATAGTAAGAGTATTATTTGCTACTAAGTCTTCAAAGATAGAAAGTGTTTGGAACTGAAGTGTGCCCTCACACTTGACCGAATTCAATAGATTCTTTCAATGTAAGGCTGTGCGCTCATTAGAGACAACAGTCAGTACAGACTATTGGTCTACAGAGAAACATTATGAAAGTACGCACACTTCGAACAAACTGTTTTTTCATAAACAATTTTTTTTCATAAAAACACGCCACCGTTAATATTATGGTCGATATACCACTCATACGCACGAAGGGCTTTTTTATACTACGTAGGTGGCAGACAAGCACACGGCCCACCTGATGGGAAGCGGTCACCGTGGCCTATGAACGAGTGCAACACTAAGGGTGTCACACACGTGCTGCCTACCCTGAAGCGAAGGGGGGAGGGCTAGAAAGGGGTTGGGGAGGCTAGGAAGGGGGGGGGGGGGAGGAGGGGTACAGTGAGCTCTGGCTGCCCTACTTTATTAATTATTTATCATAAGAGCATGTATTGTAACATTAATATTTCTACAATTACGGTAGAATATGTGAGACCAATTATTTTAAAACACCAAAACTTGTACCTTTTTCTCAGAAATAAATGATCTATAATTAATCTTCCTTCAACCAGCGTTAATCCCAGTCGCATCCAAAGCTTACACCTCGGAGTCTGGGGTCCACTTTACCAGTCTTAACTGCGGATTTGCCTGGACCTCGATATTTTCCGTGAAGTGACTGCAATCTGACCTTAACAACCCAGTGGTGACATTAGGCGATATCGAAGCATTGCAGCTAGACCGTTGTTGTTGGACTTTTTAGGGCTCCAACTACCCGTAACGACTGCCATAGATGTTTGTATGGCAACTGGGACCGACGGCTTAACGTGCTCTCCGAGGCACGACCAGACCAATGCAAATACCCATATTCATGCACACAAATATTTGCACTGAGCGGGGATGGAATCCGCGCCTCCTGCGCAGCGGCCGCGTTCACTTCCGCTACGCCACAGAGGCTGTCTGAATCATCAAATGATCCATAATCTACTGCTATAAAATATATACTTAGATCCGTTTATAATTTACTAATCTGCGAGTACCTTTAGTATGAATTCTCAAAACTGTTATTCTTTTACTTTTTACATTACAAGTATGTAAGTAATTTAGGTGCTGGTGTGCGATTTAATCGTTTCAATGTAACTGATACACTCGAGAGCAATGAATCCGGGTCACTTAAAGAATGTTAAAAATCTCGGAAACTAAAAATGATAGGTTACTGCAATAAATTGTATTTAATAGACAATGTAATACTCCTTAAATGAAAGTAAAAAAAATATGAGTCACCATACATTTTATTAACACAAAATTACATAAAGAAAAAAACTGCTGATCTCTCCTTAAAACAAAAATAGGAAACAGGGCATATCTTAGTCTCGAAATACGATGCCCACGCTCCAGTTTAGGGCCGTTTGCAGGTCTAAGGGGTTTTAAGTTAGATTCAGCAAGCCGACGTCTTACTGTCCATGCACTTGGGTTACTTCCTCCGAGGCGTCGAAACTGATTGGTGAGTTCAGTTCCTGTGAGAAAGCGATTTCGAAGCATGGTGTTAACCAAGTATCGGTCTTCTCGTGCTGTGGTACACCTGGTTCTGCCCGTTCCTGGTCTGCGTAGGTTAGAACCAGTTTCTTCGTTTAAGTGACCCGGATTCATTGCTCTCGAGTGTATTTGGGAGGTTGGTATAAGAATATGATGGGCCTTTTTATTTCTCGGTAACGTGGTGACAAAAATTGGCTAAAGAATGATTTATTTTTAATTGTATGATCTTAACTTATTTAACATTGCTCTTTCACTGAATATCATACTCTGAAAAATATCATAATTCTTCAATAGGATTATATTCATGAAATTTATCTATCTAAATATATTAAAATAAAATTGTAAAATATGTCTGTACACCGGAGATTAAAAAAACATACGATAATGATTCTGAACAACACTGGCATGTTTATCTATTTATTCGTGATGGAAGCAAAAACCTGCTGGACGAATTTGGTACTGTTTTTTTGTTTGGTTGTGGAGTTTGTCTCCCCACATCTAACCTAGACCTTTCTAACAAAAAAACCGCATCAAAATCCCTTCAGTAGTTTTTTAGCCATACATGCACACACAGACAGAAAGACAAAAACTCACTGATTGCATTTTTAGCATTGGTATCGATCACCAATCATTCCCCAATAGTTATTTTGTACATATCTACAGTTTTATTGTAAGTATAGATAGATGGACATATATTTATTATTTTATACCTATTAACGGCCACTGTGGTGTAGCGGCAGTGCATGCGTCTGCTACGCAGTATGCGCGGGTTCGATTCCCGCTCAGTGCAAATATTTTTATATGTCTATTCTTCTATATATGTGTCTATTTGCATTGGTCTGGGTGTTTCCATGTATAATAAGTATTTATTTACAAAAAAAGTATATAGGTAAGTATGTTTATCAGCATTCTAGAACCCATAACACAAGCTAGTTAAACTAAGCTTACTTTTGGTCTAGAGAGCGCTGTGTAGAATGTCGTAGAATATTTATTTATTTACTAGCTGTTGCCCGCGGCTCCGCTCGCGTGAAGTCGCTTATTGCATCCACTCCCACTCCTGCTACAGTTCCTACTCCTACTCCCACTCCCACTCCCACCCCCGCTCCTGCTCCCACTCACACTCCCACGCCCACCCCCACGCACACTCCCACTCCCACTGCCACGCACACTCCCACTCCCACCCACACTCCTACTCCCACGCACACTCCCACTCCCAACCCCGCTCTCGTTTCCACTCACACTTCCACCCCCACCCCCACGCATACTCCCACCCCCACGCACACTCCCACTCCCAATCCCACGCACACTTCCACTCCCACGCACTCTACCACTCCCACTCCCACCCACGCTCCCACTTCCACTCACATTCCCACCCCCACTCTCACTCCCACTCACGCTCCCATCCCCACTCTCACTCACACTCCCGCCCCCACGCACACTCCGCCTCCCACTCCCACGCATACTCCCACTCCCACGCACACTCCTACTCCTACTCCCACCCCCGCTCCCGCTCCCACTCCCACCCCCTAATAACACCACTATCCACTAATCTTACTTCATCTAAATTATTTATTTATTTATTTATTTATTTAATATTTATGCACACACAGTGTTAATTAGTAAAGAAAATGGAAGGTGGAAAGTATAGTACAATTATTATTATTTCACAATTTAATTTGTACTTAGTGTGATGTGGTTCATATGATTATACTATTTATTGTACGTCTTATCAGACATGCTACGGTGATACTTTTATGTAATTGACAACATCTTCTATCTACCTGTGACATTTAAATGAATTTTGAATTTTGAATTTTGAACTGGGTGACGTAACCTACGACAAACTTATTATTTGCGGTTGGTACAGTAATCGGGTCTAGGAATTGAACCGCAAAATTAAATTTGTCTTTTATAGTATGTACTTTTCCGGGATAAAAAGTATCCAGTGTGCTGCCCAGGATATTGAAGAATAATTATACCAAGTTTCATCGTAATCGAACCGGTAGTTTTTGCGTGATGCCTGAACAAACAGACAGACAGACAGACAGACAGACAGACAGACAGACAGACAGACAGACAGACAAAAATTTTTTTAATCACATATTTGGGTTCGTTGTCAGTTTAGTAACACCCCCTGCTATTTTTTATTTATTTATTTTCAATGTACAGAATTTTCACTTCTACAGATTTATTATAAGTATAGATATAGATTTTATTATTTCTGTGACTGAAGCTGATCTCAACTGAGTATGGAAAAGGCTTGAAGGGTCAAATTATTAATGTTTAGTACTTGAAGGTAGAAGCTAGCGTTGAGTATATCTTTAGAATTCTACGTCATAAACAAATTATAGATACTACTCTCTAAACAGTATTTCCATAGGTTAACTCTTTCCATCTAATTGGAAGTCGTTGAGCTTGGTTTAATGCCTTTATAAGTTACTAGCTTTTGCCCGCGGCTTCGCCCGCTTGGATATCGGTTATCGCGACCAAACATAGCCTATGTCTCGAGGTCTAATCTAATCTACCCCTATACCAAATTTCATCAAAATCGGTTCAGCGGTGCAGGCGTGAAAGCGTAACAGACAGACAGACTTACTTTCGCATTTATAATTTTAGTTTGGACTAGTCTATGACCGCGGCTTCGCCCACGTGGTGGTCGGTTTTCGTGTTTTTGGCTATCTCTGATCTTATTCAACCGATCGTGATCAAAAATTATGAAAATTTTAAGTCCGACCAAGACCTTTTGAATCAAAAAATCTCATCCAAATCTATTCAGTAGTTTTTGTGTCTATCGCGCATAAACATACAAAGATACAAACGATAGAGACTTGGAACTCTTTAGCAGCGCAAGTGTTTCCTTCCTCCTACAGTCTCGGTTCCTTTAAGCGGGGCGTGAAAAAGCATTTGATGAGGCCGTCAAGCTTGGGGCCACCATTGTAGCACTATGGGTGTATATAATATAGTAGTGACCCTGGTCCTGAGACTTTACCTTTGGCTTACCATCAGGCTAGATGAAATTCATTTGACGTGTCCTATGCAAAAAAAACTGACATCTAAATTTTATTTTTTTGTAGGCATAGAGTTAGCTGTTCGTAAGTACATAATTTTGTGAGTAGATATAGATAAATATCACAAAAAGTGGCAGTCGCTTCACGGAAAAATTAAATATCGAGGTCCAGCCAAATCCGCAGTTAAGACTGGTAACGCGGACCCCAGACTCCGAGGTGAAAGCTTTGGATACGACTGGGATTAACGCTAGGTTGAAGGAAGATAAATATCACAAAAAGAATAATCTGGAAAAAAAAGTATAAGTACTTAATAAAAGAAGTTTTGAATTTCATATCGAAGAACCTAAAAGAATTGTCGGAAAAACACAAGAGCTTTTCTACGATTGAAATGTAACAATTAAGTATCAAGCTGAAAGACCGTAGGTGCCGCTGCATAAACAAACACAAACTAATATTTACAACGCGCAGGTATTGACCCCACGACCTTTGGCACGAACACGAGTCCGCGACCGTTCGCCTTACAGCTGCGTCATTCAGTACAACATACCTACTTCTTTGAAGCTTTTTAATGTACAACACTAGCCTCCTTTTTTTTCTCCTCTCAAATCCTCATGGGATACCCACCCTGCGGCCAGCGGGGCAGCTTATGTCGGACTCTTACCGACTAAAACCGCACGCCGTCTAGGGTCTTCTGACGCCAGGGTGTAAGGTGGCCCAAAGAGCATTTCCCTCGCACCCCGGCTTGACCCGGGCCATCTCCGGATTCGAGATGGCCTCTTCGGGTTTGGGAACCACGGGGGGAGGGGGGGAAGGGAATACTAGCCTCCTTACTGGAATTGAACATCATACCTAATTCGTAATGTGAACATGCACGTTTAGGGCGAGCGCCCACTGCCGGCAAGACGGTATGGCATGGCAAAGGATTTTAATACTAACAAAGTTATTTTGAATCTTATTTCAATGGCCTCTGTGGCGTAGCGGGTAGCGGTAGTGCATGCGACTGCTACGTAGCACGTACTATTCTATTAATACAAATAACAATTAATTACTAAAGAATCGACCTGAAGGTGTAGACGAGTAGGAAATAGTCTGAAGCTATGATATTATGCCCTTAATTGGACACGTGTTCAATTTTCTAATTGCTGGTGAAAAGGCAAACACTTCAAGTGATACCAGACAGCCTTTGTAGGTATAAGGGGAAACTGCCACAGTCAAGTTTGATATCAGAAGTCTAAATTTATGTACCATACTTTTTTTATACTATGTAGGTGGCAGACAAGCACACGGCCCACCTGATGGTAAGCAGTCACCGTGGCCTATGAACGTGTGCAACACTAAGGGTGTTGCAACAAACGCGCTGCCTACCCTGAAGGGAAAGGGGGAGGAGGAGTACAGTGAGCTCTGGCTACCCTACTTACCGGCGGGAACACAACACGATGGTTATTATGGCCGCGGTCTTCTGTCTTCCATACTATAAAATACTACCTACTTCTAATCTTATTTATCTAAAGTGAATGTATCTGTGAACATTTGAGATTATTAAAAAACACTTGGGTTATGTTATATGAACGATTTTTTTTTTGAATTCTTGTCTGTTTGTGCGCGATGGACGCAAAAACTACTGAACAGATTTTGATGCGGTTTTATTTTTTGAAAGGTCTTGGTCAGATTTAGACTTTCAAGCATGTTTCATCAAAATCGGTTGAGTAGAACCGAAGATATAGTCAAAAAACATGAAAATTTTTTTTGTAGTCTTCATAATTACCGAAAAAAGTGTATTTTAGTGCAAAATAAAACATTTTCATAAGTGTGTATAATTTAATTAATGAACAAACCGAAAGATTTTTTTTCCCATTTTTATTTGCAACTTACATTTTTAATTTAAATCTCAATCACAATTTTAATCATTCAATTAACCGGAGCTCCTTATACTAAAAATTGCCAGAAAAAATTGCCATTTCTAGTAGGTACCTACTTAACATTTTTATGGCATAATGACACAAAAGAAAATTAATATAATTATTAATCTTAATACACATTAAATATGAACTAAACATTCATTTGCAAGCAAAAATCAAGCATGCATTTAATGTTTTACAGAGTTACTTTACAAATTTCATTTAATTTAACATTTAATTAACATTCAACTTTACAAATCAAAAAATATTTTTTTATTAAATATAGGTAGTTTGGACAACGCTCTATCACTTTGTACCTACCAGAATTAATAAGTCAATTTGTTAAAATAAAAACATTTATCAATTTTATTTCATTGTTTTCTTTACAAACAGACCTCTGGTAAAATGATAAAAGTAGTTTTTTTCAGTTTTATACTTACCGCTTGAAGTTGCATCTGTGATTATTATTTCATTTAATAAAATCTAGCCCCTATTTAATTCATTTAGGTACATTTTATACTTACTGCTAACCCCGGAACGGAAGAGAGTGTGACGCTGACTTCCCAAAAATTATTACTAGTAAAATAGCATTATTATTGAAAAATCAAAATAAATAATTATTTCGTTAGTATTTTCTATTACCACAATTTTCATTCTAAAACTCCCAATTTATAGATTTTTTATTACAAAAAATCACCCAATTAGGTTCTTTTCTCTTCCTGATTTAATTGAAATTCAACATAACTGAAAATATAGATAGGAAAATATTAATCAAATTAGAGAAAGAGGAAATTTATTACAGTAAAGGATAAATACGCACAAAATTAGGTCCTAACGATTAACTACTTAGTACTTAGAAATTTAAATTGTAATCGCAAATCATTTACAGTAAGCATTTCTATGAATACAATGTTTCTGATATTTTAAAACATCCTAGTTTCCCATTGTTCGGGTATCAATGAGAAGCTAGAACAGAAGTTAAGACATAAATAAGTGAAGTCATATCACAGACATTGTATTCATAAGATAACGAAATATAAATCAATTAGATAGTGTATTTACAAATTATTGATTGTGTCACAAAAAGTAAGAAAAAAACATGCAAAATTAATGAAAAAAATCGTGAAGTTCGTTTCTGTAACAGAATCAATTGATTGTAAATTTTATTTAATTTGATCTGTGTGCAGACGAGCAATTAGATAATTGGAAGAGACAATTCAGATCAATTGATGATAACAACACGTTTAATATAAATGTCTTATATATTGTAGATTATTACAGTAAAATCGATAGATAGGAAGAAAAATAGTTACAAAAGTTGAAGAAGCATACAAAATTAGAAACAGAATCAGATATAGAATAGAGAGAGATAAGAACTCAGACATCAGAATCAGAAAATTAAAGTAACACTGAACTTCAATTAAATTTCTTACATTTTAATCAACAACAATAAATCTTTCTTAATTGTATTGTGGTAATAAAAAATATTTAATTATAAAATATATTGAGTGTAGTATTTATTACAATTTTTTTATACAACTCAGGTGGTAGACAAGCGTGGCTTATAATGGACGTGTGCAATACCAGGAGCGTCACACTCGCGCTGCTGATCTTAGGGGTGGGGGGGGGGGGGAGGATATTGGGAGGAATGGGTTGGAGCTTGGGGGTGAAGGGAAGTTTGAGATAGTTTCTGTGCTAACAACGCAGGAGTGGTCTCCTTAAATTCGTCGTGTCCTATCTCCTTAAATTACTGTCTTAATCGGAAAGGTAAAATTTCAACTCGAAGGAAACGAATATGCTATAATACTAGTAATAGTATGCCTTAATACTAGCAATAGTATGCCTTAATAATAGCAATAGTATGCCTTATATACTAGCAATAGTATGCATTAATACTAACAATAGTATGCCTTAATACTAGCATTTGTATTCATTACTACTAGCAATAGTATGCCTTAATACTACCAATAGTATGCCTTAATACTAGCAATAGTATGCATCAATACTAGCAATAGTATGCCACATATTTTACTAAAAAGGGAATTAAAATAAGGGCTAGAAAGTAAATATGAATACTTAATAGCTAATTAAGTATAATTACATATCTTTAAACCTACTTAAATCCATAGACGGTATATTGGGACTGTCGCAAGGCACCGGTCCATTTCTATAAACAAGTAGAAAAATATAAAATTTACTATCCAATTTCTATTTCTCTGAAATTCGTTCAGCCGTTACAGCATTATAAAAGTAACAACCATACACACTTATCCGTATAACGATGTTTGGAAACCCCACCAAGATTTTCTAGAGTTAGACTTTCGACTGAGTGAATCGATTTTAATGATTCTTTTTTTATTTGATTTTGGCGCTTGGTCCCATTTCAATTTCCGTTGAAGTTGGGTTTCTTTTACTTTTTGTTTTTTGAAACTGGGTTAAATTTTTGGCCAAAAATGTAGGTAAGTACCTATATGTTTTGTAAAAATGTGTTTGTCAAAGTCAAAATGAATATTGCTGAATACTCACCCAGGTAAATCAGCTCTGAGAAAACCTTCAGGCGGTTGTGAGACTAGCTCTATACCGTCACTGTTGTCGCATATTAACCGGGATATGGTCACCTTTTTGATTTCAGCTAATTGACCTAATAACAATAGTGAATGAAATTACAGAATTTTTATCAAAATCATGATTGTTTTGATGCTAAAATAACAGCTTTACAGTAAATGCACATGAAATTCTAGGCAAGCGTGCTCCATCGTCGACCACATCGTCACTTACCATCAGGTGAGGTAGTGGTCGAACGTGGGCCTATCGACTATAAAAAAAATAATAAAACAACTTTTTTTAATTTTCGTATGTTTCTCTTTCGGTGTGTTTGTTTCGTATAATTTTCGAAGGTAACAGGGTCTTTACTGCTAATAGCTGACATTGCTTCCTTCGATCCTTCTTCTCTTCTAATATTAATCAAATTTGACACCTATCTGCATAGACATAACACGCCTTTTTTTAATGCAACATGCAACGTACAAAAAGTTGCATACTATTATTGGTCTATTTGTGATCTTTCACGATACCAAATTTTTTGCCCGTCTTCTAATATACATTAAAAAGATTGACTTACTTGGATTAAAAGCCCCAGGATTAACATCAGGCCCATACTCATAGAAATACCGATCCCCCCTCTTGAGTCTCGCGAACTGGTCTGCTATAATGTTGGCAAATACTGGGCCCAGTATACCACGCTCCACAGGCTCCTCGAGCAAGCCTCCTATCCACAGGTCTATGTCTTCTGGTCTTTCGTATACAGCTGATAAGCGATGAGCTGCCTAGAAGTTGATACAAAATAAAATTTGCTAGTAAGTACATAACAAGACAAATCAAATGAGCCCAAACACGACGCGTTTATCTTGTTTAGTTCAGGGGCCGCAGTCTCGACATTCATCGCTACGACTTTGCTACCGAAATCGCAAGCTAAGATAGCGACAAACATAGGTTGCAGTCCAGTTACAATTCTTGCGTCAAACGGTAGTCTGTACATTTGGGATGGTCAGCAATATGGAGATACCGATAAATCGTTAAGTTTGTGATGATATTCGTTAAGATACCGACAAAATTCATTCGTTTGGAAAGTAGAGACTACCAAATATCGCTTTGCTACGAGTTAGTGACTGAATTCGGTAGCCAAAGCGGTGAGTAAATGTTGAGACTGCCGCCAGAAGTTCCTATGACCACGTACGGTCTGAAAGGAGTAGGTTCTAGTCAGGGTTCCATGACCCTGGACGTCACAATTGCAAGGACTTACACTTGGAGCAAAATCCTGGAAATTCTCATAAGGTTGTACACCAACGAGTCGCCTGTACTCGTTGTAGGAGCGGACCCCGTGGTCGCGACCGCGCTGGATGTTGATAGCTGCCAGGTCTAGACCGTACGGATTACCCCCGTGGAACATGTATCGAGTTATCTGGAACAGACATATTTTATGATATATACAGAGAAGCAAAGGATTGAAAAGGAAAATAAGAAATGAAGGAAAGAAAGACAAGAAAGCAGAGCAAACAAAGAAAGGAAAGCAAGGAAACAAAGAAAAATATAGAAACGAAGGAAAAGAAAGATAAAACAGAATAGCAACAAAACAAGAACCTGGTTATATAAATTCAGTGAATTTATTATCTGTGGGGCAGAATTATATTACTAGTGCTTCGCCCGTGACATACTTCATCCCCGTGGCAAGATAAAAGTATCCTATGTCCGTCTTCTAATTCTAAGCTACCTCCCCATCAATTTTCACCCAAATCGGTCCAGCCGTTCACGCGTGACATCATGCCGTGACCAAGGGAAATTGGGATTCATTTTTTAAAACAAAGATTATTTTCTAAGCATTTCAACTTGATCGCACTAGATGGCGCTGGATACCATGTAATATCCAGCGCCATCTAGTACAGTCAAGTTGAACTGCAAATAAATAGATGCTTACCCCTTCAGTAACAAACGGGTCAACCGTCTGCATGGGCTGCGAACCCAGACCGATCAGAAGTCGATCCAAGAAGTGCCGCAGTCGCATTCTCGCGGGCTGGAACATTATCTCAGGAATCGAGATTGTTTCGTATATTCCTCCTTTTGACGGACTTGGGATTCTATAACAAAACAAATGTGTCTTGATGATCGAGAGATTTATTTCCGAGTCATAAGGTATGGACTCGAGTCCTAAACTTTTTTACTCGTGCAAAAATCCCCGCGAATACCACCCCCGTTGGCCAAGATGGCCGACGTTATGTTGAATTCAAACTGACTAAAATCGCACATTGTTCGGGTCTCAATTACTTAAGTGTTAGGTTACCCAAAAAGCATTTCCTTCGCAACCTATCTGCCCTCAGGCCATCTACGGTCTTAAGATGGCCTCTTCGACCCTCAGAAATGGATTGAGCACTTTTCTGTGCGAATATTTTCATTGGCTTGGAATATTTCTTAATCTTTTTTATTTTATTTTGTTTTTATTTTATTTTATTTGGGATAAAAAACAGCAGTAGGTACATTATTTTACTTATTAAATATATAGAACACAGTTTACTAATCATACTACTAACAACTTATCCACTTATTACTAATATTATAATGTAGATTAAGTAGATCCCGCTTAGACGGGATTTTTTATTAAGTTAAACAAAAAAGAAAAAAAAAGCAAATTGAATCATGCACAATATAACAGGTACATGCAAGCATGATAGTATGCGCCTGCGCCGAAACCTCATCCGTTAATTAGAAGGTGGGTTGTCAGTCAGATGGCAGTCGAAATTGGGCCGCTTCCTAGTCAGGCAGAAAAATAGTTCTCAACCGAGTTAGAAAAAGGCTTAGTCGATGATCTATATTTAGAAATAAGAGATAAATTACCATTAAACACTTACATTAGTCGTCCATCGAGTACCGAATGTCCAAACCTCATGGCAGCCGTAGAGAACTCTGACGTCAGCGATGGGTTGATACCAGGGTCGTAGCCTGAGGAGTACTCAGGAGCGGGGAACAGATCAAATAACTTCATCAATTGAGGCCCTGGAGGAGACATACACGTTAAATTAAACCATTTAGAAGAACTTTTACAAGTCTTTAAACAACCAACAGCTGCTTTTTTTTGGTATACCACTTAGGTGGCAGATAAGAACAGGTCCACCTGATGGGAAGCGTTCACCGTGGCCCATGTACATGTGCAACACCAGGGGCGTCACACACGGGCGACGGGCGCAGGCTTGGAAATGACTGGTGGAGCCGCCTGTCACCCTAGCAGAAGCAGGCCGAGGCGGTGGCACTTTAGCCAGTTGACCTTACATCGAGAGGTCCTAAGTACGAATCCTGGCCATTACACTACCGATGGGAACCCACTGCAAACACAAGAAATTTAGCTTGGTTGGAGTGGTAAATAGGAATACTGGTAACGTCAAAGAATCAAAGAATCAAAGAATCAAAGAATCAATTTCATTTATTCAATTTAGGCACACAAGGAGCACATATGAACGTCAAAAATTTACAGTAAGAAAAAAATATGTCAAGAAATATAAATACAATAAATAATAATCATTAGAAAATGATTCTTTCGCTGGTTCAGTATGTTGGTTCTACTGAGAAGATACCAGCAAGAAACTCAGTGAACACGATTATCCATTATTTATTTTTATATTTTTTTTTATGTTTTTATTTAATACAATTTTTAAAGTGCGAGCGAGCAAGAGATTAGGATGACCATGCATTTTTATCATCAAAATATTCATTTAATTTATAATAACCTTTTTTCATTAAACAATTTTTTACTTCAATTTTAAACTTATTAAGTGGCATGTCAACCAGATCCTGAGGAATTTTATTGAACATTTTTATCCAGTTACCTACAAACGAATTACCAACCTTATGAAGCCTTAGCATTGGCACTACAAGTTTATTCTTATTTCTCGTATTATAATTGTGAACGTCCGATTTTTTTTGGAAGAGATCTAGATTTTTGCGTACATATAAGATATTATCGTAAATGTATTGAGAAGCAACTGTTAAAATATTAATTTCTTTAAATAGTTCTCTCAGCGAGTCAAGGGGTCTGAGGCCATAGATAGCTCGTATCGCTCGTTTTTGTAATATGAAAATGGTCTCAATATCTGCAGCTGAGCCCCACAGCATCAGACCATACGACATTACGCTATGAAAGTAGCTAAAATAAACTAATCGTGCCGTTTCCTCATCAGTTAGTGATCTTATTTTTCTAACCGCATAGGCTGCTGAGCTGAGTCTTCCTGCTAAGGCTGTGATATGAGAACCCCATTGCAGTTTACTATCTAGAGTGATTCCAAGAAAAACTGTGGTATCGACTATTTGAACAGTTTCATCGTTCATTACAATATGAGTATCTACCTGTTTTACATTAGGCATCGTAAACTTTACACATTTTGTTTTCTTAGCATTGAGTAGCAGGTTATTACTTGTGAACCAATACAATATTTCAGAGAGAATATTATTTACATCGTCAAATACTAGCTTTTGCCTGTTAGTTTTAAAAATTAATGATGTGTCATCAGCAAATAATACTATTTCACAAAGATTTTCAGTGAAGTAAGGAAGATCATTTACATATATCAAGAATAAAAGGGGTCCTAGTATCGAGCCCTGGGGTACTCCCATGACTAATGGGGCACCAGATGAATTGGTGCCATTAATGTTGACTTTTTGTACTCTGCCAGTGAGGTAAGACTCAAGCAAGCTAAGTGAACCGTTCGAAACACCATAGTGACCTAATTTTAATAACAAAGTCTCGTGATCAACACAATCAAAAGCTTTCGAAAGATCACAGAAGATACCGATGGCATCCTGCGTCGGTTTTAGTACTCGTTTAAAGAAATACACACATATATATTACATTTTATGCTCACACCTTTTTCCCTCCGGGGTAGGCAGAGACAACAGCCCACCATTTGCTTCTGTCCTTACATACTTCACGCGCTTCCTCTCATGCAAGTCCGCCCGTTTCGAGTGCTTTTGACCTGCCCTTTTCGCAATAACTCATTAATTTGGTCAGTGAATACTCTGCGAGGTCGACTCCGGCTTGTCTGCCCACTTACATGTGCATACAGAAATAAATGAAGAAAATAATAAATATCTGACCTAGTAGTAATGGCAGCCATTCATTGTAAATGATGTGCTGGTACTCCGCTTGTAGAATTCTTCTCGCTTCAAAGAACACTGTATCTTCATCCCAGCCAGGATTGAGAGCTGCTAGAACTTTGGCTATGCGGTTATGCTCTCGAGTAAAGATTGTATGTAGAACAGTTAACGAGATGATCTGGTTGCCGTGGTTATCGCCTGGAAAAAAATCAAACCATTTCAGCAACATAATTTCAGTAAAAATATGAAATTGTAAGGCAATGTTCATTCAAAAATATGCACATGCATATTAGGTACATGTTGAATTAAAGCGTGTCGAATTTTTCGAGGACCTCTGCGGGATTCTACATTAAATGTGTCAAAGTAGTTATACCTGATTCGAAACAAGCAGCGCCTTCCCCCAACGACATGCACTCCTTCCTCTCAGTGAGTGGAGGTAGCTCCCTCCCGTAGTCGTTAAAGGTGGTTAAAAGACCTTCAGGAGACCGCAGCGTTAATAACTTCTCCTTTGAGGACCCGTAGAGATGGGACAGATCAAGGAAGTGAGTTACACCATTCATCTGAACACAATTTGAAGAATTAAACATTTATTTGTGAGTTTCTCCACCAACTCCACCAAGATCTTCGAAGCTCAGGCCAACCTCAATAATAAGCCGGTGAGGTGCACCTACAGTTGATTGACGAAAAAACTCTGAGGCAACCTTTCCTTTCAGGGTTGGGATAGGACGGCAGTAACTACCTGAAAAACTGACATATCCATCAAAAACTTTAAGCTGACCTTTAACGCCTTAGCTAAGCTACCGAATTCGGTCGCTAACTCATAGCGACGCAAATATAACATTTGGTAGTCTCTACTTTCCAAACTGACAATTTTTGTCGGTATCTTAACGAATATCATCGCAAACTTAACGATTTATCGATATCTCCATATTGCTGACCATCCCAAATGTACAGACTACCGTTTGACGCAAGAATCGTTACTGCAACCGATGTTTGCATGATTGCATAATATATGATTATGATTGATGTCGATAAATTAGTCTATTGGTTGGTGGGTCGTGGATCGTGGGCTTTTGCGTCTGTTAGTGGTAAAAAAAAAAGAAAATCTTTTGAATTGCTTATAACCTGTGTACGTTTTGTGTTCATGAATAAAGTTGGTTTTCTTTCTTTTTCTTTCTAAATGTCGAGATTGCGGCCCCAGGTTTCAAATAGTTGACTTAGAGCCAACTGGGAAATTGCTATGAGGATGCAGTTCGGTGCCTCTGTCCGTTGCCTTACTATAAAAACTTGGCATTCTTTGCATACGTATTATCTTCTTACTAAGGTATAGTCGTGGGGCGTGAAAAAGCATCTAATGAGGCCTTCAAACCGACTGTAATGATGACCCTCATTGTTGACACTTTACCTTTAGTTAAACATTGATGGAGGTGAGGTTATATTGACTTGATCTGATCATTATAAAAATAGTTAAAATGCTTAATTGACAGGACACTTCACGTACCTGCTTGCCATATCCAACTGAACAATCACTTGCTGGAGCGATCTGGACCCTCATGAAGTTGAGGCAAGTTTGCCCAAAGTGGCTGTAGAAAGGGTCGTCTGGGGCAGCTGTTATTGGAGCACAAGCGAAGTGCTGGAGCTCTGGCGGGAGAGGAGTTCCAGTGGCAGTGCAGCAAGATACGGGGCTTCCAGTACCTGATGTGAAAGACAGATTATGAGTAGTTGAAATATTCTAGGACATTCCATAGCGCTGTAGAGACACCAGACTAATGCAAATATACATATAAATATTTGCACTTAGCGGGAATTGAACCTACGACTTAGCAGTAGAACACTCGCTTAGCTATATAACATACTAACAGTAGTAGTTGTCCAGGAGTTAGTCGAGGAATACTAAAATGTTTGGCATTTGAAGAGCGCTAAAATAAACCTTAGACTTAACCACAGAAGGATTTTTCTTTGTTCTGTGGACTTAACCATAAAAAGACTGTTTCTTTATACTAGTACTAGATAGATACTAGTGTTAGTCCCGGTTATCTTCAAAGCTTAGATTTTGGGCTCCAGGCCAGTCGATCCGGAAAAAAAAGAGTAAGTGGACCCTGAGTTTCCAAGGTTATGAGGGATTTAACCGGATATTGCTGCAGAGATAATCGCTTACCAGAATTAAACACAACGCCAGCGCTTGTGTCGTGAGCGATGAACTGGCCAAATTGCATGAACATTAAGTTATGAGTCGCGCTCGGGTGGCTCCCGTCCAATAGGAGTGTACTGCTCACAAGTCTTGGACTCGGTAGAGGTGCGCCAGACTTGGCTACTCGCATCGCCCAAGTACCTGAAAAGTAAACTATTTAATTGATATGCAGGATATAAGATCTGATTGGATGACGTCAATCTTTTCATAAAGAAATATCAACACGACAGGAAAGGGTTGGCAGCGGTGACGCGCCTGGTGTTGCACACGTCCATAGGCCACGGTAATCGCATCCCATCCAGTGGACTGTGTGCTTGTCTGCCACCTTAGTGGTATAAAAAAATCTAAGAATATTATCATGATGATGAAGTAATAGAAACCTCATGATGATTTTGACAGAAAAATATTATGTCTCACAAGTGAAGCTTTTGACCCTGATCAGCGCGTCTGTGTCAAGGCATCAGACATTTTTAAGGTGGGTATACCATGGCTATGTTCGTTCTCGTGTTTTTCTGATCAGAAATTCTATAGCAGTACCTATGAAGTCTGAGTCTGATAATATATGAGGCCAAAAGCAAAACTGTTAGCATTGCCGTCTAACAATAAATTAACAGCAAGTCTTTGAAAAGTGCCTAAATTGGTGGTTCTATTTAAAAAAAAATTGTAAGTATTACTTGTGGTTTAAAAAAAGGTGAATTACCGTCACTGTAATCTGGTGGTAACAATCTCTCATATCCTGTATGAACCGCTCCCCAAGATGGAGAGGTTAGGCTGTTGCACTCTCCCCCAATACTTCTGTAGCGGATGTTAGGCTGGCAAACTGGTTGTGGGGGGCAGAACGGACCTGGAACAATATATACCTGTTTAGCCGTAATAACCGAGTGGACTAACCATTAAGTGGATGGGCCATGCTGCCAGCCCAAATGCTAGCAGTAATAGTTGGATAAATTGATGAAAGTTTTTATACTACGTAGGTGGCAGACAAACACACGACGGGAAGCGTGCTATGGACGTGTGCAACACTAAGGGTATCACACACGCGCTGCCTACCCTGAAGGGAAGGGGGGAGGGCTAGGAAGGGAATGGGAGGCTAGGATGCGGTGGGGGTCGAAGGAGCAATCTTAAAACCGTAGATGGCCCAGGGTCAGCTGGGGTGCGAAAGATATGCCTATTGGGTAACCTTACACCCCGGTAATTAAGAACTGGGACGGCGGGCGGTTTTAGTTGGTTCGATCCCGACATAACCACCCCCGATAGCCGACGGAGGTGGTATCCATGGGGATTTCCGCACGATAAAAAAAGGGGGAGGAGAGGTACAGTGAGCTCTGGCTACCCTACTTACCGGCGCGGCGGCGGGAACACAACACGATGGTTATTATGGCTACGGTGTTATGTAGGGTGGAGGTACTACCCCAGTCAGACAGCTCATTTCAGACGGGAGATATCGTCGTGTCCTAAAACTTACCATCCGTGTGTCCAGTAAGCCCCAAATCCAGTTCCTCATCTGAGATCGCTTGACGAGACTTCAAGTCTTGTGTAGCAAACAAGTTCATCAGCCCTCCTCGGCCCAGGGTAGCAGCTCGACTGTCATAAGTCACCATTGACTATAAAAGAACAATAATTCATACCTATATATTATGGTATTCTCATCGAGATCTTCAGAACTCCAGTCAACTTTACGTGCAAGCCGATATGCTTGCACTAGAGCCTCGTGCGTTAGTAACCAGTTGCACCGACTTGCATAGGATATAGTAAGTACCTATGGTACTTTGTTTGGAGTACAACGGTCGTCATAAGATTATTTAGGTCAAGCTAACCTCCCCGGCAAGCCGGTGTTGCACCAGCTTATTAACACGTGGCTCTGGTACGAACGTTCCTCTCGGACCTGGGGGGTCGGAGGAGTGGAAAACCAGATCTTGAGCTCGAAAAGTACAGGCTTTAAATGCAACTAGGATTGGTACTTGGATGATAAAGAGAAACATATTATTATGCATTACTTCTTTGGCAGTATTTTACCGCCTCTACCATGGCGAGTGTTCCGATGAGCTCTACCAACTAGTCCCACCCTCTCCTTTCAAAGCAAAGGAGAGGCTGGAAACCTGCAAAGTTGAGATATTACCCTCATTATGATGAAAACAATTCCATCAAGAACCAAACGGTTTGGTGCCTCTTTACTTCACCGTACCATCAAAACCTGGCATTCTTTACCAGCTCACGTGTTTCCTTCCTCCTACAGTCCCTGGTCCTTAAAGCGGGGCGTGAAAAAGCATTTGATGAGGCCGTCAAGCTGAGGCCCACCATTATAGCACTATCGGTGTTTGTAATTTTGACTCCCATTCCAGAGACTTTACCTTTAGCTTACCATCAGGCCAGGTGAAGTCATATTGACGTGACATAAAATGCATTGTATTTTGGTCCAACGAATCGTTATATACTTACCAAATGGTGACCGAAGCTTGGTGCACTGGATTTAACAATGGTATGTGCAGAATGTTCCTGAAGCTTATCAGATCTGGCCATCCACTTCGCGAGCTTCTTACGAGAATGATGATGGGAGGCTTTTATATCTTCTACACTGATGGAGGATGAAACTCGGGAAGTGTGTTCATGTTCAGCTGTGGGAGAAATAATTTTACTCGTATAGGTACATTTTGTTGTAAGCAGGGTAATTTTTCGACAGAGCGTGGAGTCAAATCCAAAACTATAAGGAATATCAAAAATAGCAAAGGAGCCTCGGGCCAATTTTGATGAAAATTAAAACTGCATCATTGAATTTTTTAAAGTCAACTGTCCTGAAGGCTAAGTAATTCAACATTTTTCTTCAAATTTTTCTTTTTCAAAATGTTGAATTACTGGCTAAGTAATTCAACATTTTTCTTCTTGAATATTTAATTCTTAGCATTATAAACATCAAAGTATAATGTTTCACACACTGCTACGAATTCTAGATTTTTTAATAACATATCAAACATTTTTTTTTTCAGAAAATAACAAAAGTTTTTTTTTTAATCTGAAAGTAGACTTTTCAAATTATTTTAATAATTTTATAACTGACTGAAGCGTGTTATAAGTACTGTATTTACAGTCATCATTTAAGAAGAAATATTTTTTTTTTTTATTTTTTTATTTCAGTAAGTACTTATAACAGCGTATTAGCAAAAGATATGAACATTACAGTCTTCTTTTCCAGAATTTAAATCATAATAACGAGTTTGCGTGTGAGTATGTTATTGTTTCTATTGTCCAAAGATAATGATTAAGTACTGAACCTTCACCTTTATCTTACCATCAGAATAGGCGAATTATATTGTCCTACATAAAAAAAAATTACAAGGTCACCTCACCAGCATGATGGCTCCCAGTGAAGCAGCACACCCCTATGAAGGACCCTAAGTGACATGAAGGGTTGTTGGAGCCAGGCCGCAGGTGTGCTGGACACTGCACCTTCGGGACGCACTTGCCATTACGGGGGCAAAGTGAGCACGGAGGATCTTCCTTGTGAAAATGTTCTGTAAGAAAAATATCTTTAACAGTTTTAACCAACTTCAAAACAGAGATACCTACTTGATTTACTTTATAACTGTTGATATTGGTTCATATTTGGTCAGAACTTTTAAGCCATCTATGCATGAAAGGGAATAAACATCTATGCTATTTGATGGAGGTAGGACACCACGGTATCTCCCGTCCGAACTGAGCAGTCCGACTGGGGTAGTACCTCCGCCCTACAAAAGACCGCGGCCATGTTCCCGGGCGATAAGTAGGGTAGCCAGAGCTCATTGTGCCCCTCCTTCCTTTCCTAGCCCTCCTCCCCTTCCCTTCAGGGTGGGCAGCGCGAGTGTGACGCCCCTGATATTGCACACGTTCATAGGCCACGGTGACCACTTCCCATCAGGTGGGCCGTGTGCTTGTCTGCCACTTAAGTAGTAAAAAAATGCACTCATCCATCCCCACTAACTATCAGATTTTATTGGTAAGTAGGGTTATACGGGGGGTGACATGCGGTGATCATTGACGGACTAGGTATCCTCTCGATGCTGGAGGGTCCTTGGGCTCCAAAGTCGATCTCAAATAAAGTACCAGTTATTAATAAGATTCAAGTATTCTCATACCTTGTCTGCTAGTCACATGGCTGGTACCAGCACGTGCATGACTCCATACAACAGGACAAACGATCACTACATACACAAACACACTTAAAATGAACTTAAAATGATTCATATCGCATTTTATTATTAAATTAAAAATTATATAAATATACCTCTAGTACCTAACTACTATGAAAGAAATTAAAATGAAAGACTGCTACTTGCGTAGGTATAAAGAACGGTATTGTAGGGTAGTTTTATATCAAAAGGTAGTTTAAATTTAAATATACCCGCTATCATAAACTATGATTCTATCTCACTTTATAGGTCAAAGTCAAAGTCAAAAATCATTTATTCTGTATAGACCATTTTAAGCGGCACTTACAAAACGTCAAAATCAAAGTTATTTAAAACTGGAAGCAAATAGACCACTGGTTCAAAACGTGACCCAGACCTGAGAAGACTCCGGCAAGAAACTCAGCGGGCTGTTTTTTGGTCTATTTACAACAATTGCCTTAGTCTAGATACAGTATATTAGTTCGAGTAACATAGTTGTGTAAACAGTTCAATTCCAAGCTTCTTTATCGTCCAAATAATCTTGAATATTAATGGTTATAATTTTATGGTAATCTTTATTATCATGTCCTACTAATATTATAAACTATACCTATATAATTATAGTTGTTGTAAGAGGTTGCTCCCGCATGGAATTCCAATTCTGTGCTTGTACCTAATCTATGACAACCTATTTCAGGAATCTATTGGAAATCTATTACTGTAGGTAGGTACATAATTTCAGACAGGTCCGTTCTACTGTTGAGTGTCATTGAATACAAACATCCAAAGATCCTTACAGGCTTTCACAATTTAATAATAATAATAAATTGTGAAAAATCTTTTTCAAGATAAACGGTTTTAGATTGTATTGTCATCAGAATCAAAGACTTCTGCCAAATATCAGACCAATCAGACCACTGAAAGGGTGTTAAATTTCAATTTATACTTCGATTTGACCCAAACAAGTCAAGTTAAATAAAACCGTTTATTAAAAAAACACAGTATTAACTTTACTGTTTGACTTAATTTGTTAGAACGCCACCTATCCGAAAAATGTAGAATCTCTTTCTATCTGAAATATTTTGTAAACAACTTGTTCTAAAATTTGCAACCTCATTGAATAGATGGCGTCATTATTCTTTTGATTGTTGGGCACATTTTTTTTACTATAGGTGCCTACTTTACACAAGCCTGTTCCGTAGATTAGGCAGCAGTGTACTAAAAATCACTATTGCTATTAAAAATGACACTCGTATCGATATCATTTCTCAAGATTTTTTAATAGATATACGTTTGTAAATATTTGTAGGTAGGTAGGTAGGTTTGGGTAGGTATTGTTTCGTCATAAACCGATATTAAAAAAAAAGAAAACAAAAATATCAACAAAAAGTAAAATCATTTAATATCTATTTATTTACATAATGTACACAATACATCTATTTACATTATAGAATAGGAATAAATCTAGGTAGGTACTTAAGTGAAATTATGATGAAAAATAATAATAATGAATGACTTTGTTTGATATCTTAAAATAAATAAAACTAGGGACTATAATGACAGATAAGCTAGTACCAATTTTCTCCGAGCGAAAATCCTCACGGCACGGGGACCACCCCCTTTGGCCATCGGAGGTGGATAAATCGTACTCGGACCGACTAAAACCGCACGCTGACTCGGGACTTCAAGCACCGGGGCTTAAGGTGACACTATCGCACCCCGGCTACCGGCACCCTTGGTGGTAAGTAATTACCGATACTTATAAACGGTCACAATGTCAGAGAACTATTAATATTAACCGGCTAGTCTATCTGGGAAGACGGGATATCTTCCCGGACGAGCAATGGCTATATTTGGGGTCAAAAATCTTGACAATGCAATTCACCTACTTAGTCTAGGCAAGCAGAAAGAGATCGTGATCAATAAGGCTCTATTTGATTGACCATTATTAGCAAATGCCCAAGGATTCGTGGGATCCATGCAAAGATATTTACTTGCAAGACTTAAATGTTGAAACTACGCATGCGACAGATTATATCGTCGATTGTGATAGGAGTGCCGAGGTTGGATCTACTAGTAAGATCTTTGACAAAATCTCTCTCATTCTATGGTGCCAAGAGCCTCCATAGCAACCCACGGTAATGGAAGTACAAGTTGGAGGTGATGTTTTTCCTAATCATACTCCCGGAGTGCATAATGGTGATAAAATTGCACTCAATAGTAATCCTTACAACATTGACTTTAAGTAGAAATTGGAATTCATGTAAAAGGAAACACTGCTTTGAGTACTCCCTGAAATGAAATGAGCTCCAAAAACAATACTATTGGAATACAAACAGCGAGTGACAACGCTGACCACGGATGGTAAAATTCCATGGTATATAATACTGCTGGAAACAATATTCTTCATACATCATAACTTCATACATCTTCACTTCATACTTTACTGTTTGTCTTCTTTCCAAAAATTTGTTCATCTGATGGTAAGAGAAATCCAACTAATCCACCAACTGAAATTGAAAATACATTCATTATTTGAGAATGTTTTAATCGAAATACTTATGGTCGTATTGGTCTCGCTGTCAAAGTTTCCTTCTTATTTAAGAACTTGTCCATTGATCAGCAGTTGCGACGGCTTACAGGTATTGTTGACTAGACCTCAAAGGTTTTCTAGACCGGCTTCTTCAACCGGCAATTTGAGAACATCAGTCATCTTACGGAACTTGGCCGTTGTAGCGGTAGCACTTGTTTTAATGTCGCAATCGATCTCAATACAAACAGTCGTCTGAAGTACAGATTATAAGTCCTTAACTTTAGAGGGGCACTATATACACGTTATATTTAGTGTTTGATCTATTTCCAAGAGAAGGACGAGATAGTGATTTTTATAAAGCTGTTCCATATAATAATGTTTCAAATTCATGTCAATAAAAAATATAACTTACGACATAAAAGGCTTCCAGCAATGTAGAAAATATATTCGCAGTTGTGATCCATTAATTGTTTGACGATGTTGATGCCAGCCATTGAACTGCCGCGACCCATCATTAATGTCATACATACAGCCGTAGCTCTGAAATTATTGATACTGAATAATAATCCAAAGAACTGTACCTACCAGGATCGAACTAAAAGTAACTTAAATGAGAATAGAACAAAACAAAACAAGAAGGAGATTGGAATAAGATAAGATAAAGTGAAATTGAGAGAGAATAAGATGTTGAGATCCTAACCAATAAATGAGAATGTGGATTTGTTTATTTCTTTGTTATGTTTTCTCACTGTAACTACTTAACCTTCATTCATAATTTCAAAGTATAGAAAACAAAATAGTTTAACTGTTGCTTAATAGAAAAGTTGGAAAAATAATTTTTAAACATTACCACCAGCGGAGTGGGTAAAAATAATATTTGATTCTTGTAGTAGTATATTACATAAATAATATTTAAATAATAACATAAATAATATTTTACTTAGGCATTAATACTGACCTGACATAAGTAGGGAAGATGTCAACGGAGTAGGTGCTAAGGAATCCGAAGTTAAAGACGCCAGATACGAAGAACATAAGGAGGATTGATGTCAAGATCCAATATGGAGAGCCGTTGATGCATAACGCACCAATACCAGACATGAACTGTAATACAATAAATATGTTTTATTAGACCTAGACTAGACTAAGGCAATATTTATTTATTTGCTGGAAGGCCTTGATCCATCAATTTAATTAACTAGTGACTCAATGTTGAAAATCTTTAAATAAAATATCCATTAAACATATCTGTGGGTTTTAGAGTAAACTTTACCTGTATCCCAATGAAGATTCTCTTTCGTCCAATACAATTGACTAATCCACCCATGATCATATTTGCAAAAGCCAGGACCGATTGGATTCCAAATACCATTGTCATAGCAGAGGAGTTCATAGAACAATCGTCATTCTGAAATGAATACAATTTAGATCAGTATTTATTTATAATGATGTTGTTAAATTTTGTTTTGATTGTGACAATAATTTATGGGAGATGCCTATGTCCAGTAATGCACTGCGATAGGCTAAATTGATTGAATTGATATAGGTAACTATTACAGCCTTTATGTTGAACCCAAAACTATTTAGAAGACGGATCCAAAGATTTAATTATGGAGTGGTTATTCTTGAGGTAAACCAAGCCCTGATAGAACAAAGAAATATGATGAAAAATAGCAGTTAATTTGAAATCCAATTTGATATATACACGGTATATGATATGTGGTAGGCATTGTAAAACATTCGAATGAATCAGAACGTCACAATATAGATAGAAGATCAAATTCCAAGATTCACGAAGATTGAAGTCTTTGCTTTGGGAATGAATTAGAGTTAACGATTACACTTAATATAATTTACATTTTTAACACATTGATTTTTTTTTATTTGGAATGGACACAATTTCACTATTATAAGTATTTCTGAATCTGAATTTCTCAATTGGGGAAATTTGTTTGGAGGATGAGATTTCTGAATCATTTTCAATTTGCAATCGTCTAAAATCTGACAGAAAATAAGACAGGTACGCTGAGTTTTCCTTGGATGCAGAGTATTTTGAGCATTTTAAACAAAATACCCATGTATCAATTTGGCCCTAGGTCACTTGGTAGCCGCTGCATACAGAACTCTTGAGATGCTCGAGTAATAATTCAAATTGAAAACAGCTTCGAATAAGAAAAACCGATTGTTTCATCATAATGAGTTTACATAAATCGTGATAGATTGCATGACTGGCATTATCAAAACTGATGTCAAATATGTTATTATTAGTTACAGTGATATAATTATGTTTATAAACAGTGAACTTACTGATCTTATGAATCAACCAACTCATTGTAGATGAATGTCTAACTCAGTATTCGATAACATTAGGTTATATTGTAAAATGAAATTAATTATGACTAGATTATTGCTGACGTTTATACCCGTTGTAAGCTTTTTATTTATAGCCTGCTTAGGTACAGTGTAAATCGAAATTGAATAGGAGTTAGATTTTGTAAAATTATGTGTCAGAAACAGATTTCATTAATAAGATCTTTAGTTAGATTTACTTATTCTTATTATCTTTAGGTATTTATTTAGACGTTAAGATTTAATAATATAATAGACTGGTCGAAGAATATTATTTTTTAGAAAAATCTTGATAGTGCATAAGTTAAGTTTAAGTCAAGATCATTTATTTTGTACCTATAGATCATTTAGGTGCAAAACACACCTTAAGCGACAGCGGATTAGATGCGTATCAGTTTGCCATTCATTGCCGTTTCATTGACTCATGGAGTCTCTAGGATGTGATCGAAAACAGCAATCAAAACATTTGAAATAGTGATAATAATACTCACCTCTTGTATGATCGTGGAATTTTGGTATGATCGAATCATTTGACAAATTGTTAGATTCCTGGTGCCACCAGTTACGGACGACATGAGCACATTGACGATAAAAGGCAGCCATATCATGAAGGAGTTTATGCTGGAAACGAAATCAGAAGTATATTATAAATCAGATAATTAAAAAAAAATGATTTTATGGGCAATGAAGGAATGAAGGCAAAAGAATTACACCTTGCGCCAATTTTTTTAGGGCAATCATTTCTGAATAAATTCTATACAAAAATTATAAAGTTGAAGGTTTGTAAGTTTGGTTGGTTGATATAAAAAAAATCTTTTTTTATGGATAATCTGTTTATCAAGAAACTACTACCCAGGGGAGTAAACCAGTAATCACATTATGTTAACAAATCGCGCAAATTTCTGTACATTACAGCAAGTCCATAGGACATGGTGACCGATGACCATCTGGTGGGCCGTGTGCTTGTCTACCTCCTAAATGATATAAAAAGACCACTAAGACCACTTACCAGATGTAACTTATAACAAAGAGTGAGGATACCAGGATCGTATACTTCATAAGCGGTGGTTTCATCAATGATACACCCTGGGCTATCAAGGAGCTGAAGAAGCCTTTTGCTACCGATGATGGAGTACCCTCTTCTAAGAACACCTCATCAACCTAGAACAAAGTTATGAGCTTGATGTAGTTTGGAAATTGCGCAGCTCACATGTTTCCTTCCTCCTACAGTCCCGGGTCCATTATGCGGGGCGTGAAAAAGCATTTGATGAGGCCATAAAGCTGAGTGCCACTATTATGGCACTATCGGTGTATGTAATGGTGACCTCCCATTCCTGAGATTTTACCTTTAGCTTACCATCAAGCCAGTTTTATTGACATGACCGATCGACCGTGACAGTTATGTTAGTATCAAAAGTAGATAATGATTGCACAAATTTCAAATATTTAAATTTTAAACTGTTTTCAACAGCATTTTCGCTAAGAAAATATAAGTTACGTTGCTTAAACACTAATCTTGAAAATTTGAAACATTACCAACGGGATAGTACCTAAAATAGTAGGATAGTAGAAAATAGGATAGTAGTAAACAGGATAGTAGAAAGTAGAATAGTAGAAATTCGAATAGTAGATAGTCGAATAGTAGAAAATATGATAGTAGAAATTAAGATAGTAGAAAGTCGAATAGTAGAAAGTTGCAACTAACCTCATAAGTATCTCCATTGTTCCTAGTATTTATCGTATATATTCCTCTTAAAACCTCAAGTGCTTCCTTATTCTTGCCAATAGTGAGGAGGAATTTTGGACTCTCGTAAGCAAAACTAGCTCCGAAAGCACTCATGGCACTGGGGAACGAGTAAATCAAGCCGAGCAATCTCCAGGAGTTGAATTGAATGCCCAAGATCGGAATGTAGTAGGAGAATTTCAACGGCAGGATCGGAATCGCTATTACTGAAAGGAAAAAATGGTTCACATTGGTACTGTCTGGTCGGATTCAAACTCGACTTTAGATGATTGATAATTATTATGTGACAATGATTTTACTTACTTGCCATTAAACCAGATAACACCAAAAATACACTGGTGCATAGTATGACTAAACCACTTCTTTTAGCCATTGGCGTACATTCGCCCAGTATGGTGATAATTAACGCAAACGCGCCAGCCATACTAAAAGTTTAAAATAATATTTTAGACATTATCTGGACAAACATACATACAAATATACAAGTACACAGTAGGAGATAGGACACGACGGTATCTCCCGTCCAAAATGAGCTGTCCGACTGGGGTAGTACCTCCGCCCTACAGAACACCGCGGCCATAATAACCAACGTGTTGTGTTCCCGCCGGTAAGTAGGGTAGCCAGAGCTCACTGTACCCCTCCTCCCCTCCACCCCTTCCTAGCCTCGCCACCTCTTCCTACACCCCCCCCCTTCCCTTCAGGGCAGGCAGCACGTGTGTGATATCCTTAGTGTTGCACACGTCTATAGGCCACAGTGACCACTTCCCATCAGGTGGGTCATGTGCGTCTGCCACCTAAGTACGTTGTATAAAAAATACATTACAAAAAATATGAGGTTCTTCAAGAAGGGCATTAGAAGGTTTTTACGGGGTCGACAGCGCTAGTGTGACGCCCCTAGTATTGCATAGGTACGTCGATAGGCCACGGTGATCGCTTCCCATCAGGTTGGTCGTGTGCTTGTCTGCCACCTAAGTGGTATAATAAATGATTGAAACAACTTACGAAGCTGAAGATATCAATTTTAAAAGGCTCAGCACGATCCAATGAGGTGAGAAGGCGGAGCAGGTTCCAGCAATATAACCCATCGTCATTGAAATAATTAAGATCTTTTTACGGCCTCGGGTATCGGCCAGGTAACCCCAGATAGTGGAGGTTAGAATAATACCTAGAAAATAATCAATTTATTAGGAGTTTTTTGGCGCCAACGCAGAAAAAGACAAATCGGGGCGTTGTATAATTTTCTTTGTAAAATTTAATTTGTAAAAACGGTGGATATTTAAACATAACATCTTCGACAACGTGCACGAGTTTAGGAAAGTGGTATAGGTAACTATTAGGGCTTGCGCAGACGAGGGTTTTACGTCCGCGAACTTTTTTGTCCTCTAAAATAGATCGCTTATAGTATCGAGTAACGCAAACGAACGATTAAAAGTATCGCGTCCAAAACGTTCAATTGTAAGCCCGCGGACAAAAATCTCTCATCTGTGCAGGGTATCAGAGGACAAAAAGTCCGCGGACAAAAATCCCTCGTCTGCGCAGGCTATAAAAATCTGCCGTATAATTCACAGCATCTAACTTGGCAAGATTTTGGAGTAGTGTGGACCCCACTACTCCAAAACCTTGCCAAGTTAGATGCCGTACACTATACTTGTTTGTGGCAAAATGCGTCGCATAGAAACAAGTATAGTGTACGGTATGTATCTTGGCACGGTTTTGGTGTAGTGGTGCCCACACTACTCCAAAATCTTGCTAAGTTAGATGCCGTGCACTATGTGTTTGGTTACACCGAAGATATTCAACAAAAACGGCCTTTTTGGCGCGCATTTCGATATTAATTCTAGTTATAGTTATTACCTGCAAGTGGCACACAAGCCATTAAACCCTGTTGCGTATTCGTGGTATGGAGCTCACAGACGCTGGCAGGTACAAGGTAGGACACGCTGAAGAGCTCAAAACACATGCCCATTATAATACTGGAGCTGAGCAGGAACATACACAGGTTATATCTGGAGTACCCTGCAAAAGAAAACTCCATAAAGACTTGGAATTCTTTACTAGCACACGTGTTTCCTTCCTTTTATAGTCCCGTGTCCTTTTAATGGGGATTGAAAAAGCATAGACCGCGGTAGCCTAGTGGTCTGGGTAATGGACTGCTGAGACGAGGTCTCGGGTTCGATCCCAGGGTCACCATGGCACACACCAATGACTTTTCGATGCTTTTCGAAGTTATGTGTGTATTTATCGCAGGTTTATAAGTACCCGGTTAATGGCAATAGGCTCGTCACCTATTACATTGGGACTTAAACATAAACTGGCGAATGAAAAAGCATTTGATGAGGCCGTCAAGCTTAGGGCCACCATTGTGTAATACTATCGGTGTATATCTCTATAATGGTGATCCCTATTCCTGAGATTTTGCCTTAAGCATACCATCAGAACTGACGTGGACATTCCGCTGATACGCACGAATCGCTTCAGCAATACGTTCATTATGCGTATAGCTAAAGAGTGGAATCGTCGACCACATCGACACTTATCATCAGGTGAGATTGTGGTCAAACGCGGGCCTACGACCATAAAATACCTTTTTCAAAAATATGACTCAAGGGTTCCACGATTCTGTACTAGGAAGTTGAATTGTGTGATGCCTATCAAATAACTTATACGGTGTAAATATACGTATTTCAGATAATGTGTTGTAGAATACTGTGAGCTAACGGATGATAAAGTGTGTAAACAAATATCGTCCTTATCACTTAGTATACAGCGTTTACATTTCCATAGATGTTTATTGCTCAATAACGTTTAAACCGTTGAACAGATTTCGATGAAAATTAACGCAGAGTATGTAGACCATTTTCAGGATTAATAAATCTGATACAGACACACACTCACTCACTCACTCACTCACTAAAAAAATATTTAGTTTAGTTTAGCAAAAAATATTTGGTCTTAAATCTGCCATTTTAGTCAAAAGCACCTTACCAATAATATTCTATCCACATATTAAACCTGCCCAAAAATTTAAAATTTCACATTTATTTTTAGATTGAAAAGATAAAAAGTCAAAAATCTTCTTTTAGTAAAGTTCATTTTATATTTACTTAGGTGGCAGACAAGCACACGGCCCACCTGATGGGAAGCGGTCACCGTAGCCTATGGACGTGTGCAATATACCAAGGGCGTCAAATCAATCAAGTTTGGGCTCATTTGGTTTTATCGTGGAAAATTAGGACTTTGATTCTACATGATAAATTATACTATCTTGGATCTAAAGATGGGGATGATAGGTGATCAGAGTAACTTTGATATAAACAAGATAAATCCGGAAAACTTTAAGATCAGTATTTTTTTTGTTTACAAATTTTTATTTTTTTATAATTTTTATAAAAAAAAATATTTTTGTGTGACAGCTTTATTTTTTAACTTGAATTAAAATGAGTACAGTAGAAATTAATTATATTTGGTGTAAAATAATTTAAAATTCGTTTTATTGAATTTTTTTTTTCGATTTGAAATATTATTTCTGTGCATGAATTTGGATATTTGCATTGATAAATCTGAGTGTTTCTATGTATAACATGGTATGCATTTACAAAAAAAAATCTATATTTTATCCTCATTTTAGAACCCCTTATCTTTGTCCCATGTTCGTAGAATATTTAGTTATTCTACACTACCTATGTCTGCACTATCGGATAAACCCTGACAAAATAGTTATAAATAATTACAAATAAATAAATAAAAAATAATATCACCCACCAGTCATATTCAGCGCTTCCTCAAAAGGGACTCGGTTTATTTTCGATGTCATTTTCACTGTTCACGCGTTTCTATCGTTTCACTTGATATTTCCTATCATATATCCAGTCAAGCGACTACTGCTCTTAGCTTTCAATATTCGCATTTTATAATCAAAATTGTAATCAGTCACGCGCGGTATACTAACAGAGACTGGGTTCCGTCGGTGTTCCGCACAACGCTAGAGGCAAAAATGGTATTTTTTTGGCATAGCACCAAATACAAAAATACTCTGAAATTTTATAAACAAAACGTATTTATTTCGTCCTTGGATAGCTGCGAATTTACGAGTAAGTATGCTCCCCACTGTGCCTTTTATTTATTTTTTTATACTTCGTAGGTAGCAGACAAGCACACGGCCCACCTGATGGGAAGCGGTCACCGTGGCCTATGGATGTGTGCAACACTAAGTGCACGCGCTGCCTACCCTGAAGGGAAGGGGGGGGGGTGTAGGAAGGGGTGGGGGGAGGAGGGGTACAGTGAGCTCTGGCTACCCAACTTACCAGCGGGAACACGACACGATGGTTATTATGGTCGCGGCCTTCCGTACAGTAGGGCGGAGGTACTTCCCCAGTTGGACAGCTCATTTTCGACGGGAGATTGATACCGTCATTCCTACTTCCTAAAAAAACTACCACTACTAGTCAGAGAGACACGTGGAGAGCCTCCAAGCAGGCTCTAGGCAGAGGTTGGCGTTACTGTCTAAATCTTGGACGATAATATTTTGTAGATCATTGTGAAAATTTTTGAAAAAATCACATGTGTAAATTTTTGAAAATTCATACGTGTCTGAAACATTTTTACTCCAAAATTCATTAATAGAAGAGTAAAATCTTCTGGCCCCCGGGCCACTGTTTGCCGGCCTTGGAGCCGATAGGTGGCGCTGTAATCAGGTTAAAACTTGTGTTCCAGTTTTCAAATTCAAAAATAATGGTTTTCACTCATAAGGAACCCTAGCCTTGAGAATGGTTATCAGTAAAATAACAATGTTAAAACATTTTAAGATATTGTTTACATAATATTATGTGGATATATTATTGTGTACATTACTTTTATTAATATAATGTATAAGTAAAGAATCGTTCATTACTCCGTGAGTTGGATATTCAAAACTAGCCGATAACCCCGGGTCCGCCCGCGTGAATATCGGTTATAACAACTTTTGCTCATATCTCCGGTTCTACTCAAAAACAAACATCATCATTCTCTGAACCTTATTCTCAACTCAGTTGGGGTCGGCTTTCCAGTCTAACTGTGATGCGGCTGAACTTCGATATTTTCCGTGGAGCGACTGCCATCTAACCTCCACAACCAATGGTCATTACGACCAATGGCGATATCGAAGTTTCAAGTTAGACTGGTTGGACTTTTGTGGGCTCCAACTACCCGTAACGACTACGTAACCCAGACCACTAGGCTACCGCGGTTAGCTACTCAACAACAAACATGCGTAAGATTTTGAGTCTGACCAAGACCTTACAAACAAAAAAAAACCGCATTAAAATCCGTTCAGTAGTTTTTGCGTCCATCGTGCACAAACAGACAAACCGACAAAAATTCTAAAAACTATTTTTGGCTTCGGTATCGATTGTAGATCACACCCCAAGTAGGTATTATTTTAAAAACATATTCAATGTACAGTTTTGACTTTCCTACCATTTTATTATATGTATAGATTCGTAAAATTCGTAAAAAAAGCCGCGGTAGCCTAGTGGTTTGGGTGATGGACTGCTGAGATGAGGTGTCTCGGGTTCGATCCCAGTTCACCATGGCACACACCAATGACTTTTCAATGCTTTTCGAAGATATGTGTGTATTTATCGCAGGCTTATTAGTGCCTCGGAGAGCACGTTAAGCCGTCGGTCCAATCAGTCTAACTTGGAACTTCGATATCGCCATTGGTCATAATAACCATTGGTTGTGGAGGTCAGATGGCAGTCGCTCCACGGAAAATATCTAAGTTCAGCCGCATCACAGTTAGACTGGAAAGCCGACCCCAACTGAGTTGGGAAAAAAGGTTCAGAGAATGATGATGATAGATTCGTAAAATTATGGGTAGGTAATATATATAATTATGGATTTTTTTAAACAGACCGTAAGTGATCTGTTGAGGCAAAAAAATCCACCGGAGCGAAAACCGATGTCCACATGGGCGGAGCCACAGGCATATCGATAGTATCGATTTCATCGATACTCTATCGATATTTTAGCTTTTTCAGATGAAAACTATCGATATTTCGGCAACAATAGTTTTAACGGTTTTAGTCCGCCATGTTTGTTGTGTTGCAAGAAAGTGTTTATTTAATTAGATTCTGCCCATAATACCGTGGGCGGAGCCGTGGGCATTTGCTAGTCAGAAATATACAGACATTAAATTATGTTTGTTTGTATATTATTCATACTGTTACAAAAATATATAATAACATTTCAGTACAAATATTGAATGTGTTCCTTGCATTAGCAAACTGCCTATTTGCATCACACGTGAGTATGAGAATTGAAATTTGAAATATCTCGGCGGTTTCCCTTGCTTATTCATCGTCATCGTATGACGTCACAAAATGGTTGATGAGGTTCATAACTTTCCACTATAGAATAGTATTATTAAATACTGTAAGTTTGTGCTACTTTTACCAAATGAGGCTCACTGGAGGGATTATGTGCTGTCAGCAGGGACACCAAAGTCTCCTGTGATGTGAGCACAAACTTCCCCTCCTCAATCCCCCTCAACCTCCTCTGCCAGCGGGAGTGGGACGCCCCTGGTGTTACACACGTCCATTGGCCACAGTGACTGCTTCCCATCAGGTGGGCCGTGTGCTTGTCTACCACCTAAGTTGTATATTTTTTTATTTGTTTGTAAAAACCTAATGTGCGTTGTATTCATAAGTAAAGACGGTTTTCTTTCTTTTCTTTTCTTCTTTCTATAAAAAAAATATATACCTAAGTGTACATTTTTTGATTTCAAGTCTAATCAAGACCTTTCTAATGAAAAAAAAAACGCATCAAAATCCGTTCAGTAATTTTACGTCCATCGCGAATTCGTGAACGATTCTACTTAAACTTTTTTTATTTTATTTTTTAATACTGTTTTCGCGATGGAAGCAAAAACTACTCAACGGATTTTGATGCGGTTTTTTATTAGAAAGGTCTTGATTGGACTTAAAATCTGGCGTAGGTACGTTTGGAGATGTGGCCAACAGTTGCGATATAATTTCTACCAAGATTCACGCGGGCAGAACCGCGAGCATCGGTTAGGATATATTTTTTATTGGTCTAAGGATAAGATAAGACAGATGTAGAGAAACGTGAAATTAAACGTGATGTTGAGCTGACTTGGCATTTTCAGTATCAACATCGTCTTGCACAAATATTGAAGTGTTATTAATACACCATTACACGTATAAGGCATATGGACGGAACGCATCGAAGATTACAACTGACGATATTAGAGTCGACCCACTTGCTTACACGTACAAGTCGGCACGCACACACTGACACACTAGTATATGCCAACTACGCGGCAAACGTCATTCGATTCAGTCAGTATAAGGTGCCAAAAAAATGTCTTATGTAGTGAAATTGCGTAAACATCGTAGTTATAGCAAGAAAAAAAATATCCAGGAATAAGGAGTTTTTTATTTACGAGCTACAAACAACTGTCGATGTTATTGACAGTTTATTCTTCGTGAGCAACAATGCTATCGATATTGATAGTATCGACAGCATGCACTAATCTATAATATTGCTTCATTTTGAGCTATCGATAGTATCGATTTTTCGATACTCTATCGATATTTTAACTTTTTCAGATGAAAACTTTCGATCGATATTTTTGCAACAATAGTTTTAGTCCGCCATGATTGTTGTGTTGCAAGGAAGTGTTTATTTAGATTCGGCCCATATTACGAGGCAATAATATAAGAATTGAATAGTGAAAAATGATAACTACATTGCCAAGCTATTTTTCTAAGTAGTGTACAATTTCCGGCCCAGGATCCACACATTTGTGAAACATCTCATGTACCACATTGCAGCCCAGAATTTACTCACACATGGTTAACCTCCACCATATTTTGACACAATCTCGTTTTCAGTGCTTTCCTTCCATAGGTTTTACTTGTTCATTTATTACACACTACAATTTGTACACTATTAGGGTAGGTACACACAGAGTAAACTATAAATATGTTATTATTCGAACAATGCAAGACAATTTACTTTTTCGTGCGGAAATTCTCATGGAAACCACCCCGTTCGACCACCGGAGATGGTAATATCAGACTCAAGTACCTAATCTTACACCCCGGTAATTCAATTACCGGGCGTAAGGTTAATTCTCAATTAATATCTGCGAATGACAAAGCGTTATATTTGGCAATTATATTTACAACTAGCTGTTGCCCGCAGCTCCGCTCGCGTGGACGTCGATTTTCGCGTTTTTTTTACTACACTCGAGAGCAATGAATCCGGGTCACTTAAAGAATGTTAAAAATCTCGGAAACTAAAAATGATAGGTTAATGCAATAAATTGTATTTAATAGACAATGTAATACTCCTTAAATGAAAGTAAAAAAAATATGAGTCACCATACATTTTATTAACACAAAATTACATAAAGAAAAAAACTGCTGATCTCTCCTTAAAACAAAAATAGGAAACATGAAATTTTTGAACTTTATTACGATTTTCTTGAATTTTAATACTTCGTATTGCCTCCTCGTGCTTCCATTACTGCGTTTACGCGGTTTGGCATGCTGTACACCAAGTTCCTTATACGATTTTGGGGAATATTCTCCCATTCCTCTGTGAGAGCAATTTTGAGCTCACGAAGCGTGATTGGGGGAGGGTTTCGTTGTTTTACGCATCTGCCTAGCTCGTCCCAAGCATGCTCGATCGGGTTGATATCCGGGCTGCGCGCTGGCCACTCCATACGAGTAATGTTCATCTCTTGAAGGTAGTCATTCACAATCCTACCTGTATGAGGTCGGGCATTGTCATGCATAAATATAGCATCCTCACCTAAATTGACCATAAATGGACCAACGTGATCATTGAGGATTTCTTCCACATATCTTACGCTAGTTAAAGAGCCGTTTTCTATGATCACCAGCTCTGTGCGACTTTCAGAAGAAATTCCGGCCCACACAAGTACAGACCCACCACCGTAGGCTACTTTTTCTTCGATGCATGCTTGCTTGAATCTTTCCCCTGGTCTTCGATACACTCTGTGTCTTCCATCGTGCTTGTAGAGCATAAATTTTGATTCGTCGGAGAACATAACTTTTGACCAATCTTCAATACTCCAATTTACGTGGCTCTGGGCATATCTTAGTCTCGAAATACGATGCCCACGCTCCAGTTTAGGGCCGTTTGCAGGTCTAAGGGGTTTTAAGTTAGATTCAGCAAGCCGACGTCTTACTGTCCATGCACTTGGGTTACTTCCTCCGAGGCGTCGAAACTGATTGGTGAGTTCAGTTCCTGTGAGAAAGCGATTTCGAAGCATGGTGTTCACCAAGTATCGGTCTTCTCGTGCTGTGGTACACCTGGTTCTGCCCGTTCCTGGTCTGCGTAGGTTAGAACCAGTTTCTTCGTAACGTCGGAGAACTCTTTGTACTGTTGACAGCGACACACCGACAGTCCTGGCTGTATCGCGCTGACTCCGGCCGGTTTCCAGCATTGTAAGTATTCTGGTGCATTCTTCAGGCGTAAGCGACATAATTTCAGCTTGAATAATGAATATAGAGCACTATCAACATGGTTTATGTACCCACATAAATGACAGATTACAAACAAAAGCAAAACCAAATGCTGTAATTTCGTAGTTCCATCTTCGAAAGTGGCCCTTTTTCAAATTTGATTTTTTTATGATATAACTTTACAATAACTAAGAAGTTTTAATACCTTCATTTAAGGAGTATTACATTGTCTATTAAATACAATTTATTGCATTAACCTAGCATTTTTAGTTTCCGAGATTTTTAGGATTCTTTAAGTGACCCGGATTCATTGCTCTCGAGTGTATATCGCCGGTTCTAATAGCCGCTTGCGATCAAATATGCATAAGATTTTGAGTCTAACCAAGACCTTTCTAATAAAAAAAACCGCATCAAAATCCGTTTGGTATTTTTACGTCCATCGCGATAGATAGTCTTGCTTAGACTAAAAATTTACCGTATGTTTGGTTGTAATTGGTTAAGTAGAACCGAAGATATGACCAAAAACGACCTAAAAACGAAGCGCGGGCGAAGCCGCGGGCATCAGCTTGTATAAAAAGTAACTTATATGTTGCCCAGCACTATGGACTATAATCGTACCAAGTTTGATCAAAATCCCTCCAGTAGTTTTTGATTTTAGCGCGCACAAAGATTTGCGGACAAACAGACAAACCAACAAACAGACAAAAATTCTAAAAATCATTGTTTTGGCATCTATTACATTCATAAAGTCCCCTAATATTTTTTTTTCTCATATATCTTCTATGTTACTACACCGATCAGTTACAGATTTATTATTATGTATAGATTATATTTACAATTCATTTAGTAGATACGTCATTACTTGCACGTTTTGGTCACGATTCGCATCGTAAACACACGTGTAGGTACCATATCAACTGGCAGTGTTGTTTTTTCATAAAATAAATAATTTTTATTTATACTTTCTCAATCATTAGTTGTTCTTCAATTTTAACTTACTAGCTTCCGCCTGCGGCCTCACCCGCGTTGAAGTCGGAATCGCCACCAAGTCTATTTTAATAAAACGACTCTCCACTCGACTCTCCAATCGGCTCTCCACTCGACCCTCTTTCGATAGGTACTCCACTCGACTCTCCACTGCACTCTTCACTCTACTCTCCACTCCACTCTCCACTAGACTATTCACTCCACACTCCACTCCACTCTCCACTTCAATGTATGGGGTTAAGGGAGTGACATTATTTGTCAACATCACGTAGGTATGACAAATAATGTCACTTCCATACATTTTTGATCTTTTATATAGTATGGAAGTGACATTATTTGTTACACGTGACATGTCGATTAATAATGCCACTTCCATACATTTCGAACTTTTGACAATTCTTTTAGAAGCTATTTCACTGATAGAATTTTGCTCCATCTAGAGGTGCTGGTCATCCGACCGTTTGCCGATTCGGAGTCTCCACTCTCCACTCTAGGACTCACTTGCTCTACAGGCCATCGATCCTTTGGTAGCCCCATTCAGTGAGTACATTCGCTATTTTATCCATTATCTTATGACTAGTATGGGTACAAAATAAAGACTGTATAAATTTGATATAATTTATTTATTTACATAAAATAGTGAAAATTATAATAAACAAAAATAAATTATTCTAACTAATAACTCTACCTACTAAGCTTTTTTTCCGTGGACCAAAATTGTTTAGTTGGACTAAGGCAATTAATAAACAATCAATTAAATAATTTATTTTAATTATAATAAGTAATATGGCTAATCGAGTGTCCACAGTATATTATCCTATATTATCATACTAAACTGTCAAATGTCATGTTTATAATGACATTGTGAGTATGAGTTTAATGACGATTCATCATCATAAAAATGATAAAGAAAAACATTATAGCTATTTAGAATTTTCTCGAATTTAACTATAAATAATGATTTTTATTTTAATGGATTTCATTGAGACTTTTTGGTGATTTTTTATCAACACTATTTTCGAAGTTTAAGTTGCTTTTCAGTAGTCGTGGTAAATACAAATTAAGTAAATCGCGCTCCAAAAAACAATTTATGCTATGCAATATTAAAACCTGGAAAGGGAAACGAGACAAATTTTAACGTTAATTATTAATTTTTAACCGACTTAAAAAAGGATGAGGTTCTCAATTCAACTGTATATTTTTATGTTTGTGTACTTTCAACTGGGTGAACCGATGTTGATTCTTTTTTATTGATAGATGGCGCTTCCCGTGTGATCCCATATTTTCATTTGGGTGGGCCGGCCGTTGAAGTCGTTTTTTTTTCTTCGAAAAAATTGTTATTTAGAAAATGTGAAACGATAGTACCTACTTTAGTACTATTATATATTCTGTGACGATAGTTTGCCATCTAATAACTTGCAAAATACAATAATTTATTTTTATAACAGTTGTCTCTTACTAGGTTTTGAAATTGAACAATCGATTGTCTACTGCATAAATGGTATTCGAGAATCCATTGTCACTATTCGTGTTGTGTGTCTGTGTGTCTCTTTCAATTGTTTATAACATGCAAACTACCTACATCATTTGTACGACATCCTAGATCCTATAAGCGGGGCGTGAAAAAGCATTTGACGAAACCGTCAAGCTGTGAGCCACCACTGTAGCACTATCGGTGTATGTAGTGGTGACCCCCGATCCTGAGACTTTGCTTTAAGCTTTCCATCAGGCGAGGTGAAGTCATGGTGACGTGCCCAATATAAAAAAAAACATCTTAGAGGTCGTCATCATCTTCATCTTGTGGTTCCGGCTTATCTAATACTTTTCTATTTTCAAAAATGGTTTGATCCGAGGGCAAGAAAATGATGATTATTACGCAAACTGCAAAAAAAAAAATTCATTAAGGTTGATATTCTCATTAGTTGTACTGAATCTATGTTTCTATACTCCGATTTTTAATTCTAGGCAAGAAAATGACAAGTGCAACTGTCACCAATACAAAAAAGGGTGACCCGCTACAATAGTGATGTTCGGCAATCAATAGACTAGATACTTTAGTCATTCTTTATTTTTATCAGTGAATGAACCTCTTTGCAGTTTATGCTCGCCTAGTACATTACACGAGGGAAATATTTTTTATAGAATACAAACTGTGTCCCGCGGCTTCACCCGTGGCATACTTTGTCCCCGTGGCAGGATAAAAAGTATTCTATGTCCTTCTCTTAGTTCTAAGCTACCTCCTCATTAATTTTCAGCCAAATCGGTCCAGCCGTTCACGCGTGATGCCGTGACCAAGGTAAATAGGGATTCATTATTTACCCGACTGCCAAGAAGGGTTTTTTTTTTTTTTTATTGGTAATAGGCACGCGTTTGACCACGATCACACCTGTTGGCAAATGATGATGTGGTCGACGGTGGAGCACGCTTGCCTAGAAGAAACCTATTCACTCTAGACTTGAAGACACCCAGGTTGTAGCTTTCCGGAAATACAGACTCAGGCAGGGCATTCCACTCTTTAGCAGTACGCACGATGAACGTACTGCCAAAACGTTTCGTGCGTATGAGTGGGATATCCACCATGTACCGGTGGCGCGTTGCCGTACGTCTGGTCGTTCGGTGATGAAAAGGGCTTGGAGGAATTAGGTTATGCAATTCCAGCGCACATTCCCCGAAGTGCAACCGATAAAAGACAGAAAGGCTAGCAATTCTACGCCGATGTTCCAAGCTTTGAAGCTTAGTCTCCACCAGCGCATCGCAGTTGATGAGCCTCTTGGCCCTTCTCTCAATTGACTCAAGTGCCTCGAGTTGGTATTTTGCTGAGCCGTCACAGAGGTGCGAGCAATACTCCATACACGATCGAACTTGCGCTTTGTAAAGGTTGAGCAGCTGTTCCGGTGTGAAATATTGCCGCACCTTTGAAATAATACCCAGCTTTTTGGCAGCTACTTGAGCCTTTGCCTCAATGTATGGACCAAAGTTGAGGGTAGGAGTGAGAGTCACGCCAAGAAGCTCAAGGTGGTCGGTTATCGGCACTGATACACCTCGGAAAGTAGGGTTTGGCTGGAATTGGCTCCGCTTAGCGGAGAATAGACACGCCTGGGTCTTATTCGCGTTGAAGTTGACCAAGTTAGCGTCTCCCCAATCGGAGACAGCCTTCAAGGACAAGTCCAAACGCTCAACCATAGCCTCTCGAAGAGACCGGGTTTGTGCCATGCTGGCCTGCGGGCCGGACTCGTACCTCTCAACCACTGTACTGTCATCTGCGTACCCAAAAATACCGGGCTTGAGCAGATCGTTAATGTGCAGCAGGAAAAGTGTGGCAGAGAGAACCGACCCCTGAGGGACCCCTGCGTTTATTGGCAGTTGATCCGACGAGCAGCCGTCAATGACCACTCGGATTGTCCGGTTTTTCAGGAAGTCGGTAATCCAGGCACACAAGCCAGCAGGCAAGCCGTACGCTGGAAGCTTGTTGATTAGGCTTTCGTGCCAGACCCTGTCAAAGGCCCTCGAGATGTCAAGGGAGACAGCGAGTGCCTCTCCGTGTTTCTCGATGGCCTCACTCCAGATGTGAGTAGCATACACAAGAAGATCCCCAGTGGAACGGTTCTGGCGGAACCCATATTGCCGATCACTGAGGAGTTCATGCGTTTCCAGGTATGCCAGGAGCTTGTGGTTCAGCACACGTTCCATAGTTTTGCAAATTATGGACGTTACCGATATGGGTCTATAGTTGACAGGGTCAGCCCTACTGCCCTTTTTGGGCACAGGTTGCACATTTGCCTGCTTCCAACCCTTCGGCACTTGACCGGCCTCATAAGAGAGACGAAATAGGCGTGTCAAGACAGGAGACAATTCAGGTGCACATTTTTTCAGCACTATTGCTGGAATCCCGTCGGGCCCACTGGCCTTATTCACGTCCAGACCGCTCAGCACTTTACGCACCTACTTCTGACGGGTTATGTTTTTCGCGCGTATCTTGTATGTAAATGTTTTTATTTATTTAAACGCGCGAAAAATTTTATTTATATATTTAATAAAAGAATTATAATCTCGACTCACGACTAACTTATAATTGTAAAACTCGATTCAACTACATCACTATTTATTTGATACAAAAAACCTGCAACACTGGAAATGTCATTTTCTTGCCTAGAATTAAAAATCGGGGTATATGTATAATTATGTATAGTATGTATTTCCAAAAAAAAGTTAAGTGCCCATATAAGTATGTTTATCCGCATTCTAGACCAGAATCCATAACACAAGCTAGTTAAACTATGCTTTGTTTGGGTCTAGAGTGCGCTGTGTAGAATGTCGTAGAATGTCGTAGAATGTCGTAGAATGTCGTAGAATGTCGTAGAATGTCGTAGAATATCGTAGAATGTCGTAGAATGTCTTAGAATGTCGTAGAATGTCGTAGAATTTGAAAGTGTAGGTACCTATGCGGCTTTTTTATACTACTTAGGTGGCAGACAAGCGCACAGCCCACCTGATGGGAAGCGGTCACTGTGGCCTATGGACGCGTGCAACATCAGAGATGTCATCTAGCGCTGCCAACCATTTTTTTTTTTTTTTATCGTGCGGAAATCCCCATGGATACTACCCCCGTCGGCCATCGGGGGTGGTTATGTCGGGATCGAACCGACTAAAACCGCACGCCAGGGGAAGAGGGGTTAAGGAGTTTGAGAGGGGTTAGAGGACATTGGGGAGGTGAGGGGGGGGGGAGAGCTCTTCAGGCTATTTAGACTAAAAGTAAGCATCGTTTAACTAGCTACATAGCTATAGCTAATGTTATGGGTTTTAGAATGCGGATAAACGTAACAATATATTCTACATAGAAACACCCTGACCAATGTAAACAGATTCATGCTTACTACAACTAGTACAAATAATTTTGCACTGAGCAGGTATCGAACCCACGCCCCCTGTTGTGGCTGTCGAATGCACCACCACCGCTACGCCACAGAGGCAGACGGCCTTTGTGGCGAAGAGGTTGTCAATATTTACTTATGGGGGCATTAAAATGCACGTTTTTCTGTCTGTCGTGCCATTTAAACATAAAAGCACTCTGTGTCAATATTGATCTTATTTCAACTCTATTTGTACAAGATTCAATGAACATACAATTACTGAATTTATATCTTTGTTTAAATAACTACTTTGTTTAAATTATGTGACACAATTGTCAAGGTGTAATACAGCTGCATTATTAAACAAAGATTTGAACAGCAATATTATTTAAATTATAAAAGTATCTTATAATAAAATTGTAAACAAAATTATTAGCAGTATGTTGACTTATGTATTGGTCTATATCTGGCACGTTATATTTAACACTAGCAATAGCCCGCGACCTCACTCACGTGGAATTCTCGATTCCTCTATTCATAGGAACCTTTTTTAAGGACAAGCCTACGTATTGTTCTAGACTATTCTTCCTGCCCTATCTCTTATATACATGTATCTATCTTTGTACCAAAATATCAGTCGGATCTATTCATCCGTTTGAGCATGAATGAGTAACAAACATTTAAGCTTTACAAACTTTCACATTTGGTAAGTACTAGCTGATGCGCGTATTTTTGATTGAGCTAGCACCTCTGTCTACCCCTTCGGGGATATAGGCGTGAGTTTAAGTTTTTTTGATCAAATCTCCAGTTCTTCTGAACCAATGATTTTAAATCTTATCAAGACCTTTCTAATAAAAATAATGCATCAAAATTAAAAACTTTTTGCGAACATTGTTATCAAACAGACAAACAGATAAGAATCAGAAAAAAAAATATGTAAACCCAAGTAGTATCTTTTTTTTTAAATATCTCCAGGGTACAGACATAACTAATTTATAATTTTATTTTAGGATAGATAGAAGTAGAATAAAAAAGCAAAATATAACTTACCCAAAGAAACGCCCAGCACTATATAAAATACAACCTCGCAATTGCTTTTTAGGCATCTTTTTATAAAGGTAGCTGCAAGAGAAGCAGGTCCAAGTCCTGCCACTGCTGTGAAGCATACCGCCATTGACCTGTCAACAAGGACATAAGGACATAAATAATAGGACTACACTGAATTTACATCTACTGCCAAAGTTCCATAATCGAGAGTCTTCAAATGAATTATTATTGAATTAGTTTCCCACGGAAGTCTATCCCAGGGATAAATGTTATTCAAGACTATAATTAAATATATCACCAAAGGGGTTTGGATGAGTTTGTATGAAGTCGTGGCGTCATTTTTTTTATGCGTGACCACTGATGCCGTAAGTACTGAGTTTTAGTACCCCATTTGTAAGTTTATTATAATAAAAAACAAAATATGGCGTAAGCCCTACCTATCGGAGCCGAGATGTTCGACTTTAAAGTCAGTAAAATAATACCGTCCAAATGAGGGATAAAATGCATTTTAAAGTAAAAATATTCTTGTTTTACTCATGAAATTGGTTAATAGTTAGGATTAGAATGACATATTTTTTGTAATTCATAGTTTATTTTTAACTAGCCTATGCTCGTGGCTTCGCCCGCGTGGAGTTAGATCCGTTCAGCAGTTACAGCATGATTAAGTCACAAACATCTAAACATTCAAATATCTCCACAAACTTTCAAAATTGTTATATTAAGTAGGATAGGAAGTAGAATAATATACTCACATGACAAAAGATGGGAAGATATCAACCACGTATGTGTATAGAAGACCTAGGTTGAAGGCACCAGATAGAATGAACATGAAGAGAATAGCAGTTAGCACCCCATAGGGGCTGAAGATGATGCATAAGGTCGCAACAGTGACCAGAATCTGAAAACCAAATTTAAAAATAAAAATGAGCAGTCCGATTGAGGTACCTCCGCCGTACAGAAGACCGCGGCCATAATAACCATTGTGTTGTGTTCCCAGTGGTAAGTATGGTAGCCAGAGCTCATAAGATGATTATAATAATAATATAATAGCAACCCATTTATGTCCCACTGCTGGGCACGGGTCTCCTCTCCTCTAACGAGAGAGCTGAGAGGGTTTAGACCTTAATCCACACACGCTGGCCTAATGCGGGTTGGTGGATCGGACATGTCCTTTGAATTTCTTCTAGGACATGTGGGTTTCTTCACGATGTTTTCCTTCACCGTCAGCAGATGGTAAATCATGTGATAACACATGTAAATTCCACAAAGTGAAATTCACATTGGTGCTGTCCGGCCGGATTCGAATTCGATACCTCTGAGTAGAGGCCGCGTCCTTATCGATTCAGCTACTATCGCTGATGAAGATGATTGGAATGCATAAAATAAAATGTGGGAAAGAAGGTAGTGACTGAGGAGATGACATCTGACAGGAATGTATGGAGGAGAATGACATGTTGAGCCGACCGCAAATAATTGCGACAAGGGCAGGTAGATGATGAAAATAAATACTGTGATTAATAATGTCATAGAAATTGAGAGTTCGGTCGGTCCCAGTTGCCATACAAACATGTATGGCAGTCGTTACGGGTAGTTAGAGTCCTAAAAGTCCAACAACAACGGTCTAGCTGCAATGCTTCGATATCACCTAATGTCACCATTGGGTTGTGAAGGTCAGATGGCAGTCGCTTCACGGAAAATATCGAGGTCCGCCAAATCCGCAGTTAAAACTGGTAAAGCGGACCCCAGACTCCGAGGTGAAAGCTTCGGATAAGACTGGGATTAACGCTGGGTTGAAGAAGAATAATGTCATAGAAATTACTTTTACCTGAACTCCAAGTATAATTCTCTTCCTACTGATATAATTGACCAGAAAATTCATGATTACATTCATGGCAGCTAGAGCTATGCCAACAGCAAACATCATTGTCATAGCAAAGCCGTTTCTTAAACTGCCGTTACTCTGGAATGAAAATTTTAACTTCTGCATTATAACTGCGAATTTGCGGTCGACGTTTAAATTGTCCAGAGGCCCATAATCTCCTATCTTCTACGACATTATAAGCTCAAAATAAATTGTGCTTGTCTGCCACCTACGTAGTATATTAGGAGGTAGGACACGATGGTATCTCCCGTCCAAAATGAGCTGTCCGACTGGGGTAGTACCTCCGCCCTACAGAACACCGCACCATAATAACCATCGTGTTGTGTTCCCGGCGGTAAGTAGGGTGGCCAGAGCTCACTGTACATCTCCCCCCCCCCACCCCTTCCAAGCCCTCTCCCCTTCCCTTCAGGGTAGGCAGCGCGTGTGTGATACCCTTAGTGTTGCACACATCCATAGGCCACAGTGACTGCTTTCCATCAGGTGGGCCGTGTGCTTGTCTGCCACCTATGTCGTATAAAAAAAAATATACCAACTTTTTCTAAACTGGTTGTGTTATGATGCGTTCTAATCATCTCGCAAACAGTAAGCTGAGTATTGCCACTAGCCCTTGCCGTCATGAAGGCACTAGCGATGGTTGGCGTGAGTTCAATGTAACAGTATATGCTGAAAGTGATGAAATAAAATAATTACTTAACACATTATCTGCTGTTTTCATGCTATTCGAATCATTTTCGTTTTTTGTCCTGAGAAATTTTATAGTAATTTTTATTTTTTACCACCATGAAAAAAAAATCATTCATAATCACTTTGATATAAGTAAGTTGTTTCCTGATTGTTTCGTTTGCTAATATTTTACAGAATATAATAAAAATAAATTTAAAACGTTGAACAAAAACCCTAGGCGAACACTTGGTGACAGGCGACAGCGACAGCTCGGCGTCTAGAGGCGACGACAGCGAAAGCTAGGCGACTAGACGCGACGACAGGCTGCGGCTGACAATTATTTCATAGCGCCACTAGACGCGGCGACTACCCTAGCTTGTCGTCGCGACTCCGCGTCGCTGACGCCAAGTGTGCGAAGCTTAGAACAAAGGATATGAAATTTTCGGCCGCAGCTTGTCGCTGCGTCTAATCGCCGAGCTGTCGCTGTCGTGTGTCGCCCAGTGTGCGCCTAATGAAAGTATGCAAGGTTTAACTACTAATACAGCCACACCCCATACCATCAGTATTCAGCTATATCTTAATATATATAAATCTCGTGTCACAATGTTTGTCCTCAATGGACTCCTAAACCACTTAACCGATTATAATAAAATTCGCACACCATGTATTGTGCAGTTCGATCCAACTTGAGAGATAGGATTAGTTCTTGAAACGGATTTCGACATCCACGCGGGCGGAGCCGCGGGCAACAGCTAGTAGGTATATATATATTTCTCTACCGCTACTGCTACCCTCTACTTATCTCAATGAAGAAACGAGACTATATGAAAATGGTTTTCTTAATGTCTAATAGGTAAAGTTTTCTTTTTGAGTCGGCAAAAGAAGGTGGGATACCCCCTTGCCAAAAAATGGACAAGCGACCTAAAAAAAGTAGTCGGAATGGAGTGTATGCGGAAGGCAGAGAATCGAGTGATATGGCGCATATTGGGGCAGGCCTATGTCCAGCAGTGGACGAAGATAGGCTAATTGATTAATTGAGTAAATTTTTAACAGTAGGTCACCTAATATAGCTGCCAATGAGAGATTTCATCACCAACGAGAAATACATCGTACGTGGCTTCTTCAACATGCTCACCAGACGTCTCCAGAAAGCTTTCAATCCGTTCATTTTCGCCGTCGATAAATTATCTTCATCCAATATTAGAATATCAATCTGCAACAGTGAATAAATTATGAAACAAACACTTTTTTAAAACAAGCCTCCTAATATTATCACATATCGATTACATGGCAAATCAAATGAATTGAAACGTGACGGGTTTTTCTTGTTTAGTTCAGGAGTTCGCATGGGATGGATACCTTCTGAATCCATCATCAGACAAACTCCATAATGACATATTATCGCATTGTCACCGATGACACGCATGTAATGGACTGCTGAGACGAGGTCTCGGGTTCGATCCCAGGTTCACCATGGCACACACCAATGACTTTTCGATGCTTTTCGAAGTTATGTATTTATCGCAGGTTAATAAGTGCCCGGTTAATGGCAATAGGCTCGCCACCTATTACATTAGGACCTAAACATAAACTGGCGAAATGTGGGTGCTAGCACCTCTGCCTACCTCTTCGGGGATATAGGCATAAGTTTATGTTATGTTATGATACGCATGTATAGGTACCAAGTTTGAGTTGAATCTACAGTGTTGAAATCGGTTACTTGGGTATCAGAGAAAAATGATGGCGACAAGCATTTGAGTAGATAGGCACACCTATATAATGAGCGACATGACATGTATGGTATCTAATGCTACTCATTCATATTTTAGTAATATAATCTACAATAATTTTATTCGTGACTGTACAAATCGTAAAATTGGTCAATGCAATAAGTCAACTGGATCCGCAGACCGAGTTTGAGCGGACCCAATTGACTTAAGAGCCTATAGCCAATAGAATGCGACTTTGTCTAAACCATCTCGACTAACTGATGATTTTCTTTTGTTTTATTCTAGATAGGCTTACTTTTGACCACTATCTCACCTGATGGTAAGTGACGATGTGGTCTACGATGAATCACGCTTGCCTAGAACGATCCTATTCACTCGTGACTTGAATATTCCCAGGTTATAGCTTTCCGGAAACACAGACTCGAGCAGGGAATTCCACTCCTTAGCTGTACGCATGATGAATGTATCCGTAAAGCGTTTCGTGCGTATGAGTGGAATATCGACCATAAAGCGGTGTCGCGTCGCTGTTCGTCTGGTCGCTCGTTGATGGAAAGGACTTGGAGGTATCACTATCAATAAATTGAAATAATAATATACGAAATTATCTACCTGTAAGCTCTCAGCACTTCTTCTTGAATTAATTTCATAAATCCCTCTCACAACTTCGAGAGCTTCTTCATTCTTGTCTACAGTAAGAAGGTATTTGGGACTCTCAAAGACATAGTGAGCGCCAAGTGCACCGAAAATGCTGGGCAATGCATACAGTAAACACAACAATCTCCAGGAGTTGAAGTAAATACCCAGACCTGGGATATAGCCAGAGAACTTGAACGATAGAATTGGAAGAGATAAAACTGAAAAAAAAAGGAAATTTAAGGAGGCGGCCACGTAGTCCGACCGCATTGTCCGACTGAGCGGACTTTTTATACATTCAGTCCTTCAATTGACTGCACCCTACTGGGTGGTAAGAAGCTAGAGTGAATTCCAGAAGATACGGGTCTAAAATGATGGTCACTACTTTGATGACCTTGATATAATACTTTTCCACGCCCCACTTAAAGAATCTCTTTTTTTAACCCCCGACGGAAACCCGAACAGGGTGTTATAAGATTGACGTGTGTTTATGTGTGTGTGTGTGTGTGTGTGTGTGTTTTTGTAAGTCTGTCTGTGGCATTGCAGCTCCCAAACGGATGAACCGATTTTGATTCTGTTTCTTTTATATTGGACACTTCAACATGACTTCACTTCGCTTCCAATACATACACCGATAAGTGCTACAATGGTGGCTCTCAGCTTGACGGCCTCATCAAATGTCACCGTTGCCTATGGACGTGAGCAACACTAAGGGTTAAGGGTTCGAACTAAGAATAAGTTGAATTACCTACCTGCCATAGTTCCCAAGGCCATCAAAAATGTGCTGGTAGTTAAAATAATAACGGTACCTCTTCTTGCCTTAGGAGTACATTCGGTAAGTAATGGGAAAGAGGCTGCAAATATACCGGCCACACTAAGAAAAAGTAACTGTTATTATGACACGCAAAGAAAAAAAAATTTGGAAAAAAAATTGCACCAACTTTAAAAAATAAATTAAAAGATAAGTACTGAAAAGAACAAACCTACAGATTAAATAAAAGACAAAAGTACATATAAGACTTTTGTATATCTTCTACCTAGTAATCTATCATGATGGAACTACACTTCGCTATTCGCCTATAATTATTGTGTTCGAAGAAATTCTTATAGATGACTAAACCCTCCAAAATTCGTCATAGAAGAGTGACTATAGCGAATAGGTATTCATGAGAATAAAACAAACATACACGAATACGCCCTTCCCACTTCGATTTATACACGTGAATAAAGGCGAATAGCGAAGTATGGTTCCACCATTAGAAATCGGTGCCAAGATAAACAGGATATAATTATAAGTAGATAGGTGTGTAGGTTAGGTCTTTTCATTGCCACATCATGCCTAAGTTGAATATATAGATGGTTATGTTTTCGGCTACGGTATTGCAGGCTTAGCACTGACTAAGCCAGAGTACGACAGAAATGCTCTATGGGCCACCTTATACCCTGGCGTCAGAAGACCCTAGACGGCGTGCGGTTTTAGTCGGTAAGAGTCCGACATAACCTGCCCCGCTGGCCGCGGGGTGGGTATCCATGAGGATTTCCGCAACATTATAAAAATTCTGTGGTATCATGGAACACGAAAGTTTAAAAGTTATTATAACAATTTGCATACCCAGCAGCAGATATCATTTTAAAAATAGCAAGGACGATCCAGTGAGGTGAAAAAGCGGCGGTAGCTCCAAAAGCGAAGCTCATGAACAAAGCTATCTTTAGTATTTTCTGTCGGCCTCGAGTGTCAGCGAAGTAGCACCATATATTTGAAGAGCCGAAGAGACCTGGCAAAGGAAAATTACAATATAGGAAAAAATGATGGAGGTAGGACACGACGGTATCTCCCGTCCGAAATGAGCTGTCCGACTGGGATAGTACCCCCGCCCTACAGAAGACCGTGGCCATAATAACCATCGTGTTGTGTTCCCGGCGGTAAGTAGGGTAGCCAGAACTCACTGTACCCCTCTTACTGTAGCAACTTTCAAAAAGTGTTCCAGTTGGGCTACTTAGTACTTGGAAAAATTTTGTCCTAACTGTCCAATCATCGAACTAGTTAACCTATAATCGAACCTATTTCACTTCACATATTTGATTTTTGTACTTATTATTGTAGGTATACTTAACTGTGAAGATTTTATCTTAACTAATACTTACTTGAATCATTCATGACGTCATCATGAATGATGATGGAGATGATCATCATATCATCTTCATCATATCGTATCATCTATTTCCATGACGTCATTACATTACTCACCTCCAGTTAGTAATTGAGTGATGATCTCTTGCTGGAATTCGGTTGGGCCTAGCTCTTTGGCTATCCCTGGCAACAGGTAGAAGGTACTGAACATCTCGAAGGTCATGCAGATGACAAGCCAGCCGTAGAACAAGAATAAGTACAGGTTGTAGTGAGCGAAGCCTGGAAGAAGACAGATATAACAATTGTAATTATTTCATTATGCTTAGGTGGTTTGGGCACGTAGAGCGAATGACACAGTAAATATGTAAGGCACATGTAAGTGGGCAGGGAAGCTGGGGTCGACCTCGCAGAGTACCTATTCACTGACCAAATTAAGGAGTTATTGCAAAAAGGGCAGGTCAAAAGCACTCGAAACCGGAGGGCTTGCATGAAAGTTTTAATGACAGTAGAGGAAGCGCGTGAAGTATGTCAGGACAGAGGTAGATGACGGTCTGTTGTCTCTGCCTACCCCGGAGGGAAAAGGGTGTGAGTATAATGTATGTATCTATGTAATTATTTCACCAAGTAGCTGATGCGCGCGGCGGAGGTGGGTTATAGTTTTTTGTTCATATATCTCCGGTTCTACTAAACCAATTGTAATAAAACATACGGTAGATTTAAGTCTCAATACTTTTCGAATAAAAAAAACACATTAAAACACGTTCATTTCACGTCCATTGCGAACAAACAGACAAACGAAAATGTGTATACGACTAAAGTAATTCTTTCTTTCTGCTTTTTTTAATATATATCGGTTACGTTGAATGTCTTCACGTCATCTGATGGTAAGCTAAAGGTAAAGTTTCAGGATGGTAGTCTTTCAACAAGACAAATCGACAAACAGACAAGAATCACAGAATATATAAAAGTAGGTACTAATAATAATTCTGGGTACTACAAACGTTAGACAATACACCGACGACGACCTGAAAAAGGTGGCTGGGATGGACTGGATGCGGCAGGCGGAGAATCGGGTGGTATGGCGCACATTGGGGGAGGCCTATGTCCAGCAGTGGACGTCGATAGGGTAATTGATTGAGAATACCAAATAAAATATTTTTGTGTTCAGAATCAATTCATTTCAAAATTAATAATAACACATATATTTTTTAACATCTCTCTGTAACGTACAGTTACTACGATTCTACTATTACTCTTACTATTCGAATGTAATTTCGTGCTTGCCCTACTGTAGGTAGGTTTGAATAGACGTAATGTTTCTACAATAATGTTTTGATAGCATTTATTCGTAATGGGTGTTTCATTCATAACGATACTATATCTTATCTATCGTAACTATGACATGATATAAATCTAACTAAGTTGTATGTGATCTATTTAGATTTGAGTTATTTTAATATTTTGTGCGAAATCTTAATTCTTTTCTAATTAAAAGTAGCCTATGCTACGCCTTATAATATAACCTATATTTATAGTGCATTGGTCTGGTCGTGCCTCGGAGTGCACGTTAAGCCGTCGGTCCCGGTTGCCATACAAACATCTATAACGGCAGTCGTTACGGGTAGTTGGAGCCCTAAAAAAAAGTCCAACAACAACGGTCTAGCTGCAATGCTTCGATATCGCCTAATGCCACCATTGGGTTGTGAAGGTCAGATGGCAGTCGCTTCACGGAAAATATCGATGTCCGGCTAAAACCGCAGTTAAGACTGGTAAAGTGGACCCCAGACTCCCGAGGTGAAAGTTTTGGATACGACTGGGATTAACAACGCTAGGTTGAAGAGGTTGAAAAAGAAGAGTGAAAGTCTCGTCAAAATCGATTCAGCCATTCCAGAATTACCTCATTGAAACTTTTTTGCAAAAGTATTTTTTTTTTGACATTTGTGAAATCGAAATGAGATCGAAACTGAATTCTAAACATAGACTACAACATCCTCTGGTCAAATAAGCTTGAAACAGTGGACCTCACCCGCCAAATCCAAGGCTTGCTCAATAGTTTTCACTCTCCCCGCCATTTTACACAATTTTTACACTGTTTTCGCCACAACTTTTTCCATATGAGTTGTCAAATCGTGACTTATATTTGATTCGTATGCTGCTATGAGTAATAATAACTCATCTTATAGTCTTGAATGCAATGGATAGACACTTTTGGTTCACTACTCGAATATATATTAATATTTCATGTTAACCTCATTTCGAGTAACAGTAAACTGCGACAGGTTATAGTCGATATTTTACAAATATTATGTGTTTATCTTATCTCGTTAATCGTATAAATTATATGGCTATCAATTATTTTAAAAGTGATTAGTTAAACTAAAATGTATTTTATACTGAAAAGGCGATGAGTTGCTTTAATTTCGTCGTACTAATTTAATGATTAAGCCTATCATATGGTAAGGAGTTGGGTTTACGATCGGGAGGTTCCAGGATCGAATTTTTTTCGTGCGGAAATAATAATTCTGCAGGGTGGAGGTACTACCCCAGTCGGACTGCTCAAGTTGGACGGGAGATACCGTCATGGCCTACCTCCAATAAGGCATCTGTCGACGCCTTCAAGGTAACCACCATTCTTGGCTTTTTACTATCAAATGAAGTGACGTCATACCAATCAAATATGCCCTATATAAAAAAGTCAATGGTTTTGACGGATACGGAGCCCTACTATTTGAACTACGCTTATCACTTTAGATAAAGCTAATCATAAAAATATTCACTACTCATGTAACAAATTATTTTGATAATAACATTATTCACATCCATAGAATTATGTTATTATTTTGTTTATTTTTATCGTAGTTGCGTCCAAAGTTTGCTCTCTGGAGCCCTTATTATTATTATTTTTATATTGGACACGTCAATATGACTTCATCTCATGGTAGCCATGGTAGCCAGCTTACTGATATAGCGCTACCGCCTCCTTTGCACGGAGTACTCCCTACAGTATCGGCCCAGGTACCCCGGTCTGGAGTCATTTACCGAAATTTAGGCTTTCCAGAAGGTCAGAGAGAATTCCACCTCCAAAGTAGCTGGCTGCAGGGTCAAGGCCCGTCCTGGATATTGTCTTTTTGGTTTAAAATCATTTGTATTCGATGTAAACAATCTACTTACCTAACTAAAATTTATCATTTATCTTAAATACACATCTATGAAAGTGCAGCTTCATTTCCAAATGAGTCATTGTATTTCAATATGAGTTCATAGTATTTTTCCTCGAACACTCACCTTTATTTTACACTAGTCTATGCCCGCGGCTCCACCCGGAATTCGAATTTCGCGTTTTTTAACTATATCTCCGATTCTACTTATCCGATTGTGATGAAACAGGAGTAGGATTTTAAGTCTAATCAAGTTTGAAACAAAAAAAAACGCATTGAAATTCGATCTGTAGTTTTTTGCGTTCATCGCGAACAACAAACAAACAGACAAGAATTTCGAAATGGGATTATTTCAGTCACGAGTAACGAGTAGGTTACTTCTAGGCAAGCGTGATTCAGGGTGCGGGCCGGAACCTCCACGCGGTGCACTCGGGCAACGGAGGCGAGCAGCGCCTCCCACTCGCTACGGGAGACGCTGCTGCCTGCGGCCAATCCGGTCGGGGTTTAGAGGCCTCTAGAGGGCTGCTCCGAGGCTCTCCACGTGTCCCTCTGACTAGCAGAGGGCACAGTGGGGAGCGAGCAGGGGGCGAGCTGATTGCCCGCGCGCCGACGGTTGGGTGACAGGACGGCCGCCTGTCACCTTACACCCCACCGTCGCGCGTCGTCGGCGAAGTGGCGCGATGCTCGCCCCAACACCCCCTTCGGAGGGGTCGAGGAGGCCATCTTAAATCCTTAGATGTCAGCTGGGGTACGAGAGATATGCCTATTGGGTAACCTTACACCACGGTAATTAGACCCGGCGTGCGGTTTTAGTCGGTTTGATCCCGACATAACCCCCGATGGCCGACGGGGGTGGATTCAAATCGGTCCAGCCATCTAGGAGTAGTTCAGTGACATACCTACACACGTACAGTAGACTTAAAATTAGGTAATATATAAAGATAGAAGTCACTGGTTGTACAGCTAGATAACGATACTATTTATTTTGTTTCTTAGTTTTCTAATTTGTAAATACCTATTTATTACTTACGCGTACTCGTATACAATTTGCTTGAAGTATGTTGCTAGATAGTTCTTCATTTTAATACCCAGACTTCAAGTACGTTGCACCCGATGACAGCGAGCGCACAGTGACGTATGAGAGGAATTTTATTCCGCGCATGCTAGGATGCAAGCGCTAGATGTTCTACTTGCTGTGCCTTTTTTATCAGGCGCAATCAAAATTCTTAACTAGCGCCTAATTCCTAATCCGCGCGCGATCAGAATGTGATGCTACCTTTTGGAACTGAGACGTACGTGGGCCGCGCCGGCTAGCCGTTAGCGTCGGCAAACTCATGTCGAAGCTCACAAAACGAAACTGTATTTTTAGTGCGACTAGATTTTTAAATGAGTTTAATTTTGAATGCGAGATTTATAATATAATAATATAATATTGTATGATTGTCTGTTTGTCCGAAAATTTTTGTGCGCGCAAAAATCAGAAACTACTGGAGGGATTTTGATCAAACTTGGTACGATTATAGTTCATAGTTTTGGGCAACATATAGGCTACTTTTTATTCAAGCTGAAATCCGTGGCTTCGCCCGCGCTTCGTTTTTAGGTCGTTTTTTGGTCATATCTCCGGTTCTACTTAACCAATTACAACTAAACATACGGTACATTTTTAGTCTAAGCAAGACCTTTTTAAAAAAAAAACCGCATCAAAATCCGTTTGGTATTTTTTATCGCTATCGATGGACGTAAAAAGAACTGAACAGGTTTTGATGCGTTTTTTTTATTAGAATGGTCTTGGTTAAACTCAAAATCTTACGCATATTTGATCACAATCGGCTGATTAGAACCGGCAATAAAACGCGAAAATCGACGTCCACGCGGGCGGAGCCGCGGGTAACAGCTATCTTTAATATACCGCCTTTTCTTATCTGATCTACATGGATCTACATGTAATCGTGCCAAAAATACCGAAACGACGACGACGAGAGTGATAGGATGAACATCAAATGCCTGACAGGTAAGAACAGTTCAACCGTTCTCGAGTTTTTGCAATATCTACTAACAGAATTGCAATTAATTTTTATTTATACAGGGTGAATTTTTCAAAAGGGATTGGATGGCCAAATCCGAAACTATAAGGAATAGCGAAAAATGGTCAAAGGAGTCACGAGCCCGATTTTGATGAAACTTAAAACCTCATCATTAGATTTTTGAAAAACCAAAAAACCTAGCTGAGAATCGAACCCGTTGATTTTGAAAAAAAAAACACATCCTTCATTATTATACCATACGATAGTGTCAAAACTTTAAAACGTTCTTTGGAGGATATTCTAAACGGAATCAATAAAATTGTAATATTGAATGCAGTACGATCCTTGAGGTCTCAAATCCAGCTATGTATGGAAAACAATGGTCTACATTTTGAACAATTAATCAGTTAATGTAAGAAAAATAAAATGTATTTTGTTAAAGATGAGCTCTTTCCTTTAGTTTGCGGTATGCCATTACTTCCCAGAATAAGATCCTTAATAGCAACACTATCGTATGGTGTAATAATATAGGGTGTGTTTTTTTTTCAAAATTAACAGGTTCGATTCCTAGCTAGGATTATTGATTTTCCAAAAATCTAATGATGAGGTTTTAAGTTTCATCAAAATCGGGCTCGTGACTCCTTTGAGCATTTTCCGCTATTCCTTATAGTTTCGGTTTTGGCCATCCAAGCCCTTTTGAAAAATTCACCCTGTATAGATTAAAGAATAATAATGAGTGGAAAAAGGAGTAAAATCGAGTAGTCAATCTCGTGAAGTTCTGGCATTTGATAGATATTTCAATCAAGAACAAAGTCGGTGTTAACACGCTAACGCTACTTGAGAACTGTCATTTTCGATTTACTTTGACAAGGTTCCTTCACATTTTCATCGCGCGCGGATTATATACCATTTGATGGGTCGTCAAGCTGAGGGCCAGCAATATAGCATTGTAGCAGTTGAGAAATAGAGCTGAGCAGCCCCCTTAGACAAGAGGCACAGCGTGAATCGCTAATGAAAGGAATAGAATAGGTCGACCAATCACACCCAAGCTCGTGATCCTGCCGCTTGAGCTTGGATGTGATTGGTCGACGTGTTCTATTCCTTTTGTCAGCGATTTACGCCTGTGCCACTTGTCCACGGGAGCTGTATTGCTTTTGAATTGCTATAAGAGCGTAGTGGTATTTCCTACTGCCTACGAATATTATAAATGTGAAAGTTTGTGAAGATTTTTGAATGGGACAGAATTCCACGCGGGTGACAGTTTGGTAGTATTTAAATGATAAGATAAATTAAAATAAATAAATTCATTTAAGTACAAGTATTTTTGTAATTTTCAGAAGATCAGTTTTAAATATTTCTTGTTTTTATTATTATAGAAAAGAAAATTCTTTTCTATAATAGTATAAATAAAATATAAAATAATCTTAAAAAAAAGCTAAAGTGACAAATTAACTTGATATGTGTTCAGCTAGGTACTTTTGAAGGCGATACACAATAAAAAAATCTTGTAAATTTTGAAGCTGAGATTTTCTTCTCACGATGAACTCGTTGGTCATCATTTAAAATTTCATTTAACCTATGGCTTCAATTTTCATTTTTCTATCTGGCGGTAGGAATAATAAGCAGACTACCACGGCACCTGTAAATAGAAACATGCTAGGTAATAGATGTAGGTATAATTAATTTCAACACGTAGAACCCTCTGGGTATTTGGTGATGGCCTCTGTGGCGTAGCGGTTGCATTCAACTGCTACGAGGCTACGACTTACCTTAATCCCCCTACCTAAATCCCCAAGTATGAAAGAAACTGGAGGAAAAAAAAACAGATGATGTAACCGGGATTATTGCCCAGAAGATTATATTGATGGCGGGGGTATAAACACTAAGTCGTAAGTATACTATAACCCTAGGCGCACACTTGGTGACAGCGTTAGACGCGACGACAGGCTGCGACCGACAATTTCATAGCGCCACTAGACGCGGCCGACTACCCTATCTAGTCGTCGCGACCATGAAGCTATAGATAAACATGGAGGCCTCACTTCCAATACCTACTTGATGCTCAGTCTGTATTTACTATCTTGCTCTCTGTGGGCCGACTTCTCTTTCTAAGTATGATAACCTTCTAAGCAAGAAATCACCATTTAAACAAGTTTAAACACTTACGCGTGGAATTTTATATCACATCCTTGATGCCACGTACTACCGCAACCACGCACTATACAATTTTGCACCATTTTTTGAGTTTATACTTATAATTAACTTGAAATATGTTAAAAACCAAAACAATAATAAACAACCGCCATATTGTTTATTGATAGTTGACATGTAGTACTAATGTTGCCACATTACGTACTAAATCCATAGACAATGGGAATTTATTTCACTGATTTCCTGATTCAACAACCCAATCATGCATAATAAATGGCATAAAATTTTTCAATTTCCGCATTAATAATCGTAGTCGAACTATAGAGTTATTTATAAATCATTTTACTTGCATTTTTGGTTAGTATGGTCTATTTCTATAATTTACTAGGAGATACTAATAAGAAGATAGCAACATTGTACAAATACACGAAAGAGAAGTCGGCCCACAGAGAGTGAGATACAGACATGTAGGTATTTGGATCAAGCTGTTCTTCCCGGTTTGGCCTCCATGTTTATCTATAGCTTCATGGTCGCGACTCCGCGTCTCTGACGCGATTGTGTGCGAAGCTTAGAAAAAAAAATGAAATTTTCGGCCGAAGCCTGTCGTCGCGTCTTAAGTCGCTGAGCTGTGAGTCACTGTCGCGTTTCGCCCAGTGTGCAAAATTCTAGCACTCACATTGTAAATTTCACTCCTTAGCTGTACGCATGATAAAATTGTCGGCAAAAAGTGTACCTAGTATGGAGAAAGTAAATATAAAGAAAACGTTATCTTGAACCCTTACTGAATACGAGCACCGACCACGCGTAGAAAGTGACCTCACAATGCTGAGTGATGATAGGCCCCATGAGGCTGACGCTCACCAGCACGCACAAACGACCCACCATCAAGCCTAAACTGGTCACCTGTCCCCTGGTGACAGAAACACACATTTTAATAATAATACCTTCATATCACACAACATATAAAAACATTATGATACTTAGTCTTTAAGTCAAGAGTAAATAGGTTGCTTCTAGGCAAGCGTGCTCAGGTGAGATTGTGGTCAAACGTGAGGTTATCGACTATAAGCTCGAAGGTGTGCTGGTAGAGAACTCTTATAGAGTTAAGCACGTAGTACAATTAGGTACCTATACCTACCTAATATTTATCTATATTAGTGTTTACAATAAAGAATTTAAGAATTAAGAAAGAAAAACAATTTTTTAACATAAAATTAAGCTGACTTAAAAAACTAAAAAAGCGGTGAAAAGTGAATAATAACTTCGTAATTTAAATAATTTACCAATTTACGTGTAGGATTTAATGATATTATGATCATCCATGGTCCTTACGGGTAGTTGAAACCCTAAAAAGTCTGACAATTTCGATATCGCCAGTGGGTTGTGAAGGTCAGATGGCAGTCGCTTCACGGAAAATATCGAAGTACGCCGCTTCGTAGTTTAGACTTTGATTATATAAATGTTTAGACTTTGAATTTATATAATCAAAGAGTTTAGACTAAAAAGCCGACCGCAACTGAGTTAGAAAAAGGCTCGGAGGGAACGAATATTAATAAAAAAATAAATAGCAAATAATACGTACCTATGAATAGTTGGATATAGATTCACAAAATATGTTGAAATACATCCCATTCCCAAAGATGTGGATTGCAGCAATGTGAAGAATACTATATTGACGACCGGGTACTTCAAGTTTACCAGCAGCATGCTCACTCCTGACACCAGGAGTACAACAGTCAGCAGAAGTCGGGGGCGAGAGGCTACCTTGATAACGGCCAGGCTTACGAGGAAATAGAAAAGGCCGTACAGCAGGCCGGAGTATATCGTGTTCAGAGAGATTTCGTCGTTGCACTGAAATCAAGGATAAAATAAAATTGTTAGTAGGTACTTTAACCGACTTCAAAAAATTAAAAGGTTCTCAATTAGTCAGTTTTTTTTTACATTTGTTAAATAGGTACTTACCTCTGAAATTTCGACAGAATGAAGCGGTTTTGATTATACTTTTTTATTTTTTTTATACTACTTAGGTGGCAGACAAGCACACGGCCCACCTGATGGGAAGCAGTCACCGTGGCCTACGGACGTATGCAACACTAAGAGTGCCAAACTCGCGCTACCTACCCTGAAGGGAAGGGGGGAGGCCTAGGAAGGGGTGGGGTGGCTAGGAACGGGTGGAGGGAGGGGGATACAGTGAGCTCTGGCTACCCTACGTACCAGCGGGAACACAACACCCTACAGAATACCGCGGTCATAATAACCATCGTTTTGTGTTCCTGCCGGTAAGTAGGTAGTCAGAAACCACAAACCCCTAACCCCCATCTCCACAATCTTCCCCTTCAGCCCCACCTAAACTCCTCAACCCCCCTCCCACTCGAAGGTCGCAGCGTGAGTGTGACATCTCTGATGTTGTACACGTCAATTATAATAGGTCGCGGTGACCGCTTCCCATCAGTTGGGCCGTGCGCTTGTTTGCCACCTAAGTAGTATAAAAAAAATCTATTAAGTAGTTATTAAAAAAAAACATACCGTATGTGTTTCCGACGTTGGATTGTCATTCCGAAACATTCTCTGGCAGAAGGTTTGCTTCGAGTTGTCTTCCGAGTTGAACGAGTTGTAGAACAAGTTGACCATCGTCGGGTACCACATGAAGAATGTGTTGTTACTGAAAGATTACAACTCATAAAGATGTCTAAAAATATACTCGACGCTTAAAAGAAAAAAAAAAGAATTACGTTTCATTCGTATTATTATAAAGGTAAGCGTCTACATGTCCGCATCGTACGCGACGGATGTATCGCATCAAACGACAAGACCGCGGTAGCCTAGTGGTCTGGGTAATGGACTGCTGAGACGAGGTCTCGGGTTCGATCCCAGGTTCAACATGGCACACACCAATGACTTTTCGATGCTTTTCGAAGTTATGTGTGTATTTATCGCAGGTTTATAAGTGCCCGGTTAATGGCAATAGGCTCGCCACCTATTACATTGGGACCTTTAACATAAACTGGCGAAATGTGGGTGCTAGCACCTCTGCCTACCCCTTCGGGGATATAGGCGTGAGTTTATGTTATGTCAAACGAGTCTTTTTATTTGTGCGATGCGATACGTATTGGTGGACGCACTTGCTTGACTTTTCACACAAAGAATACGGATTACGATCCGTTTGATACGATGCGGACATGTGGACGCCTACCTTAATACCCGACCGATCGCAATTGCCGCTTATTGGTCTATACAGAATAAATGATTTTTGACTTTGACTTTGATCACTTACAAAGTTTATGTCCAGAAAACCTTACTTGCCCTTTTTTCTTCAACTTTCGGTCATAATTCAGTCACAAATTAAGATATAACATTGGATGTTGGAAATTTTGTTACAAGAATAATGATTTGAAATTGATCAGTTGCCCTTTTTTCTTCAACTTTCGGTCATAATTCAGTCACATTAAGATATAATATTGGATTTTGGAAATTTTGTTACAAGAATACCTAATGATTTGACATTGATCAGAACTGAATTTTGATCATATTTTATTACGAGAAATTGACCTTCTGTAACTGTTATCATTATTTCAGAATAATTAAGTGTGAGGTGGTGAGGTATATAGCCTTACGTGGTCATGCAGACGATAGCCAGGAAGAACAGTTGAATGGTCCTCCAAAGCAAAGGAGGTTTAAATATCGGTAAGCTCTGTTTCTTTAAAGTCTCAAGGAACGATTGGCCTTCGGCAGATGTTTCTGAACCTGTCTGTATTATGTGTTTCACCTGAAATAAGAAAACATGTTATAAATGTTACGAAGGAAATCTAGCCCATTTATTTATTTGGAAGAGAAAAGGAAATAACTCGAGCCAATATACAGACTCGAGCCAATTTACACACTCGAGCTCATTTGCAGACTCAGTTTATATTCGAGCCAATGTTCAGAATCTACAGGCACAGTCAGTGCCAAAGGTTGGTTAACAAATTCTAATTTATTGATCTCCTTAGCTCTAAGACCTTTAATATAACAATAAACAAGACATATATAACATAAGCTTTGTCCTCTGGAGATTATAAAACTACATAATAAATTAATGATTGACCTATGTATTCCAATCACAGAACAAAGAAGTGATTCCAATGTAAAAAAGATATGTAAATATTTTAGTGTTAATCGACTTTTGGCGCTGACTGTACGAGCCAATCACCGATTTTCATCTATAGGTTCGAACTATCTACAGAGTCGAGCCAAACTTTACACTAGAGTCAATCTTCAGACTAGAGCCAATCTAAAGACTCGAGCCAACCTACAGACGCGACAAAATCGGCATGGTTCAAGCCAATCTACAAACTCGAGCCGATAACATCACGCTACGGCCCTTAAGAGAAGGGCTATAAGAAAAAAAGTACATATAAAGTACGCGAGGTCATATAAAGGGGTAACGCAATTAACCTTATGTAATTAGTGAAACTGAGACGCCAATACTTACCAAATAATCCTCTCTCTTTCCCCCATTCCTTTCGTAGATATTCCTCAATACTTCTAATGCTTTCTCACAGCGACCATTACTGGCTAAGAACTTAGGACTCTCATATAGATAGAACATGAAAACTGCCCCCATACCCAGGGGTAGAGCCAGAACCATGGTGAACAGCCTCCAGGGTCGGAAGGTGGTGTGTAAAAAGGTTAAAGGCAGTTTAAAATTTAGGGGGAGGAACAGCCACGCCATACCTGAAAAAATATAGTGGAAAAATATAATATACTAGCTTTTGCCCGCGGCTTCGCCCGCGTGGATGTCGGTTACCGCGACCAAACATAGCCTATGTTCATTCTCGAGGTCTAATCTACTCCTATACCAAATTTCATCAAAATCGGTTCAGCGGTTCAGGTGTGAAAGCGTAACAGACAGACAGACAAACAGACAGAGTTACTTTCGCATTTATAATATTAGTATGGATTTTGATTTGGATCCATCCTATCTTATTTCTTACTTCACGACACGGAAGCCTTTCGTACTGACTGGCGCAGGTGATCTCCTGCAAGGGAAGCTTCGGGAATCACTTGCTTCGGATCAGAAAGGAGTCATCACTTCGTCGCTTGATGGAAGGTAGGTGCATTGCCTTACTTGTGAGTTTGGTTTGGTTGCAAATCTTGGTGACACACCCATACATACTTACAAAATGTGATTAGCTCGGCAGCTAGATTACAGCTATGCATGATGAACAGGTACTGGCTTCTCCGTTTCGTTCCTGTGCATTCTCCCAGCAGTGCCATCGTCAGTGAGAAACTGGCGGTTGAGCTGGCAAGGTGAAGTATAATTTTCGATAAATTTTAACCAAGTTGATAGATAGATAGGTAGATAAAACATTCTCTGTACGGACACGACGGTATCTCCCGTCCGAAATGCTGCGAAATGAGCAGTCCGACTGGGGTAGTACAGGAGACCGCGGCCATAATAACCATCGTGTTGTGTTCCCGGCAGTAAGTAGGGTAGTCAGAGCTCACTGTACACTTCCTAGCCTCCCCACCCCTACCTAGCCTTCCCCCTTCCCTTCAGGATAGGCAGCGCGAGTGTGACGCCCCTGGTAGGCTACCGTGACCGCTTCCCATCAGGTGGGCCATGCACTAAACAGCTTGGATGGTTAAATAACTGTCATTATCAACTGCTCTTGTTGTATTGTGAGATGAAAAATGTTATCAAAATTATTTCACTAAACAAGATGCTACAGATAATGTTATCTAAAACCATTAAATCCAGTTGATAAGTTAAATAATTCTTCGCATAAAATTATTGTTTGTACTACCACCTCGCAGGCCTCGAACAATAACATGTCGTAATAATGGTAACACAAATAGTAAGAAAAATGTATTGTTGATAGCCAGAGCTCTTAACCCCCCCACCCCACCCCCCTCTCCCCCACCTCCCCAATACTCCAAAGCAAAGCCTAGCCTTAGCTTGCCATCGGGTGAACTAAAGTCATGTTGACGCGCCCCTTATTAAAAAAATGGAATTCATACAAACTACAGCCAATTATCTTGATGATCAGCATAAACAGCCAGTGCGTGGAGAAGGCACTGATGAAGGCAAAGACGAAACCTGCAGAAGTAGAGAGCATCATTGCCCGCTTCCTGCCTTTAGTGTCTGCGTAGTAACCCCATGGAAATGCAAACAGTACACCTGGAACATCACATCATTTAATTAGTAGTAGGTAGTAGAGTAGCCAGAGTGCTGTCGGCACAGAAACACTTTCAACTCCCCCCCCCTCCTTCCAACACCATCAGGCGAGGTGAAGTCACATTGACGTGACCGGTATTTAAAAAAAATCTATCTCATTCACCCCGCACATAGAACTGACTTACCTCATTTTTTAAATTAGTTAAAGTATAAGTACTTAAATCTTCTACAGAAATGTAAACAATACTTTTCTGAAAACCGCATCAAAATCGGTTCAACCTAATCTATATCTATGCTAATATTATAAAGAGGTAAAGTTTGTGTTTGTGAATTTGTGACGTTGTAGGAGGTAATCTCTGGATCTACTACTAGGCAGGGAATTCATCCCCACACGTTGCATCCGCCTGCAGTGCGTACTTTGAGGTATGAAAGAAATTTTATTCCGCGCCGTGGCGCACGCTTAGGCTGTAGAATGATCTCCCTGCAGTGGTTTTCCCTGGCGGCTACAATATGGGGTTCTTCAAGAATGGCATTAGAAGGTTCTTACAGGGTTAGTAGTGCGAGTGTGACGCCCCTGGTGTTGCACACGTCCATAGGCCACGGTAACCGCTTTCCATCAGGTGGGCCGTGTGCTTGTCTGCCGCAAAGTGACGAGTATAAACCAACCTGCAAACGGAGCTGACGCCAGTAACCCAACCTGCGTGAGGTCCAGCTTCAGGTCACAGCTGGCTGCAGCCACGACGGCCGCGAAACCGTACACGTCTATAGCACACGCGTTAGTGATGAGGCAGCAAGCCACAAGCAGCCGGTAGTTGTAGCGGCCATGACCTGGTAACACCACAAAAAGAACTTAGTTTTTATAACTTCAATATGACTTTACCTCTCTGATGGTAAGCTCAAAAGGTAAAGGTCACAGGAAGGGGGTCCCCATTACATACACCGACAGTGCCATAATGGTAGCTCTCATAAAATGTTTTTTCACGTCCCGCTTAAAGGAGCCAGGACTGTAGAAGGAAGGAAACACGTGAGCTGATAAAAAATGCCAGGTCTTTATTGGTACAGAAAAGAAAAGAGGCACTGAACCGCTTAGTTTTTGTGAAATTGTTTAGTACTTAGTAAACCAACTAGTCCCACCCTCTTCTTTCCTATACAGAACAACACGTGCAAGGCTAAGATATCACCCCTATATGGTGCAAACAATTCCATCAAGAACCAAGCGGTTCGGTGCCTCTTTTTTTTGCTGCACTAATAAAAACTTGGAATTATTTCCCAGCGCATGTGTTTCCTTCCTCCTACGGTCCCGGGTCCTTTAAACGGGGCGTGAAAAGGCATTTGATGAAGCCGTAATATAAAGCTGTGGCGATTATAGCACTATCGAAGTACGTAATGGTGACCTGAGACTTTGCCTTTAGCTTACCATCAGGTGAAGTGAAGTCATATTGATGCGGGTCCCTTAAGCGGGGCGTGAAAAAGCATTAAATTTGATGAGGCCGTCAAGCTGAGGGCCACCACTATCAGTGTATGTAGTGGTGACCTACGATCTTGAGACTTCACCTTTAGCTTTCCATCAGGCGAGATGAAGTCATGTTATAACGTGTCCAATTTAAAAAAAAATATGAATTACGTTTACAATATTTACCTGTTAATTCCACCGCTTCATCATAGGTAAAAGTGTTCGCACTTTTAAAATCACTCTCTTTATTTGCTAAATAGTTCATCTTACGTGTTATGTGCTTATGTCACTAACTTAATACTGAAGTAGTGTCATATCTTGTATATCTAAACAGCATCGTTATCTGTTTCCTTATGTACTTACATAATCACAGAAATTATACTAGACATAAGGCTAAGGGCTCATGAAGCGGTTTTCACCCGCGCCTGCCATGGCCCGCAACCTTTAGCACTTTTCACGATGCGATTTACGCCCGCGGCGTGTGCGATTGTTTGCGGGTGCCGCTGCACCGGCGGGCGCGGGTCGCAGTCCCGCAATCGCGGCGGGTTGCACCCGCGTGCTCTGCGATCGGTTGGCGTGCGACCGCAATTAATAAGAGTAACAAATAATCCATAACGATCTCTTTCCGCAATCAGTGGATGTATCCAGAACCTTTCACTGCCTTCTGTTAGGGTTCCGTAGCCAAATCGCAACGGCACGCGGCATGGAAACTATAAGGCCTGCTATTGAAACTTGGTGAGTAGACCGCATTAAGAATTTCACACAAAAATAGAAAAAAAGCCCTACATTTTGGGGTCCCCATACTTAGAACTGACTTTTTTTTTTTCATCATACCCATAATGATGGAGCGATGGTAGCTGAATGGATAAGGACGCGGCCTCAATTCAGAGGTGTCGAGTTCGAATCCGGCCAGATAGTACCAATGTGAATTCCACTTTGTGGAATTTACCTATATTTTATTTATTTGCAAAAATAAGAGCATCTTTCAATACGGTGATTTATTTTGCCTATATCTCGGTCGGTCGGTCTTCGCGTATTTTTACTACATCTCCAGTTCTACTGAACCAATTGTGATCAAACATGCGTTGAATTCTAAATCTGACCAAGACCTTTCAAATAAAACAACCATATCAAAATCCCTTCGGTGATATAGGCGTGTGTTTATATTATGTTATGTTATCAAAATCCGTTCAGTTTAGTTTTTGCGTCCATTGCGCACAAACAGACAAACAAACATGGACTTTTTGAACCTACATTTAGCGTGCTCTCTGAGGCACAGAAGGTTCTCGACGTGTTAAGAATGGGCACCCAATCCTAAGACTGGTCTCACAAGGAATGCTTAACCTTGCAATGTGTCTATGAGCCCTTTTTGGAACCAACTTCAAAAGGAGGTACATATTTTTTAAATATTCGATATATAAAATAAATCGACCTTAAAATGAGGTAGGCACCAGACCTACACAGTTTTTAAATATTTAATGTATAAAAAAGGAAGGTACGAGTATGTTTGTTCATATTGTAACATTATATGTACACATGTTTCTACGAAAAAAAAATTTCTTTATCTTTATTATATTTACACTTAAACTATAAATAACTGGATTCCACTGAATCTTGAGGTTGGCTTTTCGCTGTTCTATCTGATGGTAAGAAAAAGCAGACTGCCACGCCACCTGCGAACATAAACACATTTTTAGATATCAACTAGCCGAAGCGTTTATTTTTATTTTTTTTTATTTTATTTTATTTATTTGGGACAAAAAACAGCTGTACGTTACAATCTTTCTTAATAGCTAGGTATACAAATAAAAACGCACAACCCACACCATTGTCCACGAGGTGACATTAAAGTTGAGAGATAAATAGCGCGGACGCGTAGTTACTGAAGAAATGTGAGAAAATGAGATCCACTTAGAGTTGATTAGCTAAAGATTCCGAAGCCAATTTTTTAAACTTGTTCTCAGTTAATGCAAAAATATCTAGGTCGACGAAGTGTGTGTTGTAGGTTGCTAACAATCGGCGCAGAGGAGCCCGTTCCCCAGCATTTGTTCGAGATATTTCCGTATAAAATAATCTGGGCACGAGCACCTCCCGCCGAATAACAGTCCTAGGAACTACAAAACATAACTTGTTAGTAAGTTCAATACAATTAAATTTATTATTGCATATGCCATACAGCATCATAACCATCAGCAATGTACGTCTGTGCTCCAAGCTCAAAACTGTGTAATACTTTAACAGGTCCTCGTAAGGAATCCTAGTATGAAAATAACAAAAATCCCGTTTAGCAGGAGGTAGAACACGACGGTATCTCCCGTCCAAACTGAGCAGTCCGATTGGGGTAGTACCTCCGCCCTACAGAGCACCGCGCCCATAATAATCATGCATATCGTGTTGTGTTCCCGCCGGTGAGTAGGATAGCCAGAACTCACAAATCCCCCTCCCTCCTTTCCCCCGAACCCCACCTCCAACTCCCCCTTCCCTTTCAGGGTCGGCAGCACAAGTGTTACGTTTCTGGTGTTGCACAAGTCCATAGGCCACAGTGACCGCTTCCCATCAGGGGGGCCGTGTGTTTTTGACGTGACAACGTCTTAGAAATTGGTTTGCCGGGTGACACTTCAAGAAACTGCGTTACGCTCCGCTCACGTTATGCGCTCACAATGAGAGCGAGTGAGAGGCACGCGTCCCTTCCACTCGGGCATGGTTAGCCCGCCTAAGAGCGAGAGAGACAGACATAAAAATTATTTTACCACTCAAAGTCGTTGTCACGTAAAACTTTCGCCCGTATACCGACTTTTCTGCTACCAAAGTAGTATAAACAATGATTGCGTGTCTTTACGCGATAATAATGTACTATGAAGCTGGTCTGATGATGGAGTCGGAAGGTGTCTATAAGAACTTAACAAGGTAAATCCATCGAATTTGGGTTCATTCGTATTTTCTTGGCAAATACTCTAATGCTATATAATCCAGGGTCTAAAGATGGAGACGAGTGTTCATAGGAAATTCTGAACTAAACAAGATAAACCCCTCATGTTCGGGCTCATTTAATTTGTCTAGTTATGTATAACTTAGGTAATAGAATAGGTACTTGTTTGTCTTTCAAACTATTAATTTACTAAGCATAACTTGAAATTTTAATAGAAACCGCTTACCAAACACAAGTGCAGACCACACGTAGAATGTGGCCTCACAATGCTGAGTGATGACTGCTCCCACGACGCTCACTCCGACCAGTGCGCTCAGGCGGGCCACCATCATACACAAACTGGCTACCAGACCCCTGATGACAGAAAAACCATATCATGTCAGAAAGAAAGAAAGAGAGGAAGAAAGAAAAATTTATTTGGCACAAAAGTGGTCACATACAACATAAATAGGTACCTACACAAAATTCCGTTGCTTGGAAACTAGAAGAGAATTTCTTCTAGTCCCCAAGCACAAAGATCTATAGTTGTGGCACACACATGCGCCAAATGGGTGCCATGTCAAGCGTTTTATCATCGCAATGTTCGCCACAGGCAGAGAATTCATCCTCACACGTGGCATCCGTCAACGGTGCGCACTGTGAGGTAGGTATGCGAGGAACTTTATTCCGCGCACGCTTAGGCTGTGGAATGACCTCCCTGCTGTGGTTTCCCTAGCGACTACAATATGGAGTTCTTCAAGAAGGGCATCAGGATATTTTTACAGGGTCGGCAGCGCGATTGTGACGCCCCTAGTATTGCAAACGTCCATAGGCCACGGTAACCGTCTTCTTTCTGGGCTGTGTACTTATCTACCACTGAAGTAGTATTAAAGAAAAACTTCGGCACTTAGGGTCCACTTTGTTGGTCCACCAAGTTTGGCGCCGCATTGATGGATCAGTCTGTCAGTCACGGAAGTAGGACACGACGGTATCTCCCATCAGAACTGAGCAGTCCGTCTGGGGTAGTAACTCCGCCCTACAGAACACCGCGACCATAATAACCATCGTTTTGTGTTCCCGGCGGCGGTGAATAGGGCAGCCAGAGCTCACAATCCCCTCTCATCCCCCAATCCTCTCCTCTCCCAACCCTCCTCCTTCCAGGGTCGGTAGCGCTAGTGTGACGTCCCTGATGGTGTACACATCTATAGGCCACGGTAACCACTTTCCATCAGGTGGGCCGTGTGCTTATCTGCCACCTAAGTAGTATAAAAAAAAAGTCAGTTGGAATTCATCGAGTACATACCTATGCTTTGTAGGATAAAAGTCCAGGAAATATGATGATATGGATCCATATCCTAAAACCGTGTCTTGCATCACCGTGTAGAATATTATATTGACTATGGGGTTCTTCAAGTTCACTAACAGCTGGCTGACTCCAGACACGACGAGTATCACTATGAGCAACAGACGTGGACGTGAAGCCACCTTCATGATGGCCAGGCTCACGATGATGTAGAAAGTACTATACGCCATACCGGCGTATAAAGTATTTGGAGAGATATCCTCGTTACACTGGAACTGAAAATAGCCAGATTTTATTTAGTTTGACGGAGGTAGGACACGACACACGACGGTATCGCCCGTCCATACTGAGCAGTCTAACTGGGGTAGTACGTCCGCCCTACAGATCACCGCCCCGTAACAACCATCATGTTGTGTTCTCGGCGGTAAAGTAGGGTAGCCAGAGGTCAAACTCAACCCTCCGTCTCCTCAATCCCACCTTCAACCCTTTTTCTTTCGAAATCCTCATGGATACCCACCCCGCGGCTAGCGGGGCAGGTTATGTCGGACTCTTACCGACTAAAACCGCACGTCGTCTAGGGTCTTCTGACGCCAGAGGGCATTTCCCTCGCACTCCCACTTGACCCTCTAACCCTCTCCAAACTCCTCAATCCCCCGTTGGAGCACTACAAAGTCTAACAACTGGTCTAACTGGTCCCACCAAACACACACTTGACCGTTTTGTTACAATGTGGTATACGATGAATCACGTTTACCTAGAAGTAACCTATTCACTCATGAGTTAAAGATTTTAAGGTTATAGCTTTCTGGAAACACAGACTCAGGCTATCTGCCGTATATTATGTGGAGCTACGGGTATCAGGCTATAGAAGAAACTCACTTCAATGGTATCAATCGTCGAATTGGTCTCTTTAAACATTCTCTGGCAAAACGTTTGCTGCGTGGTCTCCTCAGTGTTGAATGAGTTGAAGAAGTAGTTTACTAACGTCGGGTACCAAATGAAAAACGTGTTGTTCCTGAAAGGAAACCTGAATTTGTAGATTTTCTATTTCTTTTATCACTTAGGTGAAGAATTATTTCTATGTATGATATACATTGTAGCTGAATGGATAAGGACGCAGCCTCTTCTCAGAGGTATCGAGTTCGGATCCAGCCGGACAGTACCAATGTGAATATCACTTTGTTGAATTTATATGTGCTAATCATATGATTTACCATCTCCTGACGGTGAAGGAAAAACATCATGAAGAAACCCACATGTCCTGGAAGAAACTCAAAGAACATGTCCGATCCACCAACCCGCATTAGGCCAGCGTGTGTGGATCAAGGTCTAAGCTCTCTCAGCTCTCTCATTAGAGGAGACGAGACCCTTGCCCAGCAGTAGGACATAAATGGGTTGCTATTATACAGAACGAGACTTAAACCTGCGACCAGTTCTTTACAGAGCAATACTCTGACCAACTGAGTTCCTGACTTTTGCGGCTATATCGGAATCGAACCGACTAAAACCACACGCCGCGCCGTCTCGGGTCTTCTGGCGCCGGGGTTTCGCACCCTCGCACCCCGGCTGACCCAGCATCTCCAGGTTTGAGATGATCCCCTCGAAAGCTTACATACGGCCAGGAGGATGATGATGACAAAGGCCTTTGGTACTGAGATGGGGACCTTAGATGGAGCCAGGAACTATGCTAAGAAGTAAATCTTACGTGGTACAGCACAAGGACATCAAGAAATACAGCTGTATGGTCCTCCATAATAGAGGTGGCTTGAATATAGGCAATGTCTGTTCCTTCAAGCTCTCCCAAAGCGATTGCTGGCTTGAATGTGTCTTTTCCTCTGTCTGGAGTATAGTCGTAACCTGAAATGGTATTAATGATATTAACAACTAGCTCAGCTCTCAGCTGGGGTGCGAGGGATATGCCTATTGGGTAACCCCGGTAATTAAGGCCCGAGACGGCGTGCGGTTTTAGTCGGTTCGATCCCGATAACCACCTCCGATGGCCGACTGGGGTGGTATCCATGGGGTTTTCCGCACGATAAAAAAGGTTAGGTTAGGTTAGGTTAAGTCAGAGTTGAGTAACAAACGTCCAAATATGTTAACAAACTTTCACATTTTGTGATAATAGTAGAATTCACACACGAAATGAGATAAAGCAGTCTTTAGTTCTGTTGTAGGTTAGACCTAGGTATAGATTAATTTAAGAGCTTGTCCAGATGAAGCGATTTACGCGCGTACCGATACGCGCGTATCTACACGCGCGTTGGCGAGATACCAGGTGCCTATACATGCCGTCCACATGCACACGCGCGACTGTTCCACTCGCGCGTAAATCGCGTGCAGCCGCCGGACTCTCGACTCGCGTAAAACACGCGCGTGTTGCGCGCGAGTCGAGATCCTAGAGCGGTCATGTTTGCGTCCAGTCCAACGCGCGTAGTTGCCGCGATAGGACGTATTAAGAATTAAAAAATGGAGCGTGAAAACTTCGACACAGAATTATTTATCGACGAAGTAGAAAAGAGGGTGGCGATATGGAATATGGAATCTCCAGACTATTCTAATCGAAACGTCAAACGTAAAAGTTGGGAAGAGTTGGTAGAAATTTTCTCTTTGCTTCCGTCGTTTCCATCTTCGGTACGCAAGCCACAACACAACCGCTTTGTCGCAATCCATAATTGTAACTGACTGAATTTGTCCCATATTTACTCGCGCATAAAACGCGGCATCTGGACGCAATAAAAACTAAAGCGCGCGTGTCGGTACGCGCGTAAATCGCTTCATCTGGACAAGCTCTAAGATGCTTCAACGTTTCGTTGTGGTATTCGACATGAATCACTCATTCAGCGCAGATTGGACATAACTGACTGCATTAATGCAGTCAGTTATGTGACTGCGCTATCTGCACAAATTGGCAATAAAATCTGTCCCGAGCTGTATTCTATCGATTTATTGGGATAACGTACAAAGAGAATATTGAAATGCACTAATTACCGAAGATCGATTGGTCAGTTTTGATAATTATTAGGTAGGTACTTTTCGATTGAAATATTATAATATCAAACATTTTATAATAATGTAACAATTTTAGTATTTTTTTCAATCCTACTACTATCCTATAATCCTATCCTACTAATATTATAAATGTAAAAGTTTGCGCACTATCGGCACTATACAGCGTGATTTTATAGTCGTTTTGGACCCGAAAGGGGTTTACTCGGAATAATAAATGAAACCATTTTGACATGCCCAAATTGCTGTACGAGTTATAATAAAAAATTAACTAGCTGTAATCTTTTTCACTCATTCGAGTAAAAACATTATTAGAACTTCGATAAAAATTCGCTGTCAATTTTTAATGAATTGAATGTGCGCTCGCAGAAATTTTTACAAAAATAAAATATTTTTTTTTTAAATTAATGCCTCCAATCGATCCTGTTATCAAAACTGTGTTCAAAATATTTCGGTCCAAAACGACTATAAAATCAACATGTCATAATATTATATCAGCTAGACGGTATAGCTGGAAGAATTTGGTACAAGAATATTTTTAAGTCGGTTAAGTACGCTAAAACCTTCTGCACAATGTAAAAAACTTCCTGAAAACCGTATTAAAAATCGATTCTATTTATAATCACGCACTAAACATATTATACAAACATAGAGATGAAATAATGAACCTCTTTTTAAAATCGATTAAAACGATGTAAGTTTTGTTTGTTTGTAATTTTTTCATTGATTAACTCTGAATAATTCACTATTAGAATACTACATTATCCCTGTTAGAAAATTTAGAAATACCTTCACAGCGGTTTTGTATTTTTCAGGATTCGAACCAGGGACCTCGCTGTTGGTAGTTTACAAGATAGAGATCATATTTTTATTTTCAACTTACCGGATAACTTCCTTTCTTCCCTCCGTTCCTCTCATATATTCCTCTCAATACCTCTAAAGATTGACTACTGTTTCCTTTACTAATTAAGTACTTCGGACTTTCATAGAGAAATAATAAAAGAACTGCTCCAATGGCCATAGGCAGGGCTATGAGTATTGTGAAGAGCCTCCAAGGTCGAAAAGTAGTTTGTAACAACGGCAGTGGCATTTTAAATTGCAAGGGAAGTATTAACAGAGCCATACCTGAAAAAAAAATTGAATCTGTAGTCTAAAAATATGAAAGTAAAAAGATAAATTCATGTCACATCTTGAAAATTAGTTTATCATCATAACTACACTAACTTGTTTGAATTATTTTTAGAAAAAAAACCGAAATACTATTTAAAATATCGTTTCACAGTTCACAAGGTCAAAACTAACTAATTATAGAGAGGTCAACTCACCCACGGACAACTCATCTGTAGGCAACTCACTTACGGTTTATTTATTTAACTACTGCAGATTTAGCAGTGATCAATATTTGTAACCGAGATAAGTAAATTAAGAAACAAACAAAAATAAAATACAATTATAAGACCATTAAGTGGATCAACGGTTCATCCAACGCGGACAAGCGATTCAACTTAAGAATAGAATAGAGTGGAATGGACTGAAGTGAAGCTGACAGGAGTAGAGTGAGGTAGAGTCGCCTAACCAGCGCAATTTGATTTGATTTGATTTGATTTTATTTTATTTATTTAATAAACAATTTACATTGTGTTTGAAATTTCATACATTTAAATAAATTACAAAAATTATTAACAATTATATACTTGAATAAAAATATCATACAATTCAAAACCCCAAAACAATCAAGAATTATGTAAACGCAAAAATGTCATGCAACTTAATGATTTGATTTTAATTACACAGTTAAATTATTACAATCCGACACGGATAGGTTAGGTTAGGTTAGAATGCCCATTCACTATCCCCTCTATTGTTGCTGAATCATTTGTAATGGTCATGATGATAAAACATTATAATTTATTTTGGCGGCTCAGTGGCCTTTGCCTATCATGTATGCATGTATGTAGATATATTATGTTAAGTATTACTCACCAAAAGAAAATATTTCCGATGAGACATTGATGCAGTTCATGATGAACAGGTACTCGCTCCTGTGTTTGGTCCCTGTGCTCTCGCCCAGCAGCGTAATTGCCAATGAGAAGCTAGCTTGAGCGCTGAAACGAGATTAAAATTCATTGTGTTGTGAATAACTATTTATATAACTTTTTCAAGAAGTTGTTTGTATAGAACCCCATCAAGACCTTGCAGACCAAGTCTCGAGTCTGTGTTTCTGGAAAGTTATAACCTGGGAGTCTTTAAGTCAAGAGTGAATAGGTTGCTTCTAAGCAAGTGTGCCCCATCGTCGACCATTCGTAGACACCAAACTCCAAAGTGTAACCGCTTCGCAGTAATTTACGGGTCACAGGCCATCTAGTTTATTTTTTATAAACTGGGGTTTGACAGTTCATAGGATTATCGATCTTAAGCTATCTATGCACTATTACAGCTTGTTGTACAGGACTTATAGTAGTGGGAATATAGCAAGGATTAGATGCATAAAAGACTAAGAATAAGTACTTACAAACTGCTACCAATAAATTTGATGACCAGCATAAAGATCCAGTGCGTGGAGAAGGCGGTTATGACTGAGAAAACGAACCCAACTGTTGTGGATACTAACATCGCTCGCTTTCTGCCGCGAGTGTCCGCATAGTAGCCCCAGGGGAAAGCGAATATCACTCCTGTATCATGATCAAAAGAAACACGGTATAGTAGGTATGTTATATGTAATAGATGGTTTTTTTTATACCACTTAGGTGGCAGACAAGCACACGGCCCACCTGATGGGAAGCGGTCACCGTGAACTACGGATGTCACACTTGCGCTGCCGACCCTGGAGGGGGAGATTTTGGATTGCAGGGGGGGTATGGATAGATGGGGACGGGGATTGTGAGCCCTGGCTACCCTACTTACCGGCGGAAACACAACACGATGTTAATTATGGAGCGGTGTACTGTAGGGCGGAGGTAATACCCCAGTCGGACGGCTCAGTTCGGATGAGATACCGTCGTATCCTACCTCCGTACTCATTAAATTATAGGCTTTCCTCTCGAGGTTTTTTCTTTTTTATACTACGTAGGTGGCAGACAAGCACACGGCCACCTGTTCCGAAGTCAGACCTCGTGCTTCATAGTGAAATCCACGGCTGCAACCGGGAACAACGTTACCAAAGTCTCAATACCTAAACTAACCTGCAAGTGGTGCCGACGCAAGTATTCCAAGTTTTGTGAAATCCACGTTTAAGTCACAACTGGCAGCAGCCACTACAACGGAAAAGCTGAACATATCCAGGGCACATGCTCCAGTGATCATACAGCAGGTAAAAAGCATCAAGTAATTATAACGCCCATGACCTGAAATCAGTAAGAGATTGCTGAAAACATGTATGGGGAATCCTAAAGAATTTGGACCCAAAATAACCTTACCTGCAGGCAGGTACAACTGATTCAGAATTGGGGATCAGACGGCAGTGGTGGGAATCTGATCAGGGTTTCCTCAGCTGGAGAGTTTGTATTGAGTTTCTTTCATTCCCGAATACCCCTCGTCTTTTGTTTATTGGACAGGGACTAATTAGGCTCAAGTAGAAATTACTAATATCACAGAATACACAAAATGAACTCGCTGACCCTCTTGACTGGAACTTAGAGAGCCAATTCTCATGATGAACTAAAAGTCGGTCTCTCGAATGTCAAAAAAGGTATTCTTTTTGGTTTATAGGAATACTATTTTTGATTTTTCGAGATCATTTTTTTTTCTTACTTTCAGGAGATTTATATGAGATCGACACTGAATTTTGATCATATATTTATTACGAGAGTTGAGGCTCAGAAGTCTGAGGTGTAACCACTTTGGGAGGGAAGCCTGCATCAGAGCTTTGTCAGTTAATTAGCAGGTGTAGGTAGGCCCGGTTTGACGCCGAAGGTCTTAATGTGGCCGTGATGGTAAAAAAATCCAAATGACGTTAAAATCCAAAAAAATCTTTACCAATTAATTCCTCTGCTTCTTCGTATGTATATATCTTCTGATCCTTGATCTCCGCTTCTTTCTCTGGTATGTTCTCCATTTTAGGCGGTTCACTTTAGTGTCATCAAGCTACTACTGATGTGATATTATATTTAAATTAACATATTTACTTTTCTTATAAAAATCTGATGTAATGAACACCTGTAATGAGATGAAAATTCATTATCAATTTTATCTCCATTTTTAACTCAAAAGTTATAAATTAACTTAACTTAACGGTAATTATTATAAACGTTTAAACAAACCGTTTATCTTAAAAAAATATTTGAATTAGGGTTACTTGCAGGTTATTAATGTACAGGTGTCTCTAAGCTAATAGGAAAAAAACCATTTCTATAATAAGTGTCTCAATATTAGGTGCATGAAAGTTCAGTAGGAGCACTTTCAGACGACCCCGCAGGTGCACCGCAACTGCGCCGTTGCCGTGCCGCAATACTAACGTAGTACTTGAAGAACGACACCAATTTTCTTCATGAATATTGGTTCCGAGGTGAATCCAAGTACTAAATCGCGACGCATCGCGGCAGTCGCGTCGCTTCTTTTTGGATTGTTTTAGTTACGGATATCACACGTGCACCCTTATTATACAAACACGTTAAAAAATGAAATAAAAATTTAGTAATAATTTATTTAATAGCACTCACCCGCCCGTGTAGTTATAGAATTATTGAGGAAAAATAAATTATATTTTAATTCTAATGTAATTAACAAAAAAGGAAGGAAAGTAAATTCTTAATTTATGATTTTATTAAAAACACAATAAAATTGTATTCTAAATAGAATAAAATTTTATGAACTGCATTTGATTATAATTTTAATTGTTTTCTTCCTCATCGCCATCTCCCAACTGCTGCACCGCGGTGGTTCGAGTAGAACCAAATTTAGCTGGACAAATTTATTTTCTGTGATATTTGGCTTCTATTATATTATAAGACTAATTTGTTACATATATATTAATGTTTTTATCATCATAAGCACTGAAACGTGTAAGCGGTACTTTATGAAATCAAAATGCATGTTTACAAACATATTTTTAAATAGATTATGAAAAGTTCATTGGGCGCTAGAAAATATATATATCGGCGCAAACGACACTACAAAACAAATGACGTCACTTTGCACGTGTTTCGAACATCGCGTTATGCAAGTGAAAGCGACTCACAGCGCTCGCCCCACTACTTTGTCAATAAAAAGGCCGCCCACTGCAGTAGCGCGCCATTCGTTCGTGAGACTTCGTACTGTCAACATCGAACACAGTTGGATTGTTTTCTTTAAGTTTAAATTAAATTATTGAAGTGATTGTTTTCGAAATAAAATTATAAAATTAATAAATTATAGTTTAAATTATTCCTATAATGGAAAACTCAAACATTATGGAAGGAAATGGCATCGGCCAGGCCGATGCCAGTATTTCAGGCAATAATGCTGAACCACTAACTCCGTCATCAGAAGTGGGATTACTGGCTACTTCCGCTCAGCAACCTGATAAGACGATGGCATTTGGTGGAACTACGGTTCAACAAGAACAAAGTTTGCTTAATACACCGGTAAACAACATACCACCACAATTTATTATGCAAATGATGCAGGTAATGCAACAAATGTCAGCACAATTAAATAAACCGCAAGAAACGAAGGTACGGATCAATGATATTTTTCTACCCTCTTTTGACCCGGATACCAACATAGGCATTCGTGAGTGGTGTCAACATATTGATAAAGCCATCGAAACGTACAAACTTAGTGATTTTGATATTCGTATGAAGGTTGGAAGTCTTCTCAAGGGCAGGGCGAAAATGTGGGTTGACGACTGGATGGTTACCACATCCTCTTGGCCCGAGTTGCGCAATAATCTAATAACAACTTTTGAACCAGAAAACCGCTACTCTAGAGATATAGTTCGTTTCAGAGAACATGTCTACGACTCTTCAAAAGACCTTTCTGAATACTTATCACGAGCCTGGGTCTTATGGAAAAGGGTTACAAAAGACAAATTATCAAATGAAGATGCTGTTGAAGCAGTGATTGGGTGCATTAATGACGAAAGGCTTCGGATTGAGCTACTAAACGCCAGGGCCACAACGGTACCCGAGTTAATATCGGTTGCATCATCAATTAAAACTTTGAAGCGTTCTCACCCAAATTCTAATAATCAAAACCCAAGTAAACGAACACGTTTTTCTAGCACAACTCCGTCAGGTTCCTATTGTCGTATCTGTAAAAGAAACAATCACAACAGCAGTGAATGTTACTACAAACCTGCAGAGTCTAAACTTGAAGAAAAGACCAAAACGAAAAATGACACTAACAATAAGGAGGTGATCACTCCCCAGAATACGAAAACTATAATTTGTTCTTTTTGTAAGATACCTGGACATACCTTTGAAACCTGTTTTAAGAGGGAACGTTCAATGTCATCAAACGTTCATTTCATTTCTGGAACCAATCTAGCGCCGGTAAAGGTGAAGATTGGACTAAAAACTTTTCATGCAATTTTCGATAGTGGTGCTGAATGCTCACTCATACGAGAATCTATTGCTGCACAATTACCAGGAAAAAGGTTAGATACTGCAAATTATTTAAAGGGGATTGGACAGTTTCCTGTACTTTCCATAGCGGCATTAGTTACGATTGTGACCATCGACAACATTAATGTTGAACTACAGTTTCACATAGTAGCAGACTACGAGATCACGACAGATATCCTAATAGGTATGAACCTGATAAATGGCACCAACCTTACTATGATTATTAATTCAGCCGGAACAATATTTAACACATCTGCAAAATATTACTCATATTCGAAGCATAAACCCGATCTTTGATAAATTGGACTGTGATCTCACGAATAATGAAGATATCGCCACATTACGAACACTACTAAACAAGTATCAGCATATGTTTATCAGGGGATACCCTACTACACGTGTGAAGACTGGACAGTTAGAAATTCGATTAAAGAACCCAGACAAGTATGTAGAACGAAGACCCTACAGACTTAGTCCAGTTGAACGAGAAAAAGTACGAGGTATAGTGAAAGAGTTGATGGAACACGATATTATACGTGAAAGTAAATCTCCATTCTCCAGCCCTATTATTCTTGTAAAAAAGAAGCATGGTGATGATCGTATGTGCGTAGATTTCAGAGAACTCAACTCTAACACTCTAAGGGACCATTACCCACTACCACTTATTTCAGATCAAATTGATCAACTGGCTAAAGGACAATACTTCTCAACTTTCGATATGGCAGCAGGATTTCACCAAATACCAATCGCAGAGTCATCAATTGAAAAGACTGCCTTTGTGACTCCAGACGGTTTGTACGAGTATATGACAATGCCATTTGGTTTGAGCAACGCCTGTTCAGTATATCAACGATGTATTAACAGAGCCCTGAATTCATTGTTGGGTAATGCAGCTCAAGTTTATGTGGACGATGTTTTAAGCAAATGTAAAGATATCCCTGAAGGATTTTCAAACATTGAACGCATACTGATAGCTCTAAACGATGCTGGTTTCTCCATTAATGCTGATAAATGTAGCTTTTTCAAACGTTCAATTGAATATTTGGGTAACGTAGTATCAAATGGACAAGTCCGACCAAGCCCACGCAAAATTGATGCGCTAGTGAAAGCGCCAATACCAACAACACCTAAACAAGTAAGACAATTCTGTGGCTTGGCGGGTTATTTTAGAAAATTCATCCCAGATTTTTCACGTCAACTAATACCACTGTATGAATTAACCAAACCAGGAGCCAAATGGGAGTGGAATGAACGACACGAAACTGCCAGAGAGAATATCATTCAGTGTTTAACATCAGCTCCGGCACTTACACTCTTCCAAGAAGAAGCCCCAACTCTACTATACACAGACGCCAGTAGTCTGGGATTCGGAGCAGTACTGGTGCAAACGATTGCAGGACGACAGCATGCTGTTGCCTTCATGAGCATGAGAACCACTGAAACCGAAAGCAGGTATCATTCTTATGAGTTGGAGACCTTGGCAGTGGTTCGAGCGATAAAACATTTCAGACAATATCTTTATGGACGCCAGTTTACTATCATCACAGATTGTAATGCGCTGAAAGCGTCCAAACATAAGAAAGACCTACTTCCTAGAATCCATCGGTGGTGGGCCTTTTTACAGAACTATAATTTTGATGTTGAGTACCGCAAGGGTCAACAGCTTCAACATGCTGACTACTTCAGTCGAAACCCAGTACAGCTTACAGTAAACATTATGAACAGAGATCTCAACTGGCTAAAGATTGAACAACGAAGAGACGAGGGACTGCGAGCTATCATGGATGGTATGACCAATGACGTTCCCAACAATGACTACGTCCTTGAAGATAATGTCCTCAAACGAATAGTTCAGGATCCAACATTTGGACAAAACTATTGCACGGTGGTTCCAAGGTCTTTTCAGTGGAGTTTGATAAACTCCTTCCATACTGCCTTGAAACACGCTGGTTGGGAAAAGACGTTGCAGAAAATTAAGGATAGCTACTGGTTTAAGAACATGAACACAAGTGTTCGAAAATTTATTGACAACTGTGTGGTCTGCAGAACATCAAAAGGAACATCTGGGGCAATACAAGCTCAAATGCACCCGATCCAGAAACCAACTACTGCATTTCAGGTTATTCACATGGATATAACTGGGAAACTGGGAACATCCGATGAACAACAGTATGTAATCGTCACTATAGATGCCTTTACAAAATATGTTCTCCTATATCACACAGCAAACAAGAATCCTCACGGCACCTTAGCTGCACTGAAACGTACAGTTCACTTATTTGGCTCTCCAATACAGATTATAGTCGACGGCGGCAGGGAATTTTTGGGTGAATTCAAAATTTATTGTGAGCGTACAGGAATAGAGATTCACGCAATAGCACCAGGAGTCAGCCGAGCGAATGGGCAGGCAGAACGTGTTGTAGCGACAGTAAAAAACGCTCTCATTATGATCAAAAACTATGAAACAGAAGAATGGCATACAACACTTGAAGAACTACAGTTAGCATTAAACTGCACTCCTCATCGCGTAACAGGAGTAGCTCCACTCACTTTACTTACTCAGCGTAAACATTGCGTACCACCTGAGTTACTCACACTTGTAAATATTGACGAGCAGACAATTAATATTGAAGCACTTACTAATCATGTTCATCAAAAGATGTCGCAAAACTCACAGCAGGACAAGTTACGTTTTGATTTAAAGAAAGCAAAAATCAATCATTTCAAGCGTGGTGATTATGTCCTCATTAAGAATAATCCTCGTAATCAAACTTCGCTGGATTTAAAATTCAGTGAGCCATATGAGATAACAAGAGTGTTGGATAATGATCGCTACTTAGTAAAAAGGGTTATAGGTACAGGTCGTCCAAGAAAAGTCGCTCACGACCAACTCCGTCGAGCACCACAGCCCGGAGAACAGATAGCAGTATCGGCAGAAGACGACGATTTAGAACCGGCCAGTGAACCTGTACCATCCACTTCACAAGCCAATGCGGTTGAACAACAAGTCCAGGAAGCAGCTCCATGAAAACTAAGGTTATGACTGTTTTTATTAGTTTAATTCTACGTTTATTCCGCAATAACAGTACCACAGAGTACGCAACAATACAGTACCACAGAGTACGCAACAATACAGTACCACAGAGTACGCAACAATACAGTACCACAGAGTACGCAACAAACAGTACCACAGAGTACGCAACAAACAGTACCACAGAGTACGCAATAAACAGTACCACAGAGTACGCAACAATACAGTACCACAGAGTACGCAACAACACAGTGCCACAGTGTACGCATCAACACAAGTACCATAGAGTACGCAACGACATAGTGCTACAGAGTACTTAGCCACTATAGTACCACAGTGTACGTTATTTTTACAACACATACAAATTGTTTCAGTTACTTGTCGGCGAAAACAACTAAAAAGCACGGCTGGTGCAGAGCGCGCACCACCGGTCAGAATGGTCGTATCGGCGCAAACGACACTACAAAACAAATGACGTCACTTTGCACGTGTTTCGAACATCGCGTTATGCAAGTGAAAGCGACTCACAGCGCTCGCCCCACTACTTTGTCAATAAAAAGGCCGCCCACTGCAGTAGCGCGCCATTCGTTCGTGAGACTTCGTACTGTCAACATCGAACACAGTTGGATTGTTTTCTTTAAGTTTAAATTAAATTATTGAAGTGATTGTTTTCGAAATAAAATTATAAAATTAATAAATTATAGTTTAAATTATTCCTATAATGGAAAACTCAAACATTATGGAAGGAAATGGCATCGGCCAGGCCGATGCCAGTATTTCAGGCAATAATGCTGAACCACTAACTCCGTCATATATAAGCGGGTAGCTATTAGTTCAATGAAATTTTAAAGCAATTGTATACTAACTATTACTAATGATTATTTGATCGTTAAATCATTAAATAAAATATAAAAATAATTAACAAATCATTAGATAAATTACTTACATTATGTTATAGACACAAATTAATTTACACAATTGCGTTTTGTATATCCTGAAGAAAATGTATGTAATAATTAAGATCTGTAGGTATTTTTATTTATTGGTAATAGGCTCGCGTTTGACCACAATCTCACCTGTTAGTATGTAATGATGTGGTCGACGGTGGAGCACGCTTGCCTAGTAGTAACCTATTCACTCTAGACTTGAAGACTCCCAGGTTGTAGCTTTCCAGAAATACAGACTCAGGCAGGGCATTCCACTCTTTAGCAGTACGCACGTACTGCCAAAACAAAACGTTTTGTACGTATAAGTGGGATATTCACCATGTACCGGTGGCGTATATGAAACTAAAGAAACAATTTTATAATTATTGATTATTCGCTGATCGCTTTTGATACCACCTTAACAGGCACTCCAACTACATCTCAACTAAATGTATTTTGCAATACACATTATAAATATAATGTAATTATGGACAGAACTCGAAAATCATCAACCTCAACATAACAAAGACCATTCATTGTTTGGCGTGAAATCGTGAGTTCAATATCATAAATACCATAATAATACAAATAAGTAACATTCATGCACTTGCTATTGTGCCATGATAATACCATACTACGAGTATAACCAATCGCAAACTCATTTAATTTTTACTTTTTACACGTTGATTTTATAGCCGTTTCGATAACTGATCAATTGGAGCCATCAATTTCAAAATCTTTTTTTTTATAAAAATTTCGAACACTGACCAATCACAAACGCATCCCAAACGACCGCTACAACGCCAGCACCAACATGTCACTATACTGCTGCAGCTGTATTAAAATGTTTAAGGCGAGAATATTAAATGACTTTAGATAATTTACGTACCTTATGCCACATGATAAACTTGGCGTTCTGAGTGTACTATGTCGCGCCAATGTGTAGAAAAACAACAAAAGTTAACTCACGGTGTTTTGGTATCAACACAAAATAATGATGTAGTCTTTTATTAAAGATCTGTATCACTTTATAGCCATGGGACCCAATACACCAATGGGGTCCCCTAACTAATGGAGTCCATACACTTATATTTACCATTTCGTGAAGGCAAAGAGAATTCCACGCCAAACCATAATTTCTATAGGTTCAAGTAGAACTCCGTACATGACGCCGAGACTTCAACCACTGGCCCTCTTATTAGCTAATTAGAAACAACTGTCTTATGTCATTAAGCCCGAGGTTTACGCTTCTACCTCTTATTTTGTAACCACTGTCTGACCCCCTAACCTGGAGATAAAAGCTTGCCATAGGACCTCATCCATTAATTAGAAGGTGTACTGGCATGCAGGCACTGATAAAATTTTATTGGGGCTGTGAAGGTAAAACGATACTAATTCCTACATCAAAATATTTATCAATTAATTTTTCTGTTTCTTCGTATTCTATCTTTCTTTATGGATTATAACCTTTATTTTTAGGCTCTACTTCAACACTTCCCACTGTGTTATTTAGAACTACGATTTAAAATAGGTACCTATGCATTCAAATTCACTGCACTTAAAGTGTTAATTTAGAAAGAATTCATAACACAATGCATGACATTCCAACAAATAAAACACTGTAATGAATGATCCATTAAAAAAAGTTCTCATCATGAGCTTGCGCATATTGACGATGTACAGAGAGGGCTTCCCAAAGATGCATGGGTAATTTCCGTATTAGTAAAATATATTATTACATCTGTGGTAGGTATTAGAGATTTTGGCGGTTCGCTGATGTAAATTTTAAATGGCTCCAAATATGACTATTTTATATATTGTTGTAGACATTCGCTTTTTAAGATATACCTATAAATGACCAAATTATTTGATAGTCCATTTATAAAGTGAATTTTTTTCTAAGAAAAAATGTTTTAATTAGGATTACTTGTCGTTTATCAATGTATTCATGTTTCCAAGCTATCAGGAAGAAACATTTTTTTAACAAGTGAGATACTTGTTAAAAAATGTAGTAGTAATAATAGCCCATGAAAGCCACTATGACCCGAACTTCATAATGGGCCATCGTTCTTACCTGTATTGGGAGCATGCGCTGACAAACTTTCAGCTTTTATAAAATAACGAAAGTCTGGGGTTCACGGGCTCTTGGTCCATAACGCAGTACCTAAGCCTTCTTGAAGGGCGTTACGAATGCTCGGGCCTTCTCCGCTCATAGCGGTGTCGCCGTGAAACCAACTACTACATACACTACGATGGCAATCAATCATCATTACAATCATAGAGATGGCAATTCGCCATCGCGACGCGCCGCAGACTCGCCGCGTGCCGCGTCGCGTCGTCATTTGATTTTGGATTGTTTTCGCCAACGATATCATGCATGCACACCATATTCTGTATTGCACACGTATAAAGCAAACAGTTTATCTAAGAAAAAAGTATTTGATTTATAATAGGCGTAATTGTCAGTTATCTCAATGTAAATACCTATATTTCTAAGCTAGGAGGAAAAAAGTGATATTCATTCCAAGCAATATATTATTTAATCACTAGCAGCCCGTCCCGGCTTCGCACGGGGTTTTAAAATGAAAAAAGTTGTTGTAGTGACATAACTACAATAGTTGGACATATGCTACCGCGGAGTTTTTTGTAGACATTATGATGTTCTTCAATATTGTTGTACATTATTTTGTTCTATCGCTAATAGTTTCGGCAGCGCATTCGACGAAAGACATTTTAAGACTCATTTTTCTACACCTTCGGTTACATTGTTCAAATTTTACCAAGAATCCCTAATTTTTTTCAAAATGAAATGTAGCCTATGTCAAATTGGAAGAATGTAGCATTCTATTGGTGAAAATTTTTTTTAAATCAGCCCAGTATTTTTTGAGCCTATTCATTACAAACATACAAACATACAAAAATAGGTACAAATCTTTCCTCTTTATAATATTAAGTATAGATATAGATATAGATAATGCATATTCACGCACCACCTCAGCGACACATTCATTATGCGTTCTTTTAAGGAGTAGAATAGGTATTACCTTGCCTGTTTCTGTTTCGAAAAAGCTATAACCTGGGTGGGATTCTTCAAGTCAAACAGTGAATAGGTTGCTTTTAGGCAAGCGTGCTTCATCGTCAACCACATCATAGGTGAGATAGTGGTCAAACTTGGGCCTATCGAATATAAAAAAAGTCCTTGTCCTGAGCGTCTACCATGAGTTATGCACATTTTAAGCGTACTGTAATGTTTCTATAACTGTGATAGTCAACTACAGCCTGCTCTACCATATATTTTTTAGAACTAGATACGAAACAACTGCCGTGTATTAAACTGAATAAAACCGTACGGATCGTGGTAGTTTACTACAATTTGCTACCATAGGTCCACAAATTTGACATTTAATAACGAGATAAACAACAGAATACTCTAAGTGCTCGTATTGCTCTTGCTACGTCTCACTCGCACTCGCTAGGTTCTCTCGCTCGCTCTTTTTACGTATAGTTTACGAAGAGTTTACGCCATTAAACGTTAGACTCAAATGTAATATGGCGTCTTTAAGTTCTCTTAAAACAGCTGTTGTGCGCATGCAATTTATAAGCTCTAAGCCGGCTTAAGACTATGAGATTTATTAACTAATATTTTATCGCTTCTCATACATTTAGTGTGTGAATGGTCTCGTACAAAATGTATGACGAGCGATAAAATATTATAATAATATCCTCTAGATGTATGTAACCTAGTCAAAGGCCGGCTTTCACATAAATTCCTCTGCTATTTATTTGCTTTATGTTCTGTTTCAATGTGATTGGTGATTAGTGACTAGTGACGATATTAATCCTGTCAATTCTTGTCTAATTTATAATATAAAAGCAATCGATAGTAGGTATAATGGGAGCCGCCCATACAAGATTTTATTTGAGAGTGAAATGATGTGTCTATAAATAAAAAAATACAATTTGATACAGCGTGATCACCTGTTTTAGTACGTATGTACTAGAATTTCAACCTGAGAAGGCCGAGAATAATAGATATTCGGGCTAGAACATTTTGTAGGTTAGGTATGTGTCAATTTCTTTGATGAATGGAATGGTGTAGCTACATAATCTTTTATATAAGTACTAACTTTTGCCTGCATTGAAGTCGAACGACTCTCCACTTCACTCCATTCTACACTTCACTCGCCACTCCAAAAATATAGGATAAAAAGTATCCTATGTCAGTCTCCTGGTTTTCAGCTACCTCTCTACCAATTTTCAGCCAAATCGGTTCAGCCGTTCTTGAGTTATAAATAGTGTAACTAACACTTTCTTTTATATATATAGAAATAGATATGTACGTAGTTACTTACACATTATTCATCTATACAATTATTCCCAGTTTATACACCCACATTTCGCTACATAATATAAGTATATATAATATCCAATAAGTATAGGTATTATATACTTATATCTGTCGGTAAATCAGTTTTTCTTACTTACCTATTTTGACATCTGTAATGAATTGTAAATTCTAAACTAGTAAACACATCTAACATCAACCGGTAACGGCCATCCCCCGCGCTACCCACCGTCACGTCTAGAGTTTAGGTTTCAGAGAGAGAGGCATCGAACAATATTCTTAGGTATCATTGCAGTCTAGTACCTAATAAAAGCATTATATATTTTAGGGTGCAAAAATAAACAAAACAAGATTATTTTCTAGGAAATTTATTCATCGTCTTCTCTGACAATAATTGCATCTAGGAATTCTGCCGGTTTTGTTGACGTCTGGCCCATCCCAAGTACCAGACAAGTGTCATCCATCACAATACATGACCATGACATAATATGGGTCATACGGGCGTACCTCTCTTTGTGTGTGTAACCAACATAGGTGGCTCACACAATCAGATGCTGCTATCTGGAAATAAAGAATACTATTTTAATTTCATCAACCCCAAGAATTACAATGCTGCATGCATTTTCCCAACATATATACCTATTTACATTTAAATGCATAACACAGAATGGCTTTTCCATGTACTAAATTATTTTTAAAGATTTTCATGGGATGTCACCATATGCATCTTCTTGTCTTTATTTCACAAGAATAATTCTTATTGTTCGGTAATGTATGTACCAAGATGGGGTTAGTAACATGAATAATTGCTTAATGGTATTTCATCCGAGTGCTTCCATGCTTAAGAAGGCATGTAAAGGTAGTCCTGGCTGTCAACAGTCCTTTAGTCAAGATTAAGGCCAATGTAGGTGATCTGGACCACTGTTAATGTTTGGTCAACGACTGCGACTCAGGCTTGGACATCAGCTGGTTGACAATCCCAACATAGAATAAAAACCAAGCCACATTAAGTATATTTCAAAGAGGACCTCGGACTCTAGCGCTATTAGCAGAGGACATAACCGAGACAAAAATGCTAAGATGATGACGATGAATTACCATAATATATTGTTGTAAAAAAATAATATAACCAACCTGTCTTGGTGCTCTTCTGCTTTCATAATATGAATCATAGATTGCTGCAGTTCAGATGGATTGTCCCTCAATATTTTATCACTTTGACATCGTAACAACCACATAAAAGACACACAGTGGTGTGGCCATGGTGTCTAGGTCCAGCTTGTGGTTCACCACTGTGAGAAGCTGCAAATTAACATTCATTCTGAACATAGCAAGATATGCTTCATATACATAATCTTCATCAGTAATCTGAAAAGCAAAGAATTGTAATGTGAAAACACAGTTCTAAAGGTTTGTATTAATCAAGCAATTTAGTTTAGGTTTACACACATAGAATCATTATACTCGTAACTCATATGTAAATGGTATCATTGAAATGAAACCACTTCTACGGATTTTATATTTGTTATTATATACAATTATAACCGATGTTTTGGCTGATTTTCAACAACCATGATCGCGGTTGTTTTCGTCTCAATGAGTAACATTCGTGTAAACTTACGATAGTACGATTCTATAATAAAACCCACTAGGTACTTACGATTAGGGAATACATCCAGCTATAAATTAAATTCGTAACTCATGTATCAAGAGTGTATCAAGTTCCAAGGCTAGATCTCAGCGCAGGTGTATTGACATATATTGCAATATTGATTGATACATAGAATACGGATTGGTCCACCTCCCATTTTAGCAAAAAATAAGTTTCTTTCAAAACAACGAGATCCACAGAATAGGGCAACTTAAAAAAAACATTAATGGTGATTGAAAACACTCCCATACCAAAACACAACAACGCAAATGTCATTTGTGTCATGTCTTGTCTATTTTGATTTTTTTTTTAATATTCGCTCCTTTCGGAACAGGCTAAGGTTCTATAACCATGCTGCCTTGTCATCAGTATTTTTCTTGTTCATATTAAATGCAATAAGTTGCAGAGTTTTCGTCATTTATTCATAGTCAAGGTCAGTCAATAGTCAAAACAGTCAGTCATAGTCTTACCCCAGTAAAATAGTGGAGACTTTACTAGAGGCTTCTATGGAGTTTTGAAATCAACGTTGAAAAGCACAATTCACTGTAATATACCACTTTCCCGAACTCGTGCACGTCTAATTTTAGAAAATGATACAATGCCGCGATGCGTCTTTTTCAGCGTTGGCGCCAAAACTCCCTTGTCTATTTTGATTAGAAAGTTGTCAACTCGTCAATGTTGCCATAGTAAGAAATATTTTATTTACTTTGGACATGGGGCTTTTAATCATGTTCACTTGCTAGGATGTTTTTTATTTACTTGCTTAATATTATGCTCTTAAAAATATATCATTAACTAACAACTTAATTGATTCTGTTTTTACAATTATAAATCTAAAAATAATTACAAAAGCACGATACTTTACCGCACAGTAGTAAATAAGACCATTGTTTTTCTAGGCATTCTTTAACATACGTGAGACGCTGCTGCCTGCGGCGAATCCTGCCGGGAAGGGAGTGGCCCTCTAGAGGGCTGCTCCGAGGCTCTCCACGTGTCCTTCTGAATGGCGAGCTGATTGTCCACGCGCCGACGGTTGGGTGAAAGGACGGCCACCTGTCACTCCACCGTCGGCGAAGTTGCGCGATGCTAGCCCTACCCCCCCTTTCGCGGGGTCAAGGGGGCCATCTTAAAACCGTAGATGGCCCAGGGTTAGCTAGGGTTCGAGGGATCTACCTGTTAGGTAACCTTATACCTCGGTAATTAAGAACCGAGATGGCGTGCGGTATTAGTCGGTTCAATCCCGACCCACGATGGTCACCGGGGGTGATATCCATGGGGATTTCCGCACGATAAAAAAGCGAGTACTATATTTTTAGAAGTGAAAACAATAAATACTATTTTTTTAAAAAAACAGTGGCAACCCTAAGTTTGATCGATACCGAAGCCTAAAAATGTAGTTTTTAAAATTTTTATCTGTTTGTCTGGATGTATGGATGGCCGGAATAAACTCAAAAAGTATTGCATGGATTCACTTCAAATTCGGCACGAATATTATTAAGCATATCAAAAGTTAAACTATTAAGTACCTATGAGTATAATATGGTACCTATAGTTTGTCTAATGAAAGCTGGACCAACAAAACCGCGGCAAATTTAAAAAATTTAGGGCAGGTATCACCAGTTATAGTTGGATTTAAACATTTTGATCGTGAAATAAAAGTATGTACCTATTATAGTTTAACTGATATTTTTAAAGAATTTTATTGCGCTTTATTTGGTGTTATTCTTATTTATATTTTGATTTCTTTATTAAATACTAGAGTTTGTCTAATGAAAGCTGGACCAACAAAACCGCGGCAAATTTAAAAAATTTAGGGCAGGTATCACCAGTTATAGTTGGATAAAAACATTTTGATCGTGAAATAAAAGTATGTACCTATTATAGTTTAACTGATATTTTTAAAGAATTTTATTGCGCTTTATTTGGTGTTATTCTTATTTATATTGATTTCTTTATTAAATACTATCCTTTGCCCACGACTATGCCTGCGTGGGAGTTTGGTAATGTGGGAATATCGGGGGAAAAGGTAGCAGGTTTATTCATGTTGAAATCCCCACGAATACCACCCTCGTTGGCCATTGGGGATGATTATGTCGGAATCGAACCGACTAAAACCGCAGATGTAGTGAAGATATAGACTAAGACTAGCTGTTGCCTGCGTGAAATTATGTTCCCGTTCCCGCTACCCTTGGGAATATATTTCACGGACAAAATATGGCCTATGAACGTGTGCAAGATATATTGCCTGTGTTATTCCAGACTAAAAACTATCTTCAAGCGGGCTTATAGGAATCAGACGGAATTCATTTATTAGAAAAAAATATCATTAATTATAATCAAACTTAGATTCCAAATATTCTTCACCATCATCCGAGCTGCTTGATCCATCATCAGTCACACTTATAATTAATTATAATAATTAAATAAAATTGTCGAAAACTACAAATATCTAATAAAAAAGCGAATATTTTTGAATATCGCATCTGATCTGAATCTCGTTAATATTTGATGTGAATACATACCTACCTACAAAGTATCAAAATCATAATGTAAACGCACAATCACAGAGAAATGACAGGAGATGACATTTCTAGTCTACTGGTGTTGCAAATCAATAAATGTCGTGGTTCAGCTTTCATTATACCTTGTCTAATGTAGGATGATAATAATGACAGGTCTAAATAGGGTAGCCCATATAGTATAATCGAAAATGAATCTTTCGATTTTCGATTATCGTTCCCGTAGAATATGGAATCGATATTTAGAAAAACACAAAAACTTTATTTTTTATTATTTTAGGTAACTTACCTAAGAATGACAAAAGATAAGTTTTATGGTAGGTATAGTATTTATGTTTCGTACCATATTAAGCTAATTGTATCACAAAAATTTGAGTGGTATAAGTAGTTAATAATTTTAATAAATTATTTTAAATTCGATTCATTCGATTCATTTGTGTATAGTCAATTGTGCTATATTCTTGCAAGACGCTTCACTATGACAAGTGGGCGGGGCTTGTCTATGTAATACAATAATTTTAGTGGTACGATTTTGTATAAAAAAATACGATACTTCATAGACATGAACTGTCATTTTTATCATCCTAAATTAGACAGAGTATAGTCAAACTCTACCTATCTAACAAACTTAGGCCGGGCGCACACATCCAACTGTTGCATCGACTAAACTGTTTCGTCGAGTTGTGTATTATTCATGATTTCTACTCAACTAAATAGTTTAGTTGATGGAATTGCGCATACAATCGATTTTTATCTCCTCAAATCGATCAGTCTTTATTCAGAAATTTTAATATAGATAAAAAAAGATACTGTATACATCCTGTTACTCAGTGATAGATTAGAGATTACCTAGTGGAATATTTCATACGTTACATTCTAAGCTATAAGAGCACTCAGATAATTAAATAATTTCATTCATTGGTCATTTTATAAAACGCCAAGATACAAGATAGAGAATAGAGATACCAAAAAATCGGTAGAAATTGGCCAAAAATCGGTAATTCGGTAAATGCACGTCAAATCCGGGAGATCTATCCAGGTTTTGCCATGCTACTGGCAGTCGGGGACTCCGACCCCGACTCGGGCTTAGTCACGGATCGACTGTTTAGTCGATGGTCAATACAAAGCAATACGAATTGAGCGCTTGATCGATAGTTGTCCAACTTTTAAATCAAAAGTCAGTCGATGAAGCTTTTTGACTTTTTGTCGAACAACTATCGAGTTGACAGTATGCGCCTTTCATATTATATCTTTTAAACATATTATGATACACGATGATACACAAAGACTTGTTCAACTAAAAGTTGTACCTATGTATGCGTTAGCCCTTTTTTGTTCTTCGCTTGAGAGTCTTTGAACTAGTGCGTTTAGTGAACATATTTAAAAAATATTAGTTTGGATCACTTCACTGTTGAATTTATGTCATATTCTTAAGAAATTGTAGTAAATTTTATCACAAATTTGAATGAAATTTATTTCTATACCGTTTTAAATTTATTATGTTGTAAAAATAAAAAATAGCTTACCTTTTGATTCATAACTCAATGGAAGATCAAAACGTATTCGAAGGCAAACACAAACTTAGCGAAATAATGTAAGATATTATATTAAAGTCATACAAATATAACTCGTAAGTACACGGAATAAAGTCTTCTTTGGCTTAGCAATTCAGCATAGTACTTCGTTTTGTTGTTACGACCTTAGTATCGTGAATTCGATTAGTATACGAGAGTTATAAACTAACCTCTATGGTAGAGACAACATTAATCCATTAGCTTAGTCGCTTAATGACGTTACGGCCTTCGAATCTGCGAAACGAATCATGTTTCGTCAAGACATAGTAGGCCTGCTGACCGAGTGACTGACTGACTGACTTAGAGGAAACACACAGCCTAACGCTGTTGGTCGTGTTTGGTACTTACCTTCCAACTAACACATCTTCCTAATTCTCATATTTTTCCATAAATATAAATAAATAAATAAATCCCATAGTAAAAATGAAAATGCTTTTAAAATTGTTAAAACATACGAAATTTAATTGAAAAATAACCACCAAAAATAGAAATAAAACTACAAAGTAACTACTAACAAATACCTAACTGTTTTATAAAAAAAATAGTGTGATGCCTGAGGTTGCATTTGGGAGGCTATTTCTTGTATGTTAGCTATCATTATTAGTAGTTGATTTAGCCTGTAAACACTGATTGTTTTCGACAGTTAGAGTCAGGTCTATGGACGAAAGCGCCAGCACAGTGGAGTTCAATTGGGTTCAATAGATGTAACCATGAGCGCAACACATGCCCAAATACTATCACCGCGGGCGACATATCAGTGGTACTATTTATAGAGTATCAGCAGTCAAATAAGAATGTTGATATTTTTTATGTCGGTCACGTCAATATGACTTTACCTCGCCTGATGGTAAGCTAAAGGTAAAGTCTCTGGAATAGTGCCACAAAGGTTGCCCTCAGCTTGACGGCCTCATCAAATGATTTTCAAGCCTAGCGTTAATACCAGTCGCATCCAAAGCTTTTACATCGGAGTCTGGGGTCCGCTTTACCAGTCTTAACTGCGGATTTGGCTGGACCTCGATATTTTCCGTGAAGCGACTGCCATCTGACCTTCACAACCCAATGGTGACATTAGGCGATATCGAAGCATTGGACCATTGTTGTTGGGTTTTTTAGGGCTCCAACTACCCGTAACGACTGCCATAGATGTTTGTATGGCAACCAGGACCAACGACTCTCCGACGCACGAATACGAGTAGTATGTATTGTTCATGAATTGATTTTTTATTACAACCAAATCTGACAGGAATGCATGGAGGAAAATGACATGTTACACCGACCACAAATAATTGGGATAAGGGCAGGAAGATGAGGGTAAGGGCCGTAATGTTCTCGCGGTGCGACCGGGCAATGGAGACACGGCCGAAGCTAGAGTGCCCTAGGGGAGCAGCCAAGGGGTGGGCCGATTCCCCGATTACGGGAGGTGACAGGACTGTACAAAGCGGTAAGCGTCCATATGTCCGCATCGAACGCAACGGCAGAAGTGCATTAAAAGAATCGTAATATTTATGTAATGCGTAAGATACGTATTGGTGGACGCACTTGTTTGACGTTCTATACAAAGAACACTGCGATCCGTTTGATGCGATGCGTCCGTTGCGTACAAAGCGGACATGACATATAGACGCTTGTCTTTAGTCTCAAGTGTCTGTCTTGTTGTCTGGGACAAACTAATATTATTTAATTGGTTTTATACAGCAAGCATTTTTGAAATGGAAACTGGTTTAACTATTCAATATTCCGTGTCTGTTTTCCTCATCACTTAAAATATACGAAACAAAAAAGTAAATTGAATCATCAAACTAGGTACGACTGCATGAAAATAAAACTCAAAACAAGTTCAAAAATCTTGAATTTTATATTGTTGCTTGATCTAAAGGCCAAAGATTAAAGTAACATCAAAGAATCGTACTATCCTTCCGACTAATATTATAAACTCGAAAGATTGTTAAAAGTTTCTGTAGGTATGTCTTTCACGCAAAAACGTCTGAATGGATCTGGCTGAAATTTAGTATCGAGATAGATTATATTATCATCTACTGGAAAAACATACTGGCTACTTTTTATCCCGGGAACAGGTTCCCGTGGGTCACGGTAGTGGGAACAGATATTTCTCGCGAGCGGAGCCGCGGGCAACAGCTAATAGGTAACACTACTGACGTAGTAATACTATGAGAATCGGCTACTTAGGTAGCAGACAAGCACACGGCCCGAAGAAAGCGGTCACCGTGGCCTATGGACGTGTGCAATACCAGGGGCATCACACACGCGCTGCCTAGCCTGCCTACCCTGAACTTCACTACCTTTAAATCTAGACCACTAATAATCCGCTCCGTCGTAGGGCGCCCTTGAATGCATCTAATATTATAAAAGCACTTACCGTCACGACACCGTCACGTAGTCGTCACGCTCTCCCACAGCCGCGTAGGAATGTACCCGCTAAGAAAGTGAGGAGCGATGCGTCAATCAAACTCGTTAGCCGGTTGCACACTGTTTAACTCTGTTTAATAGCTAATATAATATGGCAGACGCTGTCCGAACAACTAATATCTATACCTACCTATGCACTTACATAACAGATAGAAAAAATTTAAGAATTTCAATAAATACTAGTTATGTATATATAGTTCACGGCATCTAACTTTGCAAGATTTTGGAGTAGTGTGGGCCCCACTACTCCAAAATCTTGCCAAGTTAAATGCTGTGCCCTATACTTGTTTATATGCGACGCATTTTTCCACGAACAAGTATAGTGTGCGGCATCTAACTTGGCAAGGTTTTGGAGTAGTGGGGCCCACACTACTCCAAAATCTTGCCAAGTTAGATGCCGTGAACTTAATTGTCGGTTTTTGGGTTTTTTGAATATATCTCCGGTTCTACTCGTCCGATTGTAATCAAACAGTCGTGAGATTTTAAGTCAGATCTCTTCCTTCAAGACCTTTCAAACAAAAAATCAGCATCAAAATTCGTTCAGTAGTTTTTGCGAGTAAGCGAAAAAACTGGCAAGAATCAAATATTTTCATGTTCAAAATCGGTCATATATTATAACCACCCACGATGGCGGATGGAGGTGGTCTCCGCGGGGATATTCACAAAAAAAAATTGTGTAAGTATGACATTTTACTTATATAATATTTACACTTAAAATATAAATTATCACTATTTGGATTCCAATGAATCTTGAGTAAGGCTTTTCACTTTCCTATCTGGCGGTAAGAATAAGCTGACGATCACACCACCTGCGAACATGAAGAGTACATAGGTATTAAGGAATTAATTTACACCACCTATAGCTATAGCTCGTGGCCTTGCCCGCGTGGAATTCTGTTCCCGTGCCCGCTTTCCGTGGAAACCTGTTTCAAAGTAGCCTAGGCGTTTTTAAAACGCTTACAACAGCACCATAAAGACTTGGAATTCTTTACCAGCGCATGTGTTTCATTCCTCCTATAGTCTGAGGCGTGAAAAAGCATTTGATGAGGCCGTCAAGCTGAGGGTCGCCACTGTAGCACTATCGGTGTATGTAGTGGTGACCCCGGTCCTGATACTTTACCTTTAACTTACCATCAGGTGAGGTGAAGTCATGTTGACGTGTCCAATTAAAATAACACCATATTTTTTTTGGTCCTACAAATGCTGCGACAACCATCACCCCAAGCCCAGCTATGCACCTACTGAACCCTGAACGCAATCCAACCGAGGTTGGACGATAAACGATTCTTGTACCAAATTGGCAAATTTCAACCAGATCCTGTCTGTTGCTAGAGCGTGAAAATTTTTGCATCAGTAGGTACGTTTGTGTTCTAGACCATCGACACAACTTTCTCCCTATGCGATAGACAGAGGCAATTTTGCCCGCAATTATGTTTCTGTAATTACACACTTCACGAGCTTCCTCTACTGTCGTTAAACCTTTCATACAAGCCTGTTAGTTTAAAGCTTGGCCTACACTTTTTTCATTATCTGGGATCGACTCTGGCTTGCCTGCCCACTTTAGCAAGCCATTTATGTCTCACTACTGGACACGGGTCTAACGAGAGAGCTTGCTTGCTGTTTACGCCTTAATCCACAAACGCTGGCCTAATGCGGGTTGGTGAATCGGATATGTCCTTAGAATTTCTTCTAGGACATGTGGGTTTCCTCACGATGATTTACCTTCACCGTCAGCAGATCGTAAATCATGTGATTAGCACATATAAAATCCACAAAGTGAAATTCACATTGGTACTGTTGAGCCGGATTGATTGATTGTTGATTGAGGATGGATGGGGATGGGTAGCTCCGACTACCATACTTACCACCGGGCACAGAACACGATTGTTATAATGGCCGCGGTCTTAATCTGTAGGGCGAAGGTACTACCCCTGTCGAAATGTAATATGATAGACAGGAGTTTCCCTCCAAGTAAACTCCAAAAATCCACCCTAGTATAGCTGTCTATTATATTACATTTTATAATATGGAAGTTATCAGTTATAATAGTATTGTGTACTCTTGTGGATTCGCAATAAAAGTCAAAACAATTGCTCCTTCAATTTATTTCAATTATGATTCTCGAAAAGTCGAGCACGATTGAAATATTATACGTAAATAATAATCTTGAGTCAATAAAGAAAGGGCAGCTCAAAAGCACTCGAAACCGGCAGGCTTGCATGTAAGGTTTTATGACAGTAGAGGAAGCGCGTGAAGTAGGTATGTAAGGACAGAAGCAGAATGATGACGGACTGTTGTCTCAGCCTACCCCGGAGGGATAAAGGTGTGAGCATATATGTATGTATGCATGTATGTAAATATACTTACAATGATAGGAACAAATATAATTTGTGAAATAATGCGTGTGCGTTTTATGAAACTTTTATTATTTATCATGATGACAACCGCTCTAGGTCAGCGTGTGAGTAATAAAAATGTGTAAGGCACTGAAAAGAATACCTATACATGCAATCATTGAAGTTCATTTGTGAATCGAGCACGCAACAAGCACTCATGCGCAGACAGTAGTAGTACGACCTCGGAAGCCGAAACAATTTTCTTAGATACGTCTCTTGTTGTATAAATTCATTAGACCTTTACTTTACTTTACTGGTTTAAACTTTTTTAATTCTATTCTCAGTGTTAAATAATTAAATAAAAAATTGTCCTAAAAAGAAAACCGAATTATATTTATTTGCGTTTTCAAAAAAATTGTGACAAAAGTGTACGAAGACAAAATGGATTTAGAAATATGGGTCAAGTATTATGAATGGTGACAAGGAAGATTGAAGATAAAACCTGCTTCATTTTGAAGTCAATTAAAACACTGATACTAAAACAGAAGGTACTAATCAAATGGTCAATAATATAAGAAAGGAGGAAAGAATTTATCCAGAACTTAACCTACAAGAATAAGTAGCCTAATAATATGAAGAATATTGATAATAAAGAAAGTATTAGAGACACTTATACATATACTGAAGTCGCTAGTGAAATAGAAAATTTGAAAGAAAGTGACAATAATGTGTGTAAACGTGATACCTACACCTATAAAGAGGCTTTAGAATTAACTGGTAATTACAATATCTTCACTGATTTGGGGCCCTACCAAGATCTTGTCTCTCTTGTCTTTATCTTCTCTTTTCTCTGTCTGTTCTCTTTAACTGAATATTAAATAAAATATTTCACCCCTACAGGTCGAAAATTCAAAATCGCCCTATACCATATTTATTTATTTTCAAATGCCTATACTAATACACAGTTTCATGGCGATATCTTCAAAAATCCTCCTGAGCCTCTTATCGCAACGAAAGGTAGCCTATATATCTTTGCCCAGACTTTAGTCAGAGTTTTGTCAAAATCGGTTTTGTGGTTTAGCGTGAAAGGGTGACAGTCAAACATTCCACTTACATCACAGACCATAAAGACTTGGAATTCTTTACTAGTGCTGCAAAGCAAATGTTTCCTCCGTTCTCCTATAATAGTCCCGGGTCTTTTAAGCGGGACGTGAAAAAGCATTTGATTTGGCCGTCAAGCTGAGGTCCACCACTGTAGCACTATCGGTGACCCCTCACTCTTGAGGCTTTCCTTTAGCTTACCATCAGGCGAAGTGAAGTCATGTTGATATGTCGTATATAAATAAAGATATAAGTATGGATTTATAATGGACTATTTTCACTTCAAGGAAATGGTCGTTACAATTACCTGCTGCTCGTGACCTGCAGTCTCATTACCAACGCCTGCGCCTTGGACATGTTCGGGTACGCGACTGTAGTGGCTGCTGCTAGCTGTGACCTGGACCTCAACCTCAAACAGCTTGGTATTCTGGCATCAGCACCTTTCGCTGGTAAGAAAACTCTTTTTATGGATTAAGTAGCGGAACATGTATGTAATGGTGACCCTCATTCCCAAAAATTTAGCTTTCCATCAGGTGAGAACTGATTGATGCGTCCAGCATATTAAAAACCATAAGCGTATTATGTTAGGGGTGAGGTTACTTCTTAATTACAGTTAAAAATATTGTAACTTTGGCAAAACGTACTACGATCAGAATCTGTCCCCTAGGTGACACGTGTAAATAAAAAATAATAAAATAAAAATAAAAAAGCCTTTATTTCTATTGCTTACATATACATACAGTTTGCACAAAATTCACACAATAGTAAACATAAAACTGTTTTTATATTTCATTCGCAACAGTCGCCTCGGCGGCGTAGGCCCGCCCTAAATCTCTCCATACATCCCTTTCCCTCGCCATTCTCATCCATTCTCGACCACATACGTAAATACACATATACATATAGACCTCAGACTAGAAAAATAAGATCTTATTCTTGTAGTCTGAGATATGGACATTAAGGACACAGGACACAATTATGTAAATATGTCCCTCCATCTCCTTTTTGGCGTGCCCCGCTTGCGTCTCTTATTCAGTGAAATCCATTCTGTTACCTTTTTTGCTCACCTATCACTCTCCAATCTGCAGATTTGCGATCGTACACGTGTCGCCGCGTACATCGGTGACACGTGTACAATTATTTTATTCCGGCTGGCAAATAATCAAGAATGTAACGCATCAAGAAGTGCCAGATAATCCAAGAGTACACGAATGACGTCATAGTACAAAGATTGATCTTTTGTAAGAGAGTCAGTGGACAGCCTCTGTGACGTACCGGGTGAAGGCGGCCGCTGCGCAGAAGGCGTAGGATCGATCCCCGCTCAGTGCAAATATTTGTATTCATGAGTATGGGTATTTGCATTGATCTGGTTGTGCCTCGGAGAGCACGTTAAGCCGTCGGTCTCGTACAAAAAACTTGTAGGTACTTCAAGGCCTTTTCAACGAATTCTTACCTACTAATTTGTTCTGCGTGTTATTTTGGAGTAATTTAAACATCATTAGCGTACATAATTTACTTATTGTCTTCAACTGTCTGCTTAGTTTCGTCAAAGACGATATATAATAACTATCATATATTATCGTCTTTGGTTTCGTGTAGCAAATTATAGTAGGTAGGTCTAGGTACAGAGTCTCGTCCATCAATCAAAAGGTATAACCGGTTTATAGGTGAAGTTGGCGTGGGACCTGGGGCGGCAGTCTCGACATTTATCGCAACGCCTTAGCTACCGAATTCGGTCGCTATTTGGTAGTCTCTACTTTCCAAACTAACGATTTCTGTCGGTATCTTAATGAAAATCATCGCAAACTTACAGACTGCCATTTGACGCAAGAATCGTTACTGCAACCGATATTTGTCGCTTTTTTTATCGGTCACGTCAATATGACTTCACCTTGCCTGATAGTAACCTAAAAATAAAGTCTTCGGAAGGAGTTCCTCATTACATACACCGACAGTGCCATAATGGCGACCCTCAACTTGACGGCCTCATCAAATACTTTTTCACGCCCTGCTTAGAGGACCCGGGACTGTAAGAGGAAGGAAACACGTGAGCTAGTAAAGAAAGCCAGGTCTTTATGGTGCGGCAAAGAAAAGAGGCACCGAACCGCTATCTTAGCTTGCAACTTCGATAGCAAATTCGTAGCGATAAATGTCGAGATTGCGGCCTCTGAAGATCTTAGTAGGGCCTCTTTATGCACCCTTCTTACAGTTTGTTTTTCTACTTCAGGCGTACTGTTCGCGTATCCTTGGGGCTATTACGCGGACACTCGAGGAAGGAAGCGAGCTATGTTGGTGTCCACTTCTGTGGGGTTCACTCTCGCCGTGATCAGCGCCTTCTCCACGCACTGGCTCTTTATGCTGGTCGTCAAGGTCATCTGTTGTTCATTGTAAGTTTCATATTTTTACACACCCTGATGTAAAATCGTTTTGGAACCAAACATTAAACCCAGAAAAAAAAGGTTGGAGGACTAGATCAAACGAGCCTTTATACATGATAGCATTTATACACTATTACGAGGGTGACACTGAAAGTTTTTAGAAAGTCAAAAACTGAACAAAGTAGCAACTTATTATTTTTATGATATTGTTTCAAAATAGTGTCTGTTCACAACAATACATCGCTGCATCTGATAGGACCACTGGGAAAAGCTCTGAGCCCACTCGTCTTTAGGGGTATCTTCGACGGCTTTTTGAAACGCAGCCACTACTTCCTCGGTATCCATAAAACGCTTTGCTCAGAGTTTTTCTTTCTTTTTCGGAAATAAATATAAACCGCAAGGTGCGAGGTCCGGGCTATACGGCGGGTGACCCAGTAATTCCATGTCTGACGTCGCCAAATCGTCAATCGTTTGCTTGGCGGTGTGTGACGATGCGTTTTCGTGGTGAAGGAGGATCCTACTGCAAGGTCGCTTCTCCCGAACTTTTTCCAAGACAAGTGGCAAACAATTGTTGGTGTACCACTCTGCAGTAACTGTGTTATGATCCTCTAAAATAATTGTTGCATGATGACCTGTCCTCCTGAAGAACGAGGCCTCCATCTTTTTGCCCACGCTTCGACCTCTCTTCACCTCAGTTGGTAACTCCTCGGAAAGAAACCCCCACCCAGTAGTTTGTCTTTTAGTTTCAGGATAGGAACAATAAATTCAGCTTTCGTCACCCATAATTATGTCGAACACAGCATTTCAATATCCTCCGTTAAATCGTTTAAGCATTTTACGACATCAATCAACACGACGGAGTTTTTGGGCCTCGGTCAAATCGTGAGGTGTCCACCGGGCACAAAGCTTCCTGTCCCCTAAATGGTCGTGGAGGATTTTGTGCACTTGACTCATACCGATGTCTAAGCTTGTCTGAATCTGTTGATAGGTCACTCTTTTGTCAGTCTCTATCATACGCCGCACAACGACGATGTCATCTTCAGTCGTCGCCGTAGAAGGCCGTCCCTCACGCAAATCATCGGTGAAATTAGTGCGACCACGTTAAAAGTCATTAAACCAGTTGTAAACAGTGGCACGAGATGGGGCTTCATCGTGAAAGATCAATCGAAGCCTATCATAACTTTCTTTTTGACTTACATGACATCAAAAGTCATAGAAAATCAATGCACGAAAATTTCTCGTGTTAAATTCATGTTGACGTGAATACAGACAATTTTAAATTAGCCGCCAAATCGTAAAACAATTGACAAATGAATGAAATACATACACAATATTATTGGTAAAGAGTCCCATTTTCAAAATTTGAACTAACATTTTTATTATATTGTCTACAAATGGCCAATTCTAAAAACTTTCAGTGTCGCCCTCGTATGGAGGTAGGACACGACGGTATATCCCTTCCGAAATGAGCTGTCCGACTGGGGAAGTATACCTCCGCCCTACAGAACACCGCAGCCATAATAACCATCTTGTTGTGTTCCCGGCGGTAAGTAGCCAGAGCTCATTGTACCCTTCCCCCCCTCACCCCTTCCTAGCCTCCCCGCCCTTTCCTACCCCCGCCCTTTCGCTTCAGGGACGGCAGCGCGTGGGTGACGCTCTTGGTGTTGCACACGTCCATAGGGCACGATCTCCGTCACTTTCCGTCAGGTGGGCTGTGTGCTTGTCTGCCACCTATGTGGTAGATAAAAAAACTATTTAGTACCTATTGGGTAGGAGATATTTGGTACTGTTAAGAAACCTATTAAAGAAATAAAGCAGTTACCCAAACTGACGCCAGAATTGCTGGCCATTTTATTTCTTTTATAGGTTTCTTTCGATCGTCAATGAGTCGTGCCGACTCGTTAAATGAATTATTTATTTAATGTGTTTACTAATTAATGCATTTGAATGTAAAAACTCCAAGTGATATCAAAGTGACGATAGTGAAAACTGTAAAACTAACTTTTACTAGTTAATTTATTATACAACTAGCTTCCGCCCGCGGCTTCGCCCGCGTGGAAGTCGGTATCGCCACCAAGTCCACTCCACTGGTCTCCACTCGTCTAACCAAAACCTTTCTAGTAAGCGATGGACGTAAAAAGTACTGAACGGATTTTGATGCGGTTTGTTTTATTAGAAAGGTCTTGCTTAGACTTAAAATTTGACGTATGGTTGATTGCATTTGGTTAAGTAGAACCGGAGATATGACCAAAAAACGATAACCTACTTAAAAACGACGCGCAGGCGGAGCCGCGGGATCAGCTTGTATAAAAAGTAGCCTATATGTTGCCCAGAAGTATGAACTATAATCGTACCAAGTTTGATCAAAATCCCTCCAGTAGTTTTTGATCCATGCGTGCACATACAGACAGACAGACAGACAGACAGACAGACAGACAGACAGACGGAAAGACAAAAAATTTGCTAATTGCATTTTTTACCCGACTGCGCAACGCAAAGGAGTGGTAATGTGTTTAACAGCCTATGTATGTATGTATGTATGTATGTATGTTTGTATGTTCCTTTGAAGCACTATACAGACCAAACGCCTGGGCCGATTTTCATGATTCACACGTCAATCGATTCCTCTTAGTCCGGCGAGTGTCACTAAAGACATGACGTCAGTGAAAATTCAATATGGCGACTAGTGGCCGCCATATTGTGAAAATTAAAAAAATTAAAGTCAGCAAACTATGTCAAGTGGGGTATCGTTGAATAGGTATTTAAAAATCATTTTTAGTTTCCTTTCAACATTTTTCGATTCCATTGACCATTTAGGATCTATAGCGATTTAAAGTTGCGTAACAACAATTCATAGGTTTTTATTAGACAGTATAAAGTCCAATCGCGTAAATAGCTGGCTAGGACACTTATAACTAAAAAGTATAAAATAAAAAAAATATAATTTAGAAATTAAAAACCCGACTGCGTAAAAAACTAAAAATAAAAAAAACAAGCACTCAGATGTCCGGTGGTCTAGAAACATAACAACTTAACAGTCGGGATCCATTGAAAAATAAGATTGGCTGTTGAATAGTGGATCCCGACTGTTAAGTTGTTATGTTTCTAGACCACCGGACATCTGAGTGCTTGTTTTTTTTATTTTTAGTTTTTTACGCAGTCGGGTTTTTAATTTCTAAATTATATTTTTTTTTGCATTAGTATCAATCACCAATCATCCCCCAATAGTTATTTTGTAAAAAATTCAATGTACAGAATTGACCTCTCTACAGTTTTATTATAAGTATACATATAGAAGATAATATATGTCACGCTTTTCATCAGCTCAAGGAAACTGGAATTAATTTTATTATTGCAAATGTCGAATTTAGTATATATTATAGGTACAACAGTTGAACAGCTAAATTGATACTAGAATAGATAGATAACTCTTTATGGTTCTTGTATACCAAAAGTTTACAAGAAAAACCAATAAGTACAATATAAATTTCTTTTATCGGTTTTCAAACTTGTTTCTCAAGGTAAGTAATGCAGATTAATAGTTCTAAATAGAATGCTAATCTCAATATTATGCGTGAAGGTATACAGATAAGAATATTTGAACAACAATGACCTAGAAAGTGTCATCTGATATAACCACTATCAGATTCATATCAGTTTGATAAATGTCGACTATGTGAGATTCGGCAAGTGCACCACCTTTTTGGACCAAGCTGTAATCTCGTTATGCGTTTTTTTATCCAACTTCGCATCTAAACTCCTGAACCAAGTTCGATCGAATTTGGAACAAAAATACACGAGAGCTATAGTAAAAGCTAAGGGACATTATGCTATGCTTAGTCTGGAATGACACATAGATTTTTAACTTCTGCAATAAGGGTTGCAAAAACGGGATCCGAATTCTACAGGAAGGAACCGCGACTAACAGCTAGCTATGCAATAGGTAAATGATTAATATTTGCTGTTAATCTATACATTATTAAAGGATTTATCTATACTAATATTATAAAGAGGAAAGATTTGTACCTATTTTTGTATGTTTGTATGTTTGTAATGAATAGGCTCAAAAAGTACTGGGCCGATTTAAAAAAAATTTTCACCAATAGAATGCTACATTCTTCCAATTTGACATAGGCTACATTTCATTTTGAAAAAAATTAGGGATCCTTGGAAAAACTGGAATTTACACCCGGGCGAAGCCGGGTCCCGGGTCGCTAGTAAATTATAAATAAGTGGCCCACCTGATGGGAAGCGGTCACCATGACCTATGGACGTGTGCAACACCAAGGAGTCACCCACGCGCTGCCGATCCTGAAAGGAAAGAGCGGAAGTAGGAAAGGGTGGGGAGGCTAAGAAGGGTCCTGTCAAAATTCTAACAAAATCAGTGAAATTCCTGAAAAAAAGTCTTTGTAATGGGCATTCATCCATGTCCTGTCGTTTTCAGCTCAACAGCCAGCTTCACGTTAACGATGTCATTGCTGGGAGAGTGCACAGGACACAAACACAGGAGTCAGTACCTGTTCATCATGAACAGCTTGAATCTAAGTTCAGACGTTTTAGCGTTTGGTGAGTACCGTCGTACTCGTACATTTTTAGAACTTTTGTCTGTTTGTCTGTTTGTATGTTTGTCTGTTTGTCTGTTTGTCTGTTTGTCTGTTTGTCTGTTTGTCTGTTTGTCTGTTTGTCTGTTTGTCTGTTTGTCTGTGTCTCTGTGTCTCTGTTCGTCTGCACCAAATTTTTGTTCACGCTTTAATCAAAAACTAACGGAGCTATTTTGATCAAACTTGGTACGATTATAGTTCATAGTTTTGGGCAACATAATACCTATAAGCTACTTTTTATACAAGCTGATACCAGTGGCTTCGCCCGCGCTTCGTTTTTAGGTCGTTTTTGTTCATTCTCCGGTTCTACTTAACCAATTACAACCAAATACAAAAATGTACCATATGGTACATTTTTAGTCTAAACAAGTCCTTTCTAATAAAAAAGCCGCATTGAAATCCGTTAGGTATTTAATAAAAAAGAACGAAAGAAAGAAAAAAAGGTCTTGGTTAGACATATTTTTGATCACAATCGGCTGATTAGAACCGGCGTTATAGTAAAAAAATGCGAAAATCGACGTCCACGCGGGCGGAGCCGCGGGCAACAGCTAGTCAATCATATTTTTGTCTATTTAGGTTTAGCCTGGTTAATTCTACCTCTGGACTTTAAATTACCTCTGCCGTTACTGAACACGACCTTCCGACCCTGGAGACTTTACACAATAGCCCTGGCCATTCCATTGGGTATAGGAGCAGCTCTCCTGTTCTGCGTCTATGAAAGTCCAGAATTTTTAGCTTGTAAGGGAGAGTCTGAAAAAGCTGTACAGTTATTGATGAAGATTTCGGAAAGGAATGGAGGGAAGAAAGAAGACTATCCGGTAAGTTATAACTTGTATTTAGAACTATCAAATTTAATTATAATCATCATCTCCTTCATTACCGTTATTTCTGGTTACATCCGAGGTTCCCAAGGTCTGATTACGTTTTCTCTGATTAGGCTTATAAGTACACCTATAATGGTAGATACTCATATGAGCCACTAACCCCTAAAATACGACAATCAGCAGGTATACTGACTGGTAGTTTAGGTTGATATAGTTCCTGAAGGATCTTGATATCTAGCGCCTGATAAATTTCGAATAGCAATAACGCATATCTACACTACAAAGTGATAACAATATAATAGCAGGAAAATTTAATAACGGGATGTTATCTTTGCCTACCCTACCCCAAAGGAAAATAATCGTATATATAGTAGCATATTTTAGTCTAATATATAGAATTTATGTCTGAATTTACAGGTGAGGCATATAATCCAGACAGATTCAAAAACTTCAAAGGATGGATCTTTTTGGGTGAACCTGAAAAATCAAACTGTGCCTATATTCAAACCTCCTTTGCTGTGGAGGACGATACAGCTGTTCTTCTTGTTGGCTCTGTGTTGTGTTACGTAAGTTCATCACATATTCCTGGTTGCATTAGATACTGTCACCTCGAAGCCCGGGATACGCTTTCTCCTTCTCTTCTTGACCTGTTTGTTTGGATCAAAGTTGAAAATTGACCCCCTTTCAGTTGTCTGATTTGGTCTGATATTCGGCAGAAGTCTTTATGATGACAATACAATTTAAAACAGTTTAATTTAAAAAATATTTTTCACAATTTATTGTTAGTTTAACTTTAACGGCATTTATGGGAGCGCCCCTGTTATCTAAACTTCCAAACCCGCGCTAGAGCCTTGAGTACGTCTATCAACACGTGTACAGTAGTGGCTTGCTGATAAAATCGGCTTAGCCCAAAGATGTTAATAGGGCTTGCCACAGTACCTACTACTAAATATTTTTTTTTTTTTTAGAAACAATGCGTTCACTATGTGGTATCCAACAATGGTGAATTTCTTTTTTAAATCTTTCAACTCTGAAGATAATTCGTCGCAAACGTTTTGTCATAGAATGTTTGCGAACGCCAACTCGACAGATAACACACAAACGGTGAGGTATATGTTACTTATTTTTTATTTTGATCGTGAGTTCATGGGACTAAGGCCTCTTGAGACCTCAAGTCTACTTCACTTTCTAGCCTCTGAACCTCCAACCCTGAGAGGAAAGCCTGTACTAGAGCCTCATCTATATTAAGCAGATATACCGAATAGCAGGTAGCTTGGGTCATCATTCTCTGAACTTTTTCTCAACACAGTTGGGGTCGGCTTTCCAGTCTAACTGTGATGCAGCTGAACTTCGATATTTTCCGTGGAGCGACTGTCATCTGACCTCCACAACCAATGGTCATTATGACCAATGGCGATATCGAAGTTCCAAGTTAGACTGGTTGGACTTTTGTGGGCTCCAACTACCCGTAACGACTGCCATAGATGTTTGTATGGCAACCGAGACCGACGGCGACGGCTTAACGTGCTCTCCGAAGCACTAATAAACCTGCGATAAATACACACATCACTTCGAAAAGCATCGAAAAGTCATTGGTGTGTGCCATGGTGAACCTAGGATCGAACCCGAGACCTCGTCTCAGTAGGTAGCTTGGGTGTTGAAGAACTTATGGGAGCACCTTTACATCCCAGAATGCGTATACGATGTGACTTTACCATACCATAAAACTTGCAATCCTTTTCCCATACACACGATTTTCTTTCCTCCTACAGTCCCGGGTGCTTTAAGCAGGGCGTAAAAAAGCATTTAATGTGGCCATCAAGCTGGAGGACTACCCTCGTAGCACTATCCATTACAAACACCGACCCTTAGTTTGGCCATTTGGCGAGGTGAATATCGACGTGATCAAATAAACTACAGAAAAAAGACAATACCGTAAACATTTATTTTTTCTACCCTCAGTCAGAATGCAACGACGAAATCTCCCTAAACACTATATACTCCGGCATTCTCTACGGGGTCTTCTACTGGTTGCTAAGCATTGCTGTGGTGAAGGTGGCCTCCCGTCCCCGTCTGCTGTTAACCGTGGTGCTCCTCGTGTCCGGAGTCAGTCTACTCCTGGTAAACGTGAAGAATCCCATCGCGAATATGGTCTTCTTTACGCTGCTGCAGGCTACTTCACTGGGTATTGGATGTATTTCCTCGTATTTTGTAGATTTGTATCCTGCTACGCATAGGTGAGTAATGGTTATCTAACTATCCTTATTCTTCCTCTTTCGTATTAACCCTCCAATGTCAATTCTGCCAAATTAACCGCACTATCAGTGGCTTAGTTCAAGTCAGGTGCAACATTGACTGCACAGGCCGCTCGGCATGTTTATCTATTGTAATGTATCATATTTTTGCACCCAATATTCTGTACCACCTATATTATACTGTAAGCTCATGACACTAAACCTAATTCGATAAGGATACTAGGTGAAATTTATATAATTAGACCCGTCAGTTAGTAGGAGAATAGAAGAACGCGAAATAGCTACCTATGCTGCATTGCTAAAAACCCGGCCACGTCACTATTATAATTTGTCTTTTTAAATTTTTTAAATTGTGTCCTTGTATGTTAAAATTACTGGAAATAAATTAAAAAACAATGCTCTACTGAAAGATCATTAAATTCTGTACTTATAAGGAAATCCACTTCTGCATTTTCAAAAATGTGACGAAAAGTGTACCGACCTACTTATTGATTGAAAGGCGCTGTTCGCGATGCGCCTGCAATGATTCTCACAGCAAAGTTTAGGATTATACCTACTATTTAAATAGTATGCAAACTAATTTTATATACTTACCCAACTAATCGTATCATAAATAATTAGTAGTCGATTTTGACCACTGTAGCATTATCGGTGTACCTATGTAGTGGTGACCCCCAATCTTGAGACTTTACCTTTAGCTTACCATCAGGCGCGGTCAAGTCATGTTGACGTGTCAAATATTAAAAAAAACCTCAAGATTTCTATGACTTTCCTAAAATTCTTATCGGGAGTCCAAATAAAAAGGAAAATCGAACACCTTACATAGCAGTCGTACCCACCGCTACGCCACAGAGATCTTCAAAATTCCTCCTTATTATTTATAGGGCCCTGGTGACCAGCTTGGGTATGATGGTAGCTCGTATGTGCTCGCTGACTGGAGTGACTCTGGTGGGAGCTGTCATCGTTCAATACTGTGAGGTCACTTTCTACACATGGGCTGCATTTGTGCTAGGTAAGGGAGAAAAAACTATCCTACTAATATTAAAAAGTGACTGTGCCCTAAGACCTCAAGGCCCCTTTTTTTATTGTGCGGATGGATACCATGGATCGGCCATCGGGAGTGGTTATGTCGGGATCGAACGACTAAAACCGCACGCCGACTCGAGTCTTAATTACCGGGGTGTAAGTTTAACCATCACCTAGGCGGCTGCCCTTTCACCCAACTGTCGGCGCGCGGACAATCAGCTCGCCCCCCGCTCACTCCCCACTGTGTCCTCCGTTAGTCAGAGGGACACGTGGGAAGCCTCGAAGCAGCCCTCTAGAGGGCCACTCCCACCCCTGCCGGATTGGCCGCGGGTAGCAGCGTCTCCCGTGGCGAGTGGGAGGCGCTGCTCGCCTCCGTTGCCCGGGTGCACCGCGTGGAGGTGGCCGGCCCGCACCCAGACCTCAAGGCACCTTACGTTCCTGTTGTTATTCAGTCAACTTTTTATTTTACAGGTGGTGTGGTAATCTGCCTCTTCCTACCAGCAGACAGAAAAAAGAAAATATCAGATAGTATCGAAATTCCTTCATAGTTGTATCCGTTTACATCAGCTGCCAGTAAAATTAGCTAATCCGCTAGTGAAAGTCACGTCAAAATTGGTCTAGCCGATTCAGAGATAAACCGAAACAATAGACAGACCGACGACAAAAATTGTAAATGAAAAATAAATTCATCCAAAAAGCGGTTATTTTATTATTAGAAACAGACACTCCAATGGATAACAATTTGTTTACTTTCTCTTTGAGAGAACCTTCGAAAACCTTTCTTATTTTTTGTGAAAGATAGAAAAGGCGCCAGGGTGCGAGGGAACGGCAGCGTCTCCCCTGCGAGAGGGAGACACTGCCGTCTTCGATACCCGGGTGCACCGCGTGTAGGTTCCGGCCTACACAAGAAAAAAACCTGGAAATCTTCAAGTATCCAATAGCTTGCTTCTAAGCAAACGTCAAGCGATGGTAGCTGCATGGATAAGGACGCGGCCTCTTCTGAGAGGTATCGAGTTCGTATCCGGCCGGACAGTACCAATGTCAATTTCACTTTGTGGAATTTATATGTGCTAATCACATGATTTATCATCTGCTGACGGTGCAGGAAAAAAATCGTGAGGAAACCCACATGTCCTAGTAGAATTTCTAAGGACATATAATTGTCCGATCCACCAACCCGCATTATAGGTACCTCTCAGCTCTTAGAGGAGAGGAGACCCGTGCCCTGGGACATGAATAGGTTGCTATCAAGCATATGTGATTCATCGTAGACCACATCGTCACTTACCAACAGGTGAGATAGAGGTCGAAACATAAACCCTTCATAACCTTCAATAAAAGTAATCGTGACATTGCTGCAGTCAATTAGCTAAGGATAATATTGAACAGTTTTATTATTATAAATACCCTATCGACCGATTTAATGTTATAAATAGGTACTTATAATAGAGACTAAGTCGTAAATAGATGGTACTTCCGAGGCCATTTCCTGGACTGTGTCGGAAGTATTGTATCACCATAATCGGTAAATCACCTCTCTTTTATAACATAGTGATAAATTTCAAATAAGACTCTTGCTACACAATAAAAAATATAGTTACCTAGTTACTTTATAAAATTGTAAAGCGGTGTTATAAAAGAAAGTCGTGTTATTTATACTATCTATAACTCAAGAACGGCTGAATCGATTTAGCTGAAAATTGGTAGGGAGGTAGCTAAGAATCAGGAGACGGATATAGGATATTTTTATCCTTTTTTATACTACTTAGATGGCAGACAAACATCCCACGGCCCATGGTTAGTGGAAAGTTGAGTGGAGATTGGAGTGGAGAGGAGTAGAGAGTGAAGTAGAGTGGAGAGGTCAGGTCGTCAGTCCATCTGGCTGGGGGGCGTCCCACTTTCGGTTTGCCGACTCCCGGTCTTCACTCTAGGACTCGTTTGCTCCAACAGCTATCGATCTAATCTAATAAGTAATTTATAAAATGTGTACCTATTTACAAAAAAAAATAGGTGAGTATGTAAGTATGTTTATCCGCATTTTAGAACCCATAATACAAGCTGAGAGTGATAGTTTAGAGATGCCACGACAGTATAATTATTATGTAGATACTTTTTATATTATATTTATATAATATATTTACTAACTACACCAAAATACTGCTTTCGTCACATTACTGTCCATCCTAAGGTTGCCTGGAAGAAATCGCATTTAGCGATAAGGCCGCCCATTGTACAATCTACTGTTACATACTACCTGTTTGTTTTCCCTGTAAACTTCTGGTGTACAATAAAGAGTTATCTATCTATCTATCTATCTATATTATTTACTTCGAAAATATTCAGATTTGAACACTTCACAGAATCTGTCTGCTATAAAATTTACCCTTACACACTAAGTTGAGAAGGGCGGAAGTCCTATTTGTAATATATAAAGAGATAAAATTAATGCAATATCGCAGACGGGACCTTCTGAGCTTGCTATTAGAAGTCATTGATCCATATCCGCAGGTGACATGGCAAAGATTTTGACAGTAGATGTGGTAATAGGCATAATAGTACACGATACTTGGTTGTACTGGTGTTGCACACGTCCATGGGCTACGGTAAACACTTACAAACAGGTGGGCCGTGTGCTTGGTACCACCTAAGTGGGACAAAACAAAAGCGACTGCCATCTGATCTCTCATCATTCTCCCTCATTGTTGAATAGCATATAATTAGCGAAGAAAAATAAACAAAAATAAAAAATGCTAACAATAAACAAATTAAGAAATATCCAAGTAACATTTTCAAGTCATCAAGTTTTATAGTTATTCCAGCTTTCAGACTTTAAGGCTTCAACTACCCGTAATCACAGCCACAGATGTTCACATAGCAACCAGGACCGGGGCTTATCGTGCTCTCAGGATTCTCTCTCTAACGTCAAACAACCTGCAAAGGAGATGTTTCATTTTAGGCCCACTAATTGTACACAATACAGAAAAAAAGAGAAATAATACCGGTTATTGGCAAAAATACAATTATATTTATTCGCCTCCGAAATTCAACGGCATAAATTAATAAAATATGAGTTCATTTTTATAGTTTTAGTCCGAAATGTTTGTTGTGTTGCAAGAAAGTGTTTATTTCATTAGATTCCGCCCATAATACGAGACAGTATTATAAGAATTGAATAGTAAAAAATGAAAACTACATTGCCTAGCTATTTTTCTAAGTAATGTACAATTATCGGGCCCAAGATCCATACATTTGTGAACCATCTCCTATAATAGATTTTCAGTCAATATATTAGGCATAAAACCAGGGCTCGAAAACGTTATTTAAAATAACGGTTTTAATTCGTTCGGAACAGTTCATTGCAAGGACTTTTCTTGGGAACGAAACGAAATGAGAACGTTTTGAAAACCCAAATAAAACGGTTAAATCCACACAGCAGTAGGTACCGCGCGCATGCAGCGCGTCCGCGTCGACATGAATGAACTTGTTTTTGTCAAACCGCAGTGCCGCTTGGCTATTTTTGTATAATTATTTGTTCTATCTCAGGAAGGAAAGCGGGTGAACAATAATAGTAGGTAGTACGAACTATTAGGTAATCGGTGGTAGTACCTATAGATGTTCTATTTTACGAAGGCGGTTTTGCTTTGGTTGTAGTTAAACGTATATTACACACTGCTTTCGTGTGCGTAAAGGCTGAAGTGGTCAGTTGGGCCCGTGCCGCGGTCCGGATCACTAGTGTACAATGCATTCGCGCCAAAATCTAAAAAGAACTACCGTCAGCATGGTAAATTCGTTAAGTCGATTTTATGTCTATCGCTCTAGCGACGGACGTAAAAACTACACAACGGATTTTGGTGCGGTTATATAAATTTTTAGTTTTTTACTAATAATTTAATAAATAATTGTTTTGACTTCTGACTGTTGGCTTCACATGCGATACGAAATGTAAATCTAACAAGTATCTAACTTTATTTAGGTAGGAACCTACGATAAGCGACGTTGCCAAATGGGCATTATTTTCATAAAATTTCGAAACCTAATAATATAGAAAGAGACAAAATTCGCTTTGATATTGCCGCCTACAGGAATCACCATCATTTTGAGGCGCTGGTCTTTTAAAATAATCGTAATATTTAATTAATTTAAACATCTGATAAAAAGGCCTCCTTGTTTTTACGATTAATTTGTGCCCTCAGACTAGAAGAATAATTCTTCTAGTCTGAGTTTGTGCCGTAAATATTTTTTTTTATTGTTAACAATGATGAAATCATAACAAAGACATAGGTAAGTACCGTGGTAAGTACTAAGTATTTTTTATTCCAATAAACGTGATAGAGAATTTCATTCTTTTTAAAGTTGGTTAAAATCTTCTTGGTTCACCAAAATTCAAAGTTCGCTAGTTAACAAGGTACGTTCTTCAATCTGCCTGCACCAGAGTCTCGTCCGTCATAATCAGTACCGCGGCTAGCTCAGGTGAGGTTGACTCGAGCCCCGAAAATATTGGAGACACCCAACCTCGTGAATCTTATAATGCGTGTCATGTAATAAGTAGGTACATATTATCACCTCACATTCATCAGGAGGAGCAGGGGGTTTCGTGGTACCAGAATCTAGACGCGATGACTCCGCAAAAAGAGAGGCAAATAAATTTGCTTTCTCCTCAGCAGAGTGGGCCAGCGACCCGTCAGGTTTCAGCAGTGGAGGTAGTGAGGGACGGCAGAAATTAGTCTCAACCGTCTTGGCCAGGGACCAAAACGCTTTACTGCCCGCTGGGTATGATGCAAGTTTGCTCCCTATTCGGTCAATATGGTCATAACGAGCCTTACGCAGAGTCTTTTTGCAGGCCTTGGCAGCTCTAGTGAAGGCCTTCTTCCTCTTGGATACATCCCCAAACTTGCGGTTACGAGCATCGACCCAAGCAAGGTAAGCCGCGTGTTTTTGCGCTTCGGCGCGACCACACTCGGCACCAAACCAAGGCCGCGCTACGCCAGACATTGTGACGTCAGAGAATGGAATGTAATACTCCATTCACCGCCGCACAACATCCGCTACGGCGTCCGCGCAAACAGATGGATCAGCAGAGGAGAAGCAAGTAGGCCGCCAAGGGTAGGATGCGAAGAAGGACCGCATCTCATCCCAATCTGCTGACCTGTACCGCCATATCCTTCGAGAGCTCTTAGGGCTAGCATCGTGTGGGGAGTAGACGGATACAGATTTCACCAGACAGTGGTCGGAACTTCCCAGAGGGGAAGATACCGACACAGAGTATCGGTTTGGATCCGTTGTCAGTAGAAGGTCCAAGCAATTAGCTGTGTGCGTATCAACATCTGGTACCCTCGTTGCCTCCTGATGAATGTGAGGCCCGTATGGTGGATGTTAGCATCCGTAAGAAGGAGGTGCGTAAAGTGTTGAGCGGTCTGGACGAGAATAAGGCCAGTGGGCCCGACGGGATTCCAGCAATAGTGCTGAAAAAATGTGCGCCTGAATTGTCTCCTGTCTTGACACGCCTATTTCGTCTCTCTTATGAGGCCGGTCAAGTGCCGAAGGGTTGGAAGCAGGCAAATGTGCAACCTGTGGCCAAAAAGGGCAGTAGGGCTGACCCTGTCAACTATAGACCCATATCGGTAACGTCCATACTTTGCAAAACTATGAAACGTTTGCTGAACCATAAGCTCCTGGCATACCTGGAAACGAATGAACTCCTCAGTGATCGGCAATATGGGTTCCGCCAGAACCGTTTCCACTGGGGATCTTCTTGTGTATGCTACTCACATCTGGAGTGAGGCCATCGAGAAACACGGAGAGGCACTCGCTGTCTCCCTTGACATCTCGAAGGCCTTTGACAGGGTCTGGCACGAAAGCCTAATCAACAAGCTTCCAGCGTACGGCCTGCCTGCTGGCTTGTGTGCCTGGATTACCGACTTCCTGAAAAACCGGTCAATCCGAGTGGTCATTGACGGCTGCTCGTCGGATCAACTGCCAATAAACGCAGGGGTCCCTCAGGTGTCGGTTCTCTCGGCCACACTTTTCCTGCTGCTCTTCGAGAGGCTATGGTTGAGCGTTTGGACTTGTCCTTGAAGGCTGTCTCCGATTGGGGAAACGCTAACTTGGTCAACTTCAACGCGAAAAAGACCCAGGCGTGTCTATTCTCCGCTAAGCGGAGCCAATTCCAGGCAAACCCTACTTTCCGAGGTGTACCAGTGCCGATAACCGACCACCTTGAGCTTCTTGGCGTGACTCTCACTCCTACCCTCAACTTTGGTCCATACATTGAGGCAAAGGCTCAAGTAGCTGCCAAAAAGCTGGGTATTATTTCAAAGGTGCGGCAATATTTCACACCGGAACAGCTGCTCAACCTTTACAAAGCGCAAGTTCGATCGTGTATGGAGTATTGCTCGCACCATCAGCTAAATGTGTATGTGTGTGTAGACTCTCATGGTTTGTACAGATGGTTTCATTGTTTAATTATTTTTTTACATTAATTTTGTTAGAAAATGTAGTTTTTTTCTAATCAAGGAATTTAATTAAATTTTTAATTTAGTTCAACTTCTATGGACTAGGATGCATTGAGGTGTCAGTAATTGCCTATGTCTGAGACCCTTACTGTATATAACAATTACACCCACACAACTCTCCCTTTAACCTATTCCTTAATAATTTCAAAAAGAGGCCGAACAGACGAGTGCTCAGGTAAAATACCTCTCCCGTTTGACTACTAGGGCAAGGCGGCCTCAGCAGGCTTTCAACTCTCAAATCTCAACGCCCTCCGCTGTCGATCCATCCATCATCAATAATTCAAACAGTAGTAAAAAATCAAAACATTTAATGTAATAGTTGCTACTCAACTGAAGTTAAATGATCCATGTTTAATAATCCTTTTTCTACTCTCACACATCAAAGCCGCATGGCCGCGATCCCGCGAAAGAATGACCGAAGAATAATATTTTTTTTTCTATACATATAAACTATCGGGGAAATGGGAAAAACCGGTTAAAAACGTTTTAAGGATCAAAAACAAAAATAATCATAACGCTCTTATAAAACGTTATGCATAGCGTTCCGTTCCGAACGAAACCAAAACATAACGTTCCGTAGGCATTTAAGGCGATAACGTTTCGAAAAATATAACGTTTTTCGAGCCCTGCATAAAACTCATCAAGATATCGTATCTAAAACTCGCATGCGTCGTATAACTTAATCTATATCTAATCCTAGGAGTGGCCACTATTGTAAGGAACTGGGCCACTGTCTGTGACGTCACAATATGCCTATCAATGATCACACGTCACCTGATAGTGATTTGTGAGTTCCACGGTGTTTGTTTATGTTATCTGTTATCTAATAACAAGAAAGGGCTGGGATTATTTATATTTTTATGAGTTGTTATACACTAATTTGCTTGTAGTAAATAAATAAATAAAAAATAAATATTTTATGACATTCTACACATCGCTCCCTAGACCCAAAGTAAGCTTAGTTTAACTAACTTGTGTTATGGGTTCTAGAATTATGCTGATAAACATACTTATATACTTTTTTTTGTAAATACATACTTATTATACATAGAAACACCCAGACCAATGCAAATAGACATATTCATGCATACAAATATTTGCACTGAGCGGGAATCGAACCCGTGCCCCCTGCGTACGTCCACTACCGCTACGCCACAGTTGCCTCTTAATTAATTTAGTAGTTCTAAATGATAGCTAATGTCCACGTTAGTATGTTAGGAGGTAGGACACGACGGTATCTCCTGTCCGAAATGAGCTGTCCGACTGGGGTAGTACCTCCGCTCTACAGGAGACCGCGGCCATAATAACCATCGTTTTGTGTTCCCGGTGGTAAGTAAGGTATTATCCAAAGCTCACTGGAGACATTCTGTGCTATCAACGGGGAGACGGGAGACCAAAGCCTTCACAGAAACTTTCTCAACCACCCCCTTCAGGGTCGGCAGCGTGAGTGTGACGCCCCAAGTGTTGTACACGTCCATAGGCCACAGTGACCGCTTCCCATTTTTATTCACTCCGCCGCCGGATTGACTGCATCCTGGCTAATCCTCCATCAGCTGTGTCCGGTGCTTGTCTGCCACCTAAGCGGTATAAAAAAAACCTTTGATACCCACATGTCCACCGGTATCAAGTGATCATAATCTAAGGCACGTGAATTTAAAAAGGTTGAAACGAATCGATTCGTTTTGATTAATTTTTGATTGTGTTATTTATAATTATTACATCCTTTCTAGATTGTTGTGACAACTGCGGGCGTGATACTCGTAGCACGTGCAATTGCTATGCGTGAATTGCACGTGCTACGAGTATCACTCCCGCAGTTGTCATGCGTGAAAGGACTGATACTGAGTGCCACTACAGGCTGAACCAGATAGGCAGCACGAACAACATAATCCTACAATGGATTAAGGGACACAGCGGCTCGCGAGGCAATGATGCAGCAGACGAACTCGCAAGAAGAGGGTCTGAGATGACCGCAGTGGGACCCGAGCCCATCATACCAATCCCCTTCGCATACCTACGAAGCATAGTGGAGAAACGGACAAGGGACCAACACAGCGACTACTGGACTAACCTGAGCGTATGCAGACAGGCCAGGGAAGCCCTCCCTGTGCTCGAGAAGAGACTGACCAGGCGTCTCCGGCTCCTGTCTAAGCAACAACTACGCACGGCTACAGCTGCCATCACGGGACATGGCACCTTTAATAAACACCTTTTTACTTTAGGCATCACCGACAGCCCTCTATGCAGAGCCTGCATGAGGGAAGAGGAAACGGCAGCACACGTGCTCCTGCACTGCCCTGCAACCGCCACACACAGGGTCAAGTACTTCAACAATACAGGTACGCTCCGGGAGATCACCAGCAGTATAAAAAATCTGCTGGCGTTCTTCCAATAGGTCGGGTGGATCGAATAACGTGCCCACCCACACGCAAAAACCGCGCCAGGACGTGGAGTTGCGAATAACAGCCCGAGAAACCATACCATGCTATGCGTGAAGTTTTAGTCGGTCAAAGTACAGACCTACCCAATATTGGCTTTTTCTGTAACTGGAGTGGAGGTGGAGGATATAATTTCGTAGAGAAATGTATGGAAGAGAATGACATGCTATACAGCGATTTTGAAGAATTTTTATAAGGATAGGTAGGTCTGAGTCTGTCAAAAGGTCACTTCGAGGTTGGAGGATTGGGGAGATGGGAAGGAAGGTTGTGAGCTCTGACTACCCTACTTACCGGCGGGAACACAACATAATGGTTATTATGGCCGCGGTCTTCCATAGGGTGGAGGTCTTACCCCAGTCGAACTGCTCAGTTCAGACTGAAGATACCGTCGTGTCCTACCTCCTACAGTCTCCTCTAAACGTTTCATGCAAAGACAGTAACTTTACTGCAAAATGAACAATGTCTGTTACCATTATAGTCGGTTCATTGTTTAAAATTAAAACCGGCTGACGCTCTGCTAGCTCCCAATTAACAAGGTGCTCTGTCTCCAAATCCACTTACAGAGATCATTCACACCCGGCTACATTTAATTAAGCCCCGCGTCTACATAATGGTGCGGTTTTATTACGATGAGCAACAGCGAACTCGGCAAAATGAGTTTTTGTACCGAGAATGTTAATAGCAACTTTTTTTTTTTATACCACTTAGGTGGCAGACAAGCACACGGCCTACACTGATGGAAAGCGGTTACCGTGGGCTATGGACGCGTGCAACACCAGGGGCGTCACACTCGCGCTGCCGACCCTGGAAAAACCTTCTAATGCCCTTCTTGAAGAACCCCATATTGTAGCCGCCAGGGAAAACCACTGCAGGGAGATCGTTCCACAGCCTAAGCGTGCGCGGAATGAAATTTATTTCATACCTTACAGTACGCACTGCAGGCGGATGCAACGTGGTATATAGAAAGAGGTGGTGGAAAAGGAACGGGAGAGGGCTAGCACCGTCCCGTGCCGTGAAAGGTACACCGGCAGAAATCACTGAACTACCTATCTCCATCCGCAATAAGCGCGGGCCTGGGGGTGATGGTCAGGGTTAACCCGTCACCCTAGCAGAAACAAGGAAGCTTTGCGTCATGTTTCCACGCGCCTCTCTGTGGGGGAGGAGGATTTCAATCCCTAATTACATTTCAGAGTCACTAACATTTCCGGGGGGGCCTTCCCGAATCCGGAGATGGCTCGGGTCAAGTCGGCGTAAGGAACCCGTGGGTGAATAAGTATCTATAAACTCTGTTCAGTTATCATACCCAGGCATCAGGCCATCAAGGTTAGGTTCACCATTTTGCCTAAAGCTTCTGGATGCCTGGCTTTAACTTTTTGGACTTCATCTCTTATCTTGGAGGAAGGATTGAGGGATAAAAATACTTTTGTTTTAAGTAAAATACAATAATCTATTATAAACGCACCCTAACTATCTATTAATAGCTTAATATTAGTAAAACAAAGGCTCAAAAGTCGATATGCCGTCGCATAGATAAAGAAACTTAATCTAATCACTCTAATGACTTGTCTAAAGACATCACACTATTGCTAATTTCCAATCACTCATTGATTTCCTGTCGCATTGTAATGGCGGCACGTGATATTGTATAACTTTTATTGCGAAAATTTTGACGAATGCATCGATATTTGGTACTCAATTTTATTCATGATATTGAATTCTCTGGGGTTCACGGGATGATCAGTATTTCGCACAGGGAGGGTCCCGTGATAAATATTGTCGTATCCAGTTATAACATTTTTGTTAATAATAAATAAAGAATGCAAAGTACCTACATTAGAAGTATGTCATTATCTACGAGATCAAAGACTTTTTTTAAATCAAAATACCTACTTAAGTTTTTATCATAATCTTTATGAATAAATATAAAAAATAAATTATAACAACAGTAACACTATTTGGAGGTTTATTTGAATACCTACAAAGATTGTTTAAAAAATTTGTACCTTTTTTTATACCACTCAGGTGGCAGAGAAGCACACGGCCCACCTGATGGGAAGCGGTCACCGTGGTCTACGGACGCGTGCAACATCAGGGGCATCACACTCGCGCTGCCGACCCCGCAAAAACCTTTTAATGCCCTTCTTGAAGAACCCCAAATTGTAGTCGCTAGAGAAAACCACGGCAGGGAGATCATTCCACAGCCTAAGCGTGCGCGGAATAAAATTCCTTTCAAACCTCACATTTACGCACTGCAGGTGGATGCAATGTGTGAGGATAAATTCCCTGCCTGTGGCGAGCGAGCGGTGCGATGATAAAAGGTGACCTATTAGCAACTTCTGAGGAACCCATCAAAGAGTTCCACAGTCTAGGTACATCTTGATTCCATCATCAGGGCCAGCTCGACGATGTTAAAGTTAAGTATTGTCATTTAGATATGAGATACGAAATTAAAAGTTGATTAGGTACTAGTACTTAACTACGATTTCCAAGATTTGCTTACATAATACGTGAAAGGATTATTATCTTTTACATTCGATGAAAGATAAAGACAAAGAAAGCGACACGAAAAGATTTAATGATAAACAGCAACTACATTAAGTACAATATCAAGTTGGACATGGTCACGCGTTGGATCGCGTGAGGAGCTCTCTCGCATCTGCAGCAACCTTACTGTCCCTCCGATAAAACACAGCAAAGTTCGTGGAAAGACGTGGTCACGATTTGGAGTAGCCTAGTGGTAGGCCGCGGTAGCTTAGTGGTATGGGTAATGGACTGCCAAGACGAGGTCTCGGGTTCGATCCCAGGTTACCATGGCACACACCAATGACTTTTCGAAGTTATGTGTGTATTTATGTCGCAGGTTTTTAAGTGCTCGGTTAATGGCAATAGGCTCGCCACCTATTACATTGGGACCTAAACATAAACTGGCGAAATGTGGGTGCTAGCACCTCTGCCTTCAGGGATCTAGACGTGAGTTTATGTTATGTATGTTTATGTTGACGATTTGGAGCAACTTAAGTCGCACGCCGTTTTGGGTCTTCAAAACCAGGGTGTAAGATAACCCCGGCTGACCCAGGGTGATAGTCTCGGGTTTCGAGAAGGCCCCTTCGCTTTTGGGAACCACGGTGTCCCCGTCTTGCTATTAAAGGGAGGGCCGGCATCGCGCGCCACTGCCTCGGTCTGCTTCTGCCTGAGTGACAGATGGCTCCACCCGTCACTCGCAGCCCAGTGGCGCTCATGGACGAGACTCCTTTGTTGCTTTAATACATTTGATAGCTTTGTTTACGAAACAATTTGGTTCGAAGTGTGCACACTTTCATCTGTTTTTTTTTTTACGTCGGTCACATCAACATGACTTCACCTCGCCTGATGGTAAGCTGAAGGCAAAGTCTCTGGAATGGGAGTCAACATTGCAAACACCGATAGTGCCACAATGGTGGCTCTCAGCTTGACGGCCTCATCAAATGCTGTTTCACGCCCCGCTTAAAGGACCCGGGACTGTATGAGCAAGGAAACTGAGCTAGTAAAGAATTCTAGGTTTTGATGGTGCGGCAAAGGAAAGAGGCACCGAACCGCTTGGTTCTTGATGGAATTGTTTGCACCATATGAGGGTTTCTATCTTATGACACTCTTGTCTCGAATGGGTACTCTGCCTTATATGACGCAACTGACGCAAATGCCCGTAGACCTTGGACTATCATATAGGTGTGCTTACCCCATGGTCCAAACACGTGGTACACATGTATAACAACAACTTTCAGATATAAATTAGATCATAAACAAACTAAATGATATTGTAAATTATGTAGTAAAAGCTAAATTGTTATGATCGACCAATTCAGTTTTATTATATTACCAAATTACATGAATTATATTAGGTATATACATCATGATTCCTTATTTATATATGCTTACAGCTTTCTCACTCTGATGTAGACAGAGGCAACAGCCTGCCATCAGTCCCTATTCAATTCACGGGCTTACACTATAAACCTTTCAATAAGTCCGCCAGTTTCAAGTGCTTCTGAGTCCTGACCTGACCTACCATTTTTTCAGTAGGTACCTAAATGAACATCTAACCCTCCGCCCCCTCCCGAAGCTACATCACTACCAATGGCTAAATCTTGAAAAGAAATTGGAGATGGAAACTTGCGTTGTGCCTGAGTTTTAAAGACGAATTATCAGTTTTGGAAAAAAAAGTTACAATTGATTGCTTGATAGGGTTTTTTTTTTTTATTGGTAATAGGCACGCGTTTGACCACGATCTCACCTGTCGGCAAATGATGATGTGGTCGACGGTGGAGCACGCTTGCCTAGAAGAAACCTATTCACTCTAGACTTGAAGACTCCCAGGTTGTAGCTTTCCGGAAATACAGACTCAGGCAGGGCATTCCACTCTTTAGCAGCAGGGTTAATTATTTAATAATAATAATGTTCAGTTAAATTTAAATTGATTGTGCTGTGAGTAGATGTCTAAAAAGCAAAGTTCAATCGAAAAGGTGATTCCATCCAACTTTACTTTATTGAAATCTACAGTGACTCACAACACAAAAACCAATGAATTCTCACTTGTTTAGATAACGTATTCAGATAGCTGAGGGCCACCATTTTGGCACTATCGGTATTTGCAATGTTGACTCCCATTCCAGAGACTTTAGCTTACCATCTAAATGATTACAATCTAGATGATAAAGAAGCTTGGAAATGAACTGTTCACTCAACTATGTTACTCTAAATAACATTGTATCTAGACTAAGGCAATTGTTGTAAATAGACCAAAAAAAAACAGCCCGCTGAGTTTCTTGCCGGAGTCTTCTCAGGTCTGGGCCGCGTTTCGAACAGGTGGTCCATTTGCTTCTAGTTTTAAATATTTATAATTTGACGTTTTGTAAGTGCCGCTTAAAATGGTCTATACAGAATAAATGATTTTTGACTTTGACTTTGACTTTGACTTTGACTTTGACTTTGACATCAGGCCAGGTGAAGTCATATTGACGTGACCGACATAATAAATAACGTCCCATTCGGAGTGGTAAAAAGAAATAATAGTCTATTTCCTTATGTTGTAAACATTTATTTAAATTATTACACTATTAATTACATATTTATGATTGTTATAACAGTCGTAATGAATTAAAATTAGACACTTATAACTTTATGTAATTTCTCAATGTTAACAGTAAAGGTAGACCCAGAAAAGATGGTAGATTGCGTGAAAGAGGATATGGCAAAGAAGGGAGTAACTGAGGAGATGACATCTGACAGAAATGTATGGAGGAGAATGACATTTTGCGCCGACCCCAAATAATTGGGACACAAAAATACAATAATTAGGATTTTAGTTGTTAACTATCGAAACCAAATTAATTTTTATGCAACAAGCTTACGATTGTGGACCCCAATTTTTCATTACGCCCAACTTAGACCCCCATCGAGTCTCCCGTGGACCCCTAGGAGTTCACCTAGACCACTTTGGGAAATACTGCACTAGATAATCTATCACGGAGTAGTGGATGTACACAGTATTTTCTTTTTTTATCTATCTTAAAATTTCTGAATAAAGACTGGTCGATTTGAGGAGATAAAAAATCTTCCGTCAACTGTTTAGTTGAGTAGAAATCACGAACAATGCACAACTCAACGAAACAGTTTAGTCGATGCAACAGTTCTATGTATGCGCCCGGCCTCTTTATCCATGCACCCTGGCGCCAGAAGACCCTAGACGGCGTTCGGTTTTAGTCGGTAAGAGTCCGACATAACCTGCCCCGCTGGCCGCAGGGTGGGTATCCATGAGGATTTCCGCACGATAAAAAAAGGTATACTCTTTACCCAATGATTTATCGATGCTATGAAAATATGACTGCAATAGAAAACATGTGCGTCAATAAAATCGCTTTAACTCTTAATGCGACGACTGCCTTACATACGAATCCCTTGTACGATTAGCACTACCCACCTGGAGTCCAGCTTACGCCAATAGTAACTCGATAGGGATGATACGTAATTATATGGAGGTGATATTTCGCAATAAGGGACTTGGATTCACCGTATGTCGAAATGGATTCTGATAAATAAATGTATAAGTACACAGTGGGTTTCCCTATAAGTATCTTATATAATATATATATCTCTATACATATAATAAAATGGTAGATAAGTCAAAACTGTACGGCCCTACCCTCGGAAGTCGGGCCCGCCACCGGGCAAAAAACGCCGGTCAGATTGCAGTGACATACCTACTATTGCCTATCCTGCGATGTGACTAAAGCGACCAGGTGGACATAGTGAGGTTTAGTGGGTATGCCTTTAAGGGAGAGTCCCACATAGGTCTACGGGTTTTCCCCAAACTCGGAGGCATCATGCATAAGCACGCATTCCTCACTTAAAAAAAAAAACTGTAGGTAGGTACTTTTACTTTTAAACAAATTTACAACAAATAACTTTTAAAACAATTAATATTTAAAACAAATAACTTTTAAAAAAATATTGAACTTCGATATCGTAGAACCACGTCCATTCATATTCCGGCATACAGGTGACCAAGCGGTTCGGTGCTCTTTTCTCTGTTTTTCTTTACCTACAAAACATGTGTTCCCTTTCTCCTACAGTCCCGGGTCCTTTAATAGGGGCGTAAAAACGGATTTGATAAGGCCGTCAAGCTGAGGGCCACCACTACATACACCGATAGTGCTATAATGGTGGCCCTCAGCTTGACGGCCTTGGATCCTGAGACTTTGCTTTTAGCTTTCCATCAGGCGAGGTGAAGTTATGGTGACGAGTCCGATATAAAAAAAAGAGATTCCATGTCCTTATAAAGTGGTAAGGAAAGAGAAGCTTGGTAACCTTTGACTATCCGTCGGAGCAGCAGCGTGAGAATTAAAAAAAAAACTTCGATATTAGATTTTATCGCTATATCCAAAGGTAGGTCTACGTATATATTAATTATCGGTCTACGTAGGCATTATAATAATATAGCACTTCACTTTTATTATTTGACTTACGATATTGTATAGTTTATTTAATTTTTATTGCATTTAGTAGCTTTCAGTGATAAGATTTGTCGTGTCAAGACAGGTGACATACCTATTGTGTTTCTAAGGCTGGATTTCACTGCTTATTTTTTCGATTGGTTTATTGACTTTATCGAGAACAATTGCAATTTGACCTCTTATATCTGAGAGCCTCCACCAGATCCTAGTTCGTTGTTTGCCAGGAGGTGAGTTAAAAAAAAAAAAAAAAGGAGGTGAGTTTGCCTGAGTAGGTGTTGTTGGGCCCTACATACCCTTTTTTACGTGCGGAAACCCCGTCGGAACTATCGATTTGTAAGGTATGTCGGATTTGCACCAACTAAAAGCCTGCACGGTCTCTCTTGCATCTGCCATGTGGTATGTACAGGGAATCTTGTGTAAAGAATTGTCAGAGACCCTAACCGGTCTCATATGGTGCAAACAATTCCATCAAGAACCAAGCGGTTCGGTGCCTCTTTTCTTTGCCGCACCATCAAAACCTGAAATTCTTTACCAGCTCACGTGTTTTCTTCCTCCTACAGCCCCGGATCCTTTAAGCGGGGCGTGAAAAAGCATTTGATGAGGCCGTTAAGCTGAGGGCCGCCATTATAACACTATCGGTGTTTGTAATGGTGACCCCCAATTTCACCTTTAGCTTACCATTAAGTGAGATAAAGTCATATTGAAAAAGTTAAAAAGTTGAAGGGGAGAGGGCTAGGAAAGGGTGGGGCGGCTAGAGGGGCGAGGCCAGGAGGAATACAGTGAGCTCTGGTTACCCTACTTACCGGCCGGCGGGAACACAACACGATGTTTATTATGGCCGCCGTCGGCGGTGTTCTGTAGGGTGGAGGTATACCCCAGTCGGACAGCTCATTTCAGACGGGAGAATGATACCGTCGTGTACCTAGGTACTCCTTTTGTTTTTAACAAAGTCCTTTTAAATTCATTATTTTTAGTGTCCACTACCGAAAAAGTAATTCTCGTTCCAGCACTCCATTCGAGAACCATCAATCAACCAACCTATACCTCCATCACCATGTTCTGACAACCAAGATGCAAATATTATAGCTGCAAGACGTTTTGCATTATTTTTGTTGCAGAAGCTGGTGCAGCGTCTACTTCCCTAGAGAGATTTTATTAATAAATTAGGTGACATGCGCACGGCGCGAGGCCGCGCTGCTATTTAGCTGGTGACACACGGACTCGAAAACCGACAACAATATTCGTACTACGAGTATGTTTGGCAATATTATATTATGAGCAGTGAGGGATTCATGCTCTGTCACTTTGGGCATTAAATGGGTTTATGCCCGTTATAAATCCAGTGGATCCAATAAAATCCGTCCGATTGATACTGGGCATAAACTAATTTAACTAAATAGGTGGATTTATGCCCTGGTATTTTGGGCATAAATAATAAATGCGCAGTAAATTTGCTAAGTATTAGGACATAAAATCATCATTAATTATGAGGGTGTATCGAAATTTGGCGCTATCAGTTGATTCCCCTTGCCCCCACTGTTAGGTAATCGGTGCCACTACTTTGAAGAATATTCACACAAATTTCAAGATTCACCTTTATAATATCATTACGCTTCTAGCCAGGAGAGTGAAGCAATAATCATAAATGTCAAAAAATCTAGCAAATTTCTATTTATTCTTGAACTTTACGTCAGCGTAGTTTTTATTTTTATTTAATTAGATATATTAATATTGTAATTTTTCGAATAATAAATGTTACAAAATAAAGTTGGAAAATGGAGTTGGAGAACTAATTAATTATGGACATGTATGGGCTAAACAAGGGCCACGGACCACAGCTAGGCCTAATATAACACTGCCTTATTAACCTGAAATATATTTAAAGGATAACAATATCTATTACTTACATAAAATTATACATCAATCATCTATTTATATTTCGTTCAAAGATTTGACGCAAAGATTGCATTGTGTTAATTGCGTATACTTAATTAGGCACTACTTTACGTAAATCATTTAATTTTTTTATCATTCGTATCTTGGTTTATTTATAAACTAAATCACAATTAAGTCTTTTTTAATACATAGCTTAGAATTTTTTTTATAGTCGATAGGCTCGCGTTTGACCACTATCTCACATAATAAGTGACGATGTGGTCGAAGATGGAGCACGTTTGCCTAGAAGCAACCTGTATGATATAAAAAAAAAACCTGAAAAGTGCCCTGGGTTTTGAAATGAGAACCTCGCATGCAACCAGGAACTTCTCTCGTGTCGATGTTGCCATCGTGGTGTAGTAATTAGCTTCACAGTAATGCCGCTACTTATGGAGAGGGCCCGAGCATAGGTATCGCTCTTCAAAAAGGCTTACTGTTTCCCACTTCCCCTCCCCCAACTACTACAACGAGATAATTTATACCTCCCTACATATTTAATTTTGGTCACAGTTAATAGTTAATACTATGTGATTTTCTTTAACTATATCCTGCACAGGAATTCAATTTTACGTACATGTATACATTATTATAATCAGTTACTTACGCCGGTTTCCCTTTGGGTTAGGCAGAGACAACAGCTCGTCATCTGCTTCTGTACTTTCACAAGCTTCATAAATTAAATTATCGTTCAAAAATCGTCAAAACCAATGAAATTATTACTGAAAAATAAAATTTTATATAATAACTATCCCTTGAATGAATACTAGTGACATAATTGAGGCTCCTATTTAATTTTGCGTTTCGCAAAAATTCTAATGAATGAGAGACGTCGCTATTTCCGTTAACCATTATTCAGGATCAGGACTAACGGAATTTCAGTGTTCATATTTTTAAAGTCTAAAAAAGATGGTAGAAGCCTTTCTCTCCACTGAGAACGCATTTAGATACAAATATTGCAAAGCGAATCCTAAAATACACACACCTATTGCGAACAACAAACATTAAAAAGCAAATCAACTGTTCAACCTTTCGAGCCGTGTATCACGAACATACCTATTATCACACAAAAGTAAGGTACGAGCGACTGTTAGTGTAGGCTGTACGGGTGTACAACAGTGCACGCGGCTGATAAAAAAATAAAACAAAAATGTATAAAAAGTGGATTTTTTTACCTTCAAGTGTTAGAAGCGCAGCGTGTGTGTGATAGTGAACACAACCTTTTAAGTAACATTTATTTTATTTAATAAATAAATTACGAAAGTTTAAATACGAAGAAAGTGACATTCAAACTTTTTTTTAAATCAAAATGAAGATTTTTATTGTGTTACTTCTAGTCAGTTTAGTGGGTAAGTAAAGGGTACTTTTCATTCTATTATAAAATTGTAAAGTAGCTGTGTCTATACATTGGAGATATTTGGATTAAAAAAAACTTGGGTTATATTATGATTTTGAACACAATTCTTTTTTAATTTGTCTGTTTGTCTGCGATGGACGCAAAAACTACTGAACGGATTTTGTTTTTTTTTTGTTTGAAAGATCTTGATCAGCCTTAAAATCGTACGCATGTTTGATCACAATCATTGAGTAAAGCCGGCGATATAAACAAAACGCGAAAAACAACGACCACGCGTGCGAAACCGCAAGCATAGGCCGAATTAAATAAATAAAACATTAATTAGTTAGGTAGGTACTAAAAAGTAAACAATTAAAGGATTCGCAACTCTATTACATTAATTAAAAAGTTGGCTCAAGTCTGTGTTGAGTGTACATATTCTGATACGGTGATGTTTATTTTCATTTTTATCTTAATGAAATTAAAATATTCTCTTCAGTTTAGATAGGTACGCGTATTATTTTTTCTATTTCAATATCGATAGCGGAATAGACTTTAGCCGAGTAGCCTTTTACACATAATCATGGCAGTAAAATGGTTTTTTAACTAGATTAATCCTACCATATTGAGGCTGAAATTATAAGTTGGGAGTTTTCAAGTCTAGAGTGAAGGTTACGTCTAGGCAAGTTTGCTCCGCCGTTGACCGCATCATCACTTACCAATAGGTGATATTGTGGTCAAACGCGAGCAAAAAAAAAAAATTTGTGCCAGTATATCACTTGCATGTGTATTTAATATATTGTAAATTATTGATAACATTACTTACTTAAATAAACGTGGATGAAAAATCCCATGATGAAATTTATTTGGGCGACATACCCGTAGGACCTCAAAGTTTGGACCCAACACAGGTTTACCAAGATACTTCAAATATAAATCAGTTTTTTTTTTTCAATGTCAAAACAGTAACTTAATGACATGGAATTTCGTATAAAATTTGTGTTCGATTTCATTATTAAAAATTAATGAAAGCGTTTCAATATTTTTGATTAAAAAATTCCGTTAAATAGGTACTTACCTCTCAGACTTACCTATTAAGTACTTACTATTTTAACTGATTCTATTGCGATATATTTTGTGCTTTTGTTTTCTTACACTGGTTCCGACATTTAGGGTTCGTACCGAAATATCAAGATCTTTGTGTACCTATATTAGAAATAACACCAAGTAACCCTACGTTCACACGGAGCCACGTTTTGCCGGATCTGATTTTTATCGGATCTATAAGAGATAAACTCATTCATTGAAATACTGTTGCCACTAAACCGAATCCTACAAAAAACCGATCCGATTAAAATAAGATCCGGCAAAACGTAGCTCCGTGTGAATGTAGGGTAACGCGATGGCATCCGTTAAAAATATGTAGTTTTATTTCCATGTGTGATATTCGTGTGAAGTTCGAACAATATATTGCGTTAAATCATTTATTCTCTTCAATTTGCTATTATTATGCTTATTAGTGTTAACCATTGTAACTAATGCTAATAAATACTTCCTAAACTAGGCTTTGCATTTAAACATAATTTTAATGACAGTTACATTAATTTTATATTATAATACACATCTCGAAATTTTTTCGTCAGACCATAAATAAATATAATTGATTGTGAAAGCAGTCTCCAATTTCAGCACGATGTCTTTCTTATTTTTAAATTAGAATTCAAATTTCAAAATACGTTAGTGCATACTCATTATACGTTTCAGGTGTAATGATCGTTTCAACAAAACGATCATTACACCTGAAAGGCCGACGATGAATCCGTTGACTGAAAAACTGAATCACATTTCCCTAAAGAAGAAATGGAACGTAAATAGAATGAATTAAGTACTTACAAATTAAGTTTTTGAAACATGTCATTAAGGCAACAAAAAAGAGGCACCGCGCTTGATGAAATTATTTCCGTTAATTCCGTTACATACCTACTACGTACATACCATGGTATCTAACATTTTTTTATAATCTTGTTACAGATCTGAGTCTACAAGCAGAATGGTCGTACGACTGTAAGTATTAACTTTTAAACTTTCGCGTTCCATGACTATTATACGTAAACGGCATCCAAAGGTATGTATATACCTTTAACGTGATCGCGTTAATTCCCGTTTACGTATAATAGACTGTAAGTATTTTTCCTTTTTTTAACTTTGATCTCATATTTAACATCTTTAATTACCAAAGAATGAAAGCAAGGAAAGATAGAAAGAAAAGGTGAAAGAAAAAAAGGCTTGGCTTGGGCCAATCTCTCCATGTTCGTAAACCTAGACAATGTTCTGGTGCCGGTTTTCCTCTTTGATTGTAAGTTAAATAGAGGCTTATTATAATAATAAAAAATGATAGCAGAAAACAATGCAATAATTTTTAACTAAGTAGGTACCTACTTCAACCTTCTTAAATGCTTTTCTTATATTTCCTCTTAAGTAACGGAAATGAGTCCGAAAAACTTTTAAAAAGTTTGACAGATAAAATTACTCTGGAAAGTACACAGGGGTGATATACGGGCAAAAGTTATTCCATTATCCTATCTAATAATATAAATGAAGAAGTTTATGTATTTGCTACTCAATCACTCAAAAATTACTGGATGGACATTAAAGACATTTTTCACAGAAATAGGAGTAGGCAGGTATTTACGATCGAATTTTTTTTTAAACAATAAGTGGCAGATAAGCACACGGCCCGTCTAATGGGTAGCGGTATCTAAGTACTTCTAGAAGGGATACATTACTGTGTACGTAGTTAGGGTAGGTAATGACCATGATGTAAACAGTAGACAATTCATTATAATCAATAGGTTATGTGTTTATTGATAACTTTCAAATAAAGATAGGTAATATCGGCTATTCACTGTAGCCCTCTTCCCCCCACCACTTCCTAGCCTTCCCATCCCTTCCTAGCCCTCTCCCCTTCCCTTCAGGGTAGGCAGCGCGTGTGTGACACCCTTGGTGTTCGATGTAGTGACTGTCGATATTATGAACTAGACCCGTGTTGCAAACGTCCATAGGCCACGGTGACCGCTTCCCATCAGGTAGCTGTGTGCTTGTCTGCCACCTAATTGGTATAGAAAATAGTACTTTCTCTATTACGTTATCATAATCTAAACCAATAAGTTGATAATAATATCTACTGATTAATTACTAATTCTTTAAATATGTCGGCTTTACTTATCAAGACAGATATAGGTGTGGTTCTATTAAAATCCAAACATTCTATTAGTCATTAAAAGTTATTTATAGCATTATCAGTTGCACCCTTTTCTAATCACTAATTAACTGAACAATTAGCAATGCTTTATGAAAACAAACTAACATTTTTTAATTGGGATAGCCAGAGCTCACAACCCCTCCCTCCCTTCCCTCCCCATCTCCCCAATCCCTTCTTCTTATCCCATGGGTTATTCTATACCTACTATGATCCGCCTCCTACAGTCCCGGGTCCTTTAAACGGGGCGTGAAAAGGCATTTGATGAGGCTATCAAGCTGAGGGCCACCACTGTAACACTATCGATATTATGTTGTGGTGGCCTCCGGTCCTGAGACTTTACCTAGCGTATCATCAGGCGATCTATCTCTGTACCAAATTTTATCCAGATCCGTTCAGCCGTTTGAGTGTGATTGAGTAATAAATATTTACAAACTTTTACATATTAATTGGATTAGTACGCATGGCGATTATGCGTTTAGTCAAAGAGCGCCAATACAATTTCACGTCAAAAATGACAAAAGTAGCATCTAATTTGGATTGCGGACGCGCTTAATTAGTAGTTTACGACTGTAGTAATTGAATTATGGT